>OY757026.1:65920387-66504668 GCA_963580285.1 Lucinisca nassula | reverse complement strand
ACCTTGGTCAGGAGGGGTATTTTAGGAATATAGTGGTACCTTTTACAAAGGGCCACCCCTTCCCCCCGCCCACACTCCCTTTGTCACCATTGTTAGTTAGTCTGAGCATGTTCATCTCCGTCTGGTCCACTAGGACCTGACCCTCAATGTCCACAAGGTGCCCAGATAGTGACATACAAGTTAGCTCTGAATTGTCAAAAGAGATGGAAACCCCCTCTCCCACCCCCCCACCCCCTTGTTGCCATGAGTCATCGGTAGTTAGTTAGGCTGAGCCCATTCATCTCTGTCTGGTGCACTAGGACCTGACCCTTAATGTCCACAAGGTGCCGAGATAGTGACATACAAGTAGGGGCTGTATTATCAAAGGGAACTTTTGAACGACTTCTTCCTCAAAAAAGAAAACAATTTTGAAGGAATGTTTTCCTGAGTCACTGTCAGCCAAAATTACTCTTACCCTCCACTCCACCTTATATTACCTTCCATAAGAATCAGGTGAGCGATCCAGGGCCCTCATGGCCCTCTTGTTTAGAGATTGATCGTCATTCTCTCCACTGATTGCCGGCCTCGGGAGCTCAGTCGAATTCGCATCTGACTGGTGATCAGGAGGACGCGGGTCATTACCTGCTGGGCAGGGCTCGAGAAAATATCGGTTTTTCGGTTCTGGACCGATTTTGGTATTTCTGAACCGATTTTGACATACAAAGGATGTTAAAAAATCGGTCCAGTATTCAATGATATTTTCAAAAAATCGGTTCGAAAATTTTCGCCAAGTCGCTAAATTGTGTAAACGAACTGAACTTTTGCCACAGATAATCCAAACGTGTTTTGATAAAACACCTCGAGGGCCAGTTATTGGACCGGCTCATTATTGGTATAGGTAAATCGGATTTGTCCACACAGCCGAACCATTTTCCAGACAGGTTAGACAGCAAGTACATTGAAAAAAGTCATTCTTTTTTCTGTTGTTTTTATATCTATAGGAGACACACGAAGGGTAATTGAATACACGTTTAATTGAAACAATTTATCAGTGAGAAAAGGTCAAGTTGTTGAACTATTACAAAGGAATTAATAAGGCACTACTATTCAAATGGATTATTCCGCTACTAACCTGTAATCCCCTGGCGTTATCAGTAGGTAAGCTGTCAAACAATTGGAAAAGGTGTGAAATTTGGGTCAAATAATGCAGGACAGACGCTTATTTTGTTTACACAAGTGTTTATGTCATTGATTTATGACTGCCTATGTTGAACGGATATTTAAACATAAAAAGTGGTTTTCCACAGGGCGCAATTCAAAAATCACATCTGTTGCGTGTAATCATGGAAAAAGAAAAAAATAAATAAGAAATAGATCTTCGCTCCAAAATTGAAACAATAACATAAAACACGTGGTATTACATCCTAGTGTAATTTAATGTGTATTGTATAAAATGAAACTGAATGACGACATTTTTCCGATCACGTGGTTTCGTGTTTTTTTTTGTTGTTTTGTTTTGATAAGGTTTTTTTTTTTTATTTTTTAAGATAAGGGTAGTAGACATTAGTAATTATGAAATAACATTTATTTAGAATATTAAGAGTTCGGTTCGGCCCTATAAGATTTTCAGTGACTCTAGTAAACCCACGTTTTGGTTCGAGATTTAACCTTTTTTTTTTTTCTTTAACGACAGCAAATGATTTTTTATTTAAGAAACAGCCACAATTTCAATCTATGACATAAAACATGTTTGTTTAACATTCTTTAATGAAAAAATGTGTATTGCGTAAGCTAAAACCGTATGACGTCATTTCCGACCATGTGGCGGCAATTTCGGTCGCCATTTGTAGTTAAAGGACAACGCTCAAAATCAGTAGAATTGGTATTTATTTTGCAAATAGATAACAAGAAAACGATAAAAAAAACAAAGAAACAATCATACACTCGCATACATATATACCGATACCCATGTGTGGAGGGTGAACCTACATAGGCGGACTTTATATAAACTAAACCAAAATGGCGGCCGCCAGCGAAGTGTAAACGAGGGCATTTCCACGAATAAAAACAGGTTCGAGACATTTTTTTTAACATTTTCGTAAGTTTTCGGACACCTAACACCCTGTATTTTGAAATTGAAAAATAACAATGAATGGAAACAAATGACCTTTACGGAAATGACCGAAAATCGGTTCCGCAATTTCCGGGGGGGTTTTTTGCCGAAAATCATGCCGGACCGATTTTGATTCTTCAGTTTCTCGAGCCCTGCTGCTGGGGTTGGCAACATCCTTTTGTGGAGATGGATTATGTAATCTTTTATACGTGCATTCTCTTCCTTTTGTTAATTGCTGGCCTCAGTGGCTCAGTGGGATTCTGCATATTAATCAGAACTCCAATGATAATGATGATGATAATTATAATTCAGTAAAAAGACATATATTATTGGTACTGGGTAGAATGGCGTTGAAGATTTACTTCGAGAAATAAGGAAAAATATACCATAGTTACTGTATGTATTCTGACAGACAGGCCTGAGCAAACAGAGTAGACCCAGATGAGATGCTGCAGAATGTGGCATCTCATCTGGGTCCACATTGTTTGCTACTCATCCATCTCCTTTTTGACAGCATCGGGTAGATGATTGTACTTGTTCAAGTTTTAGAAAAGTACAGTGTATAGCAAGTGTTACGAGCCAAGGGTAGTAGAAAGAAAAAAGCAAACAAGCGTTTTAGAAAAATTAACAAAATTTATTTATAAACTATTTTAACTTACTGTTGCAGCTGTGGAATGCCCATTTATCACTGTCAGAGTACAGGGTGAAGTCAAGCAAAGCAGGCGGAGAAGATGCGGCAGTTGAGAAACAGATGGCCTCTACAATCAAATTATACAGGTAACCTGACATCTCTTCCATACCGCCAATGCCAAATCAAAGCCAACCCCATTTGGGATTGCTGTCCTCTGAAGCTCAGTTAGATCACAATACCAAATCAAAGTCAACCCCATTTGGGATTGCTGTCCTCTGAAGCTCAATTAGATCACAATGCCAAATCAATGTCAACCCCATTTGGGATTGCTATCCTCTGAAGCTCAACTAGATCACAATACCAAATCAAAGTCAACCCCATTTGGGATTGCTGTCCTCTGAAGCTCAACTAGATCACAATGCCAAATCAAAGTCAACCCCATTTGGATTGCTATCCTCTGAAGCTCAACTAGATCACAATGCCAAATCAAAGTCAACCCCATTTGGGATTGCTGTCCTCTGAAGCTCAACTAGATCACAATGCCAAATCAAAGTCAACCCCATTTGGGATTGCTGTCCTCTGAAGCTCAACTAGATCACAATGCCAAATCAAAGTCAACCCCATTTGAGATTGCTGTCCTCTGAAGCTCAATTAGATCACAATGCCAAATCAAAGTCAACCCCATTTGGGATTGCTGTCCTCTGAAGCTCAATTAGATCACAATGCCAAATCAATGTCAACCCCATTTGGGATTGCTATCCTCTGAAGCTCAACTAGATCACAATACCAAATCAAAGTCAACCCCATTTGAGATTGCTGTCCTCTGAAGCTCAACTAGATCACAATGCCAAATCAAAGTCAACCCCATTTGGGATTGCTATCCTCTGAAGCTCAACTAGATCACAATGCCAAATCAAAGTCAACCCCATTTGGGATTGCTGTCCTCTGAAGCTCAATTAGATCACAATGCCAAATCAATGTCAACCCCATTTGGGATTGCTATCCTCTGAAGCTCAATTAGATCACAATGCCAAATCAAAGTCATCCCAATTTGGGATTGCTGTCCTCTGAAGCTCAATTAGATCACAATATCAAATCAAAGCCAACCCCATTTGGATTGCTATCCTCTGAAGCTCTATTAGATCACAATGCCAAATCAAAGTCATCCCAATTTGGGATTGTTGTCATCTGAAGCTCAATTAGATCACAATACCAAATCAAAGTCACTCCATTTGGGATTGTTGTCCTCTGAAGCTCAATTAGATCACAATGCCAAATCAAAGTCAACCCCATTTGGGATTGCTGTCCTCTGAAGCTCAACTAGATCACAATGCCAAATCAAAGTCAACCCCATTTGAGATTGCTGTCCTCTGAAGCTCAACTAGATCACAATGCCAAATCAAAGTCAACCCCATTTGGGATTGCTATCCTCTGAAGCTCAACTAAATCACAATGCCAAATCAAAGTCAACCCCATTTGGGATTGCTGTCCTCTGAAGCTCAATTAGATCACAATGCCAAATCAATGTCAACCCCATTTGGGATTGCTGTCCTCTGAAGCTCAACTAGATCACAATGCCAAATCAAAGTCAACCCCATTTGGGATGGCTGGCCTCTGAAGCTCAATTAGATCACAATGCCAAATCAAAGTCAACCCCATTTGGGATTGCTATCCTCTGAAGCTCAACTAGATCACAATGCCAAATCAAAGTCAACCCCATTTGGGATGGCTGGCCTCTGAAGCTCAATTAGATCACAATGCCAAATCAAAGTCAACCCCATTTGGGATGGCTGGCCTCTGAAGCTCACTCAGATCTCAATGCCAAATCAAAGTCAACCCCATTTGTGATGGCTGACCTCTGAGACTCAGATGCTGTCCTGACTGGTGATCAAGAGGTCCCTGGTTTGAGACCTGCTGGGTTGGCAACATTCGTGAAGATTGATCATAAAATGAGCCCCGCCAAGCGAATTTGTGTCTTCGAGCATTCCGTCATGACAAATTTTAACTGCGCATGCCCAGCCATTCAGAGGAGCCAGGGATATGGCTTTCTGTCTGAAGGTTCCTCTTGATTCACAGCTTGTATGAGCGAGCAGCGAAGGTTCTGCGAGACTGCGCGGATGCGCAGTCTCGCCTGAACCTTCGCTGCTCGCATAGGCGATAAGTACCAAAATCGCTTGACGGGGCCCAAATATTTTCTAAAGTCATTCTCTCCATTCTCCTGATTCAAGAAGGGCTGTGGCCAGTTTCTGGCAAAAGTGATCCCTGAAGAGCTAGGCCAGCAATGTTCTTTCATGAAGATTGATCATGAAATATTTCTAAGATCATTCTCCTCCTTCCTGATACTAGAAAGACTGTCTGTCTGTCTACTGATACTGCGTTTGGTCACATTTGGCTATTACATACACTCCAGGTTTGCAGGATGCAAGCCTACACAGTACTCATGTAGTTATGGTAGGGATCTTTAACCTGCACAGGGGATGGTTCTCCCTGCACAGAGGGCAGCCAGTTAACGTCCCGATCCGAAGGACGGTGCACTTTATGACATTCATCCTGGCAAATGATGCCAATGGAGCATGTTCGGACACCGAAATTTTATCGCCGCTGCCGGGGTTCGAACCCGGGACCTCTAGCATCAGAGGCAAGTGCACTAACCACTGAGCTGTCACGCTCCACAAAGACACTTTCTGGCAAATAAATGAACATTCTACTGGTTAACCGCTTAGGTATAAACCTGTCAAAGAAAAGTCTGGTTTGGTAAATTTTAACTGACTGGCTTGATTTGATTTAAAAAGTGCGGACTGGGCCGTTAAACTCCGGACATACCCTATTTGAGGTCATAGGCCATATAGCTTCATTACTTACTTGAGTGTTCATGTATTATTTAATATATCAAACAAGTTGAGGAAAAGGGATGAAATGCGAGGCCTTGCCAAGTATTTTATGCCTTTTCCTTAATGAGTTAAATAAAATCAGTAATACATGAGCACGGATGCAAGATTCTATTTATCCTATGACATATGTGTTTTTTTTTTTTGTTTTTTTTTTGGCGAAAAATGTCAGTGTGCCACCATTAGTAAAGATGACTTCATTAAGGATGTCTTAAGTGTATCGTTATTTAATCCACTAGTGGATTGCCATATTTAATACTATAATATCATTAATCAAGTAATTTCGTATTGGCCCAGGTATTTACCATATGACAATGTTGTTATTCGTATTAAGTGAAATAATCTTGAAAGGGCCATAAAATCCAAATCTAAAGAATAATAAATAAATAAATAAATGAAAAAAAAAACTAAGTACAGTGAAACTTTGATGGCTCGAACACTGATGGCCCGTTTACTACGGCTGAGTCAAACTCTTTCTGGTGTCCCTAGAAAGAAAATTCCATAACTGCAGATATAAATATAATTTGTATGATTGTCTAATTTGATCTTGAAAATATATGTTGTGTGTACCAGTACTCATTAGAATCACCTCGATGAGGCGATTCTAATGAGTACACACAGCATGCATTTATTTTGAAGAAAAATAAAAATATGTCCATGTTAGGCCTCCTCCCCTAGCTCCAAGATCAACCCTCTGTGGCTCGAATCACCTTTGTCTCGAGCAAATTTTCTTGGTCCCAAAGGTGTTCGAGCCATTGAAGTTCAACTATTTATATGTGATAATAAGGGCCCATGATGTTTTCTTTACCATAGATGCACAGAAGAGGATGGTACTCTTAAAGTGTCAGAAGTAAAGTCTGGACCCCTGATGAAATCAGATCTGGATTGCACGGTAAGTTGAAATTGACATTAAATTTTATTTACCATATGACAATGTTGTTATTCAGTTCTATTGGTGCAAGATCATTTTGTATTTTATGTATGTAATGTGTAATGTCAAATTGCAACCTAGCGAAATGTTGTCCATGTAATAGCTTCTGAAAAAGTTTAAACCCTCAAGATGCCATGAAAACTGCATCTGAAAATGTTGTTTGTTCATGTTGTCTGTTGCATCTTTTTGCAAATTTTTCAACCATTTATTACATACATTCAGGCAAACAATATGGACCCTGATCAGATTTTGTCTAGAGGCGAAGTCTTAACTGGGTCCACAGTTTGAATAAATGATTTTTATAGTTACCGGCAGATGACAAGGCAGACAACAATTGTTGCAATTGGCATTTAATGGGTAAAACAATTTCAAAGGAGAAAGTCCAGTGAAAATGTTTATAAGATAAAAAGCAATTAAGGCTAATGGGGCTGGGTCAGGAAGTTTTTTTTGTTTGTTTGATCTGAGGTTTAACGTCCCCGTCAGCACTGCAAAGGTCATTTTGGAGACTTTGCTTCCATTGTGGGACTTTTACCCAACATTGAGATGTAGTGATATCTCAGGCCCTGCCGCCCAATGAAACCAATAGGATTTTTAAGCATGGACGGGCTGACCCACACCGCTTTGCCTGGTCAGGCTTAGATCCTCTAAGCGGTTTACCAGTACTTGTGTGCGGGTTGGTTTCAGCTCTGCGTGGAAGCATCTTGCAGCCCATATATTTCTTCAAGCCCCAATGGGCGGGGGGCCGTGGGTCAGAAAGTATTATGGGAATTATTAAGGGATATCTTTCGGATCTTCTGTAAATCAAAGAATGTTATGAAAACTGGCTAAAGGCTCATTTTGTAAAGCTCATATTAAGGGGATTGGAACACCTGGCAAATTTGTCCGCTATTTTTCAAAGGGAGACAACTTTCATGACTTCTTGTTCGCTTTTCGTTAAGCCCTGTCCTGCTGAAAAAGAGGTCTACCCTTAAAAGAAAGAATTTGCTCCTCTGGAGCAAATATTTTCCTTTAAGAGTTGACCCCTATTGACATGGGAGACAAAAATACTTATGCAGGAGTTGCCTCCCCTGAAGCTGTTCCTATTCCCCTTATAAATGACCTCTTGTACTCTGTAAATCGACTGTTCTAACACAGCATGCCTGTGTATGTAATGGAATGGAACTGGGATGTATACTGCAATAAATCACAGGGAAGTGAGTGAGTGAGTGTTTCAGTTTTACGTCCCACCAACAGCTAAGGTCATACGGAGACGAAATCACAGGGAAGACGAGTGGGATGAGAAAATCTGCCGTTAATGATGTCAATCAAAGGTTCTTTGACGTCAGAAGGTGAAATGTCATTTTCTCACATAGAAATAGTTAGAAAAGGACATAAATGTGTGTATTACAGTCAATGCATTTGGCTAGATTTCTTCTAACAGTGACAAAAGGTTGGGAAAATTTGAAGAAAACAACATTATTATTGCCAAATTTCGTTAGAATCGAAATAGATCAACTCTAGTATGTGAATTTTTGAGAAATAAATCCCAATTGGTCGGTCACTTGTAAGTATCATTCGCTCTACACACTCGCATACTTGTGATACCTCCCTCATCAAGAGGGAGACTACCTCATTTTAATGCCAAATTTTTGCCCAATGAATGCTTAATTTTAGTAAAATTTTGCAGTCTCCCTCATTTGAACCTCAATATATTCTTTACATCTCCCTCAACAGAATGGCAAATCTCCCTCATACAGTTGAAAAAAATTATCACAGGTATGCACTCATGATTTGATCTTCTTTACAACTGACCTCCAAACTGTGATTTATTACATAACAGTTCACTGCTAGAGCTGATCAATATTTCTTAAGTGAAAGAAATTATGCCTTGCCTTGATGTACCAGATAGAAAATCTTTGCTTGCACACCAGACAAGGAAATCTGTGATTTTACCCTGGGATAGAAATTTATGTTATCGCCCTGGTGTTCCGACCCAGGCAACTAACATAAATGCGCTTCAGTTCTATTCAATTGCCGGAACTACTTCCGCACTACTTTTATTTTATATACAATATACATGTGCGAGCTGTCAAAACTAACCAGAGGTGTTGTGCAAGAAAAAGAATCCAATATGGGGTTCTGTTGTAGATGGGCGTTTCCAACCCGAGGGATGACTGTGCTGAGCAGAACCTCGGCGTAGCCTCGATTCCGCTCAGCATGGTAATCCGTCGGGTTGGAAACGCTCATCTACAACAGAACCCCATATTGGATTCTTATATTCTTGCACACCAGATGAGGAAATCAGTTGTTTTAGCCTGGGATAGAAATTCTGTTCTACCTCTGATGTTCTTACCCAGGGACTGGGTAAAAATTGAATATTTTCACGTTTGTCATTCAGTTCGAAAATTTGAATGAATACATCATATTACTTAAGGGGAATGGATACACCTTCAGGGGAGGCAACTCCTCAAAAGTATTTTTGTCTCCCATGTCAATAGGGGTCAACTCTTAAAGGAAAGAATTTGCTCCTGCGGAGCAAATTCTTTCCTTTAAGAGTAGACACTTTTTTCATTGGGACAGGGCTTAAAGAAAAGCAAACAGGAAGTTCCGAAAGTTGTCTCCCTTTAAAAAATGGCAGAAAAATCTGCCAGGTGTTCCCATTCCCCTCAAGGAATTGGTTAATTTTATTTTCAGGATTCATACATTATAGACAATGGTGCAAAGGGTATCTGGGCATGGATTGGTAAAGGCTCAACAAAGAAAGAAAAGAGTGAAGCCATGAGGAATGCCTTGGTATGGAACGTGTTTTATAAATTCTCTTATATCGAGAAAATATCCATTGTATTTCGTACAGAAATTATCGGTCAATATTTTTCCATATTGCCCATAGTCAGGTTCATATTGCCGGTAGATTAGCAGTCTTGTTCACAATTGGACTACTTTCAAATTTGTTCGAGGCATAAAATCGGCAGCAATCTTGACGTGTGTATCGACTGAAAGTACATAAAACAAAACAAATATTGATTGTGACAAAGTGCATTAAGCGCATTTTATGCTGTCAAATATGACCTACCTGCAATCTGTATCGGTTTTGAATAATTTCTTTTGGGAAATAAGGAGTATTTTTAAAGAAATAAAATGGACAATCCCGAAAAAAATGGTGCCCAGCGTTAGTAAACATCAATGTTTTAATGACGTCACATCCACCAACGTGAATATCATTTTCACTTTAGTGCCAGTGAGTGTGGTTTTTCAGCATATAGGAAGACACTTAATTAGCTGCAGACAGTTAAAATTTTGGGTACCTATACTATAAAAGTGTTATTGACTTTATATTGTGAATTATTCGGCACTCGTTCATATGGCGGAAACACACTTGCAAGCACGTGCATCCTTCGCCATAATTATACCCCCGGCGTATGCCATGGGGGTATATAGTTTTTGTCTTTTCCGTCTGTCTGTCTGTCCGTAAACAATTATTTTGTGTCAAACATATCTCAGGAACTGCTTCACATAGAAACTTGAAATTTTGTACACATGATCAGTATGACTACTTGTATTGTGGGAAAGAAAATAAGGGCCAAGGGGTCAGACCTTTTAGAGTTATTTCCCTTTGTAGTTCGGCACTGGCCGGGGGTATACGTGCCCCACTGGGCACTTTTGTCTAGTTTATGAAATTGTGCCAAATATTTCACAATATAAAGTCAATAATCTACAATTCCAACATACAGTCGAACTTCAATGGCTCAAACACCTTTGGGACCACGAAAATCTGTTCGAGACAGGGGTAGTTCGAGCCACTGAAGTTACTGTCAGGAGGCATAACGAGATACTTTTAGACATCTTTTCGGTGTTCTATAATGAATATGTATGCTGTGTGTACTCATTAGAATCGCCTCATCGAGGCGATTCTAATGAGTACACACAGCATACATTTGCAAGATAAAAGACTAAAATCTCCATAATTATTCCCCACTATTTCTTATGTAGAAGATTTCGCTAGGGGCTCAAGAAAGGGTTCGACTCATCCATGGTAAACGAGCCATCGGTGTTCGAGCCATCGAAGTTCTACTGTATGTTTCTGCTTTGATAGCACAGACAGATACACATCTGACTAGTGATTAACCCATTGTATGTTAGTGGACCAATCCATTGCTGTAAGTTGGACAAGTCCATTTAAGGGGTGTCAGGCCTATTTTTCTTTTTCATTTTTATTCTATTTTTGATGTAAAATTCTGTTAGCAAATAGTGCAGGCCCTGATCAGATGCCGAGTTCTGTGGCGTCTGATCTGGGCCTGCACTGTTTGCCAAGGTACCCCTTTAGGGGTTTCCCGCATACAATGTTTTAGGACATTGTACGGCTTGGCATTGAGGACCTCGACCTCATCCTGAAGGAGAGAAGGCTCTGCTGGTGTAGACATGCGGAGTGCGCCAAGGATGCAGTCAAGACAGTCTTTGACATACAGTCGGGTGGAAAAGTTAGGCCTGGGAGGCCCAAGATAACCTGGAAGCAGCTGACTGAGAGAGATTGCAGAGATTGGAAGCTCTCAGCTATTGAACCTCATGATAAACATACCTGCAGATCTGGTGTTAGATCTGTCATGCGTGCATCAGCCAGCTACCTGGAACAGGGCTGACTGATGTGGATATTGCTCCTGTGCCTGCACTTTAATAAAAAATCTGATGATGATCCTTCCACTGATTCAAGAAGGACAATGGGGCCTCAGTGGCTCAGTAGGATGCGCGTCTGACTGGTGATCAGGAGGACGCGGGTTCGACTCCCTCCGGGGTCGGCAACATTCTTTCGTGGAGATTGATCATGAAATCTTTTCTACGGTCATTCTCTCCCTTCCGCTGATTCAAGAAGGGCAGTTGTCAGTTTCTGGCGAAAGAATGTGCACTGTACTGGTTAACCGCTTACCTATAAGCCTGCCCAGGAAAGTGTTGATAGGTAAACTGACCGGCTCAAAAATGACCTAAATAGTGTTGACTGGGCCGTTAAACTCCAATACAAACAAACAAAACAAAAGAAGGACAATGGCAATATCTGGAGTAAGAATGTACTTGTTGACCCCATATTTATGAGCCTGCCAAAGAAGTGTGGTTATGTAAATGCATGTCTCGATAGGACCTAAATAGAGATGACTGGGCAGTTAAACTAAGAAACCAAAATCCTATATTCGGACAACTTTTGGGACTTTCAAAAGTGGTCTTTAAGACCACTTTTGAACAGCCCCAAAGATAGTTTCTTTAAGACCACTTTCGAAAAGCCCTAAAGTTGGTCTCTTTAAGAACAGTCTCAAAGGTGGTCTCTTTAAGACTGTACTGTACTGGTTAACCGCTTACGTATAAGCCTGCCCAGGAAAGTGTTGATAGGTAAACTGACCGGGTAAACTGTCTCTTTAAGACCACTTTTGAACAGTCCCAAAGATTGTTTCTTTAAGACCACTTTTGAACAGTCCCAAAGATGTTCTCGTACTAGAGGACACTGATGTAGATTAAAAGAAGAAGTAGCCTTAATTTGTGCCCACCTTAATAGCAGAATTTCACTGGATTTAGAAGCTTTAAAATCTTCATACTCAGTTAAGCTATATGATCAAAGTATACTGTAACCTTTACGCCCCCTGCCCATCAGGGCTTGAAGAAATAGATGCTTCCACGCGGAGCTGAAACCGACCGCACACATGTACTGGTAAACCGCTTAGAGGCTCTAAACCTGCCCAGGCAAAGCGGTGCGAGTTGGAACGTCCATGCTTATAAACCCTATTGGTTTCATTGGGCGACAGGGCTTGAGATGTCATTTCATCTCCATGTTGGGTAAAAGTCCCACAAAATTGGAAGCAACGTCTCCAAAATGACCTTTACAGTGTTGATGGGGACTTTAAACCTCAAATCAAACAAACAAACAATAGCAGAATTTCACTGCGTTTAGAAGCTTTAAAATCTCCATACTCAGTTAAGCTATATGATCAAAGTATACTGTAACCTTTGGTCCCAGGCCATAAATTGATTTATCATATGACATGTGATAATGCCATATAATAAATTTTGGTATTCCACTAGTGGATTAAATATGTAAATTAGTTAGATATGTCCCATAACGTTACACATAAGGTGTCCGTAACAACGTCCTGTTTACTAATGGTGGAATATTGACATCATTATTCAAAAAATTGTGAATTAAATGCATTTTTAAAGGTCATATGATAAATAGAATCTTGCATTCGTGCTCATGTAATATTGAATTTATTAAACTCGTTGAGGAAAATGGATAAAATGCTCAGCAAAGCCTCACATTTTATCCCTTTTCCTCAACTCTTTTAATATATTCAATAATACATGATCCTCTATGTCATTCTGTTCGTAGGGTTTCCTGAAGAAAAAGGGTCTTCCAAACAGCACAAGTGTAACACGAGTCGTAGAGAACGGGGAGCCAACAGACTTCAAATGTTTGTTTAAATCGTGGCCTATGCCTCAGGCTTCAGGAAAGGCCCAGCGTAACAGCCGGATAGGTAAAGGTCTTGAAACATTCCGTTTTGCCTGGAAATATTACGTCGTGTTAACCCTTATCCTGCTGTTCACAACAATTCCTACCTTTGCAAACAGTGTAGATCCAGATCAGATGGCTTCTGAAGAAGCCATCTGATCAGGATCTACGCTGTTTGTGATCTACTTTGTGAACTGCATGAAAATTTTATATTAAGTAATTTGATTGGCTGATAATCAGCAGTGGGAGTGGTATAATTAATTTATGCATCAGGATGAGCTAATAGAGGGTTTCTTAATCACTAGGTCTCTCACCACTGTGGTATTGAGCCTAGCAATGGAAGGTCAGGTGGTTTTTAGCTCACCTGAGCTCAGTGAGCTATTCTGAAAGGCCAGTGGGTTAAACCATAGTTTTCTTATTTCTGAAATAAGAAAACTATCTCAATTTTTCATCTTAAAATTTTATTTTTTTCGGCGATAACGGTTACAATGTATTTGTATAGGCATGTTTTCGTAATGAATAGACATCTCCTAAACAACGGGGCCAATTGGGATCAAACTTCACTAGAATGATCTTTGTGATGTTCTAACTGAAAGTTGTTCAAAGATTTAGAATCCAATCAGAACTCTTGTTGTCATGGCAACAAATAGGGGAAAATAAGCAAAACCTTTAAAAATCTTCTTGTCTGAAGTCTTTATTTTTCACATTCCCTGGACCTAACAAGATTTTTCAAATCAAAGCCTTTGGGCAAAAATTACACCCTCTAGGAGCAGTCGGATCTGGGTCCACATTGTTTGCCTATATGCAAAAATATTTAAAAAAAAAGTTTGCAAACAATATTCAGTAGATGACATAAACAGACAACATTTTCAGATGTAGTTTTTCTCAGCATCTTGAGGGTTAATAGACCAGCCAATGATCTGACCGGTCACTATCAAGTTTGTTTGACATAATGAGGCTTTGAATGCTGGGCCCATATTTAATCAGTTGCATTGAATCGGACACAAAATGATTGTGTAGATACTATAAGAATCTTATATGGGCGTGAGGGGTGGATTGAAAAATCCGTCCTAAGGGTCACTGTCCGGCATCACGAGGCTTGCCGAGTGATGCCGGACAGTGATTCCGAGGGACAGATTTTTCTATGAACCCCTCACACCCATATAGGATTCTTTTTCTTGCACACCTTCCATTTCTTAGCTCGGATTGTAATGCTTCAGTCACTTCGGTTACCGACGTCCGCCATATTGTGTTGACACTGCAGGAATGTAAAGTGACGTCACAAATCGTGCATGACGTCAACCTTAACGACGGCGCACACAAGGTCGTAATCAACCAGTGCATTTATCAAACACTCGATTATATTCGATTTGGGGTCGGAACACCAGGGTCAGAACATAAATTTCTATCCCAGGGTAAAATCACGGATTTCCTTGTCTGGTGTGCAAGAAAGTCTATTCTTGCACACCAGTTTAACAAAAACCAAAGTCTTAGCTTTGGATAGAAATTCTGTTCTAACCCTGTGATTTTTACCCAGGGACAGGCTAAAAATTTAATATTCTCGCGTGTTTGAGTGCACTGGTTGAATACGACCTCATATTACCGGCCCCGATAGCTCAGTTGGTAGAGTGTTCGCTCCGGGGAACGGGAGGTCTCAGGTTCGATCCGGGCCGCGACATACCAAAGTCGTTATAAATGGTACGAGCTGCTCCTCGCTTCGCACTCAGATTTACGGGGTAGAGCTAGGACTGGTCGATCCAGTGTCAGGATAATGTGACTGGGTGTGGTATCATGTAATGTGTCTGGAACATGATACTTTAGTGAGGCAGCACTATAAACGTGAGCATTGAGCTCCCTGTCGCAACCAGACACCATCGTGATATGACTGAAAAATTGTTGAAAGCGACGTTAAACCCGAATTCACACACACACACACAACCTCATATGGCCATCGTTAAGGTTGACGTTGCAGCATGTTGCATGACGTCACTAAACATTACTGTAGTGTCATCACAATATGGAGTTCGTCGGCAACCGAAGTGACTGCAGTCTTGAAAAGCCATGCTCAGAAATGGAAGGTACGCAAGAAGATGAATCTTACATGAGTGCGAGGGTGAAAGAAAATCCATCCCTCAGGATCACTCTCCGGCATCACGAGGCTTCATGATGTCGAACAGTGACCCTCGGGATGGATTTTCCATCCACTTCCAAGATTCTTATAGTCCTGTTGAAATTTTTCAGCTAAAACTGTACAGACGAAGTTTGATGCCTCCACACTACATTCTAACCAAGCTCTGGCAGCGGAGACCCAGATGTTTGATGATGGCTCCGGAACTTGTGAGGTACTACTGTAGGGGTCATTTATGTTTTTCATACCTGTGCCATTAAACCATTTTGTACCAGATGGAATTGTCCTCCTTATATATAGCAGGAGTCCATTTCAAAATTTAGGGATGACAGGTTGTGGTTTTAGCTAACCAGAGCCAAAGGCTCCGGGGGTAGCTTATAGTATGGGCAGTTGTGTCGTCATCGACACTTTCAAATGACATCTCCTCTAAATCCACAGTGGGCCGAATGGGTCCAAATTTCATCTGAAGTACCCTTGGGCTGGAGGATGGTAAGTCTGTGTTTTTTATGAAAATTGGTTCTTTAATTTGGTTTCTATGGCAACTCATAGGTCCCATAGACCTACTCGTATAATGGGGAAAATTGTAAAATGGAATTTACTGCAAAGTCATTGCAGATATTTTGACAGGATGTGCCGGTCCCATGCCCTACCCCCTCCACTTTATAAAGGCCCAATATCTCAGAAACCTTTCAGATCCCCACTCCTAAACCATAAATATTCTTGTTCCTTATGATAAGACGCCACACCAACCTAGGGTCTCCCGGGGTGCGCCGGTGTCAGATAATATTTTGACCCGTGTAATATTTTGACCCGCGGGTCAATATATTACAGTAATATTTTGACCCCCCCTATAATATTTTGACCCGCCCCTAAAACTTCAGCAAAATAAATCAGAAGTGGACTTTTATCGATCAATAGGTATTAACAAGATAAGAAATGGGTATTGCAAGGAGTCTATTGCAGATCTGACAACATGGGTAGGGGGGTCAAAATATTATAGCTATAATAAAATGACCCCCCCCCCCCCCCAATACATATCTTTTTTCAACTAAGGAAATGGACTCAAAATAATAGTACTGGACAATAATATCAACAGATTATTTCACATTTGACAAAATTAATGCAGAATAATATTCTCTTTTGAAATGGGTGTTGCTGCCAAGAAAGGGGGGGGTCAAAATATTATAGCTATAATAAAATGACCCCCCGCCCCAGTACAATTTACAAAGTACTGGACAATAATATCATGTCAAGAAAACGGATAAAACAACATATTATATCACATTTAACAAGATAATGAAGAATAATATTCTCTTTTGAAATGGATGTTGCTGCTTAGAAGGGGGGGGGGGGGTCAAAATATTATACCCAAAATAAAATGCCCCCCCCCCCACAAGTATCTTTTTCAACAAAGGAAATGGAGTCAAAATAATGTAAAGAAAAGGGGATATAGCAGTAGATTATTTCTAATTAACTGGATTAAAACAACAGGATAATCATGGCAATTGAACGTTGAACTGTTGATGAAATGTAGTGGGGGTCAAAATATTATACCCATAATAAAATGACCCCCCACATCACGTATCCTTTTCAACCAAGGAAATGGACTCAAAATAATGTAAAGAAAAGGGGATATAGCAGTAGATTATTTCTAATTAACTGGATTAAAACAACAGAATAATCAAATACCAGTACACTAATTACAAATAGTAAGGGTGGGTCATTTTATTATAGCTATAATAATTTGACCCCCCCCCCCCCCCCTTATTTCAAGTCATTAAGTTACAACCCCTCCCACATACTGAACCTTACTGAATCTAGTGTATTACAAGCCATCTAATTCAATGAAAAGTTTAATTAATTGAATGAACTAAAATACCAGTATATCAATAACAGATAAAAAGGGTGGGTCATTTTATTATAGCTATAATAATTTGACCCCCCCCCCCCCACGTGCATAGGCTGGTTCTCTCAATACCATTTTAGTCATGTGGTTTTTTTCTGTTATTTTTTATCTTTTTTGCTGCTTTTTAGCCATTTCCCTTTAAACATGATTGCCCTTTCTTATATATTATAGTCATTATTCCTGCTGTAGATTTTCAGATCTAGAACTATCCCACCCCACCCCTCAGACACAGCCCAAGTGTAAAAATCAGCAGGAAAAACCACCACAATTGTCATAGTTTTACTGCTTAACAGTTACCTCACCATATTTGGTCATTTAAATGTAACTTTTGTGAAGTTAGGGAGGGGGGTCAAAATATTATAGGGGGGGTCAAAATATTATAATAATATATTGACCCGCGGGTCATAATATTATGACCCGCGGGTCACTTTTTAGGCGGGTCAAAATATTATATGACACCGGGACCATGCCCCACCCCTCCACTTCACAAAAGGCCATATATCTGCAAAACTTTTCAGAGCCCCACCCCTAAACCATATATACTCTTGTTCCTTATGATAAATTGGTTCAGTGACAACAACCTGGGGTGCCCCGGGCCATGTCCTTGGCCATGACCCACCCCTCCACTTCATAAAAAGCCATATATATCAGAAACTGTTAAGATCCCCACACCTAAACCATATATATTGTTGTTTCTTATGATAAGACCCATACAGTTGTCTCTTGGTTTTGAGGCAATGTGCTGGTGTCATGCCATGCCCCACCATTTCATAAAAGGCCAAATATCTTGTTTGTTTGTGGTTTGTGGGTTGGTCCGCACTTTTTTAGCTCACCAGAACCGAAGGCTCCTGGGGAGCTTATAGGATGGCTGGCCTCCGTCATCCGCCATCTTCCACACTTTCAAACTGCAATATCTCGGCAACCTGTCGGCTGATTTCAATCAAACTTCATATGTGGTGTACACTGGATGGAGGAACAATGACATAGTATGTTTTGTGAGAATCAATTGCATAGTCTGGTTGCCATGGCAACCATTTACCAAAAGCTTGGACCCTCTTTAGTGCATTGATTTTTGGCCTGATCTTTCTGAAACTGATATATATTGTAAAGATCACAAAAATCTAGGCGGGTTCGAAAACGGGTCAGGTCCGATCATTTTTTTTGGTGGAGTTATGACCCCTTTTAGATCTATGACAGCATTCTCCATAGGTTCCCATTGCTAACTATGGTAAAATGCTTGTGACCAGCATAACTCATTCATTACTGATTGGATCTTCATGAAACTCTGTCAGGGTATTTATCTCTATGAAACCTAGGCCAAGTTTGAAACTGAGTCATGTTGGGCCAAAAACAAGGTCAGTAGGTCAAATCTTAAAAAAACCTAGTGTACACTCTAGAAGGAGCATTTTTGATCCAATCTTCATGAAACTTTGTCAGAATATTTTTCTTTACGAACTTTTAACAAAAAGGCTAAAACGCTCCCGCTCCAATGAACAAAATGGCCACCGGAGCTGAAAATAGAAAAATATTGTAAACTTGATTCAAACGTGAAATCCTCCTAAACCCTAAGGCCAATCTGATTCAAACTTCACAGGAATGTTGCCTAGGTTACTCCCTACCAGATAAGCTAAAATCACTGTGCTGATGAACAAGACGGCCACCGGAACTAAAAATAGACTGTACCGGAGACATTGACACACAGGTGAGCAAACCAGGGCCTTCTGGGCCCTCTTGTTGATGTGTAAACTCTTGCAAATCACTCACAAGCTTAGCATGAAGGCCCTAAAAACCCTTTAGGGCTACATGCAGTTTGTGAGTGATTTGCTGGAATTACACATCAATAAAATTTTAAACATTGATAAAATCCACAAACCTATACCCTCACTGTCTCTGACTAACCCTACCTTGAACAAATTTTTATGGTGTCAAAGGTGTTAGAGCGTTTAAAGATTGATTGTATTCAGAACATTTTTAACCCTTTTTATACCAAATGGAATCTTCCTTCTTATAAACAGCTGGAATCCATTTCGAAATTTAGTGTTGGCAGGTTGTGTTTTCCTCCTTATATATAGCAGTTGTGTCTTCAAAATTTATTTGGAAAATGGCTGAAATTTGTGCAAACAGTGTAGACCCTGATCAAACACCGTATTCTGTGGCTTCTGATCTGGGCCTGTACTGTTTGGCAAATGCCCGTTTTGGGGTTTATGGTACAGAAATGGTTAATATTATGCTGAAGGGGAATGGCAACACTTGACAGGTTTTTCTGCCATTTTTCAAAGGGAGACAACTTTCGGGACTTCCTGTTTGCTTTTCTATAAGCCCTGTCCCACTGAAGAATGGGTCTACCCTTAAAGGAAAGAAGGAAAGAATTTGCTCCTTAGGAGCAAATACTTTCCTTTAAGAGTTGACCCCTATTGATATGGGAGACAAAAATACTTTATCAGGAGCTGCCACCCCTGAAGATGTTCCCATTCCCCTAAATATGCTCTTTAATTTGCAGGTGTGGAGAGTTGAGAATTTTGACCTGGTTCCCCTCAACAAGAAATATATTGGTCAGTTCTTCGCCGGTGACTGTTATGTCATACTCTACACATACCAAGTGAATGGAAGAAATAATTATATTGTCTACTATTGGCAGGTAATATATAGAGGATATTTACTTTTTTGAAGTTGATACCAAAAATATTTCATCGAGTGTGTTGAAAATATCATAATTTTCACGAGTGCGAAGCACGAGTGAAAATTCGGATGTTTTCAACACTCGAGATGAAATACTTTTGGTATCCGCCAAAAAAAAGTTAATATTCTTTTTATTTTATAATTTATTAGAACACTTACGGTAATTGATCGACCCGAGATGGTGACGTCACGATTGTGATCTGGCTACATGACGTCACAACTGTCAAATTCAAAGCATAAACAAATCGCCATTTTGGATTCTGCATTTTTAGTTCAACGAATGCATTTCAAGGTATGTTACAGAATGCGTTGTGCTTATTTGAAGTCCATTTTATTCTTGAAGGCTCTAAGTGATATGCACCCAGCCGCTGTATAATCGATTCCATGTATAGCAGTCGTCACGACCAGTTTTTAAAAAAAAAAACAAAAAAAACGCGCTAATTTGAGCACAGATTTCCTCGCACAAACTCTTACTCAGCCATTCAGTGAACTGGTTCGCCTTGTAGACCATTTGTAACAAAGGCAGCTCAGCCTAAATCTGTGAGGGAACATTTAAATTGTGCCCGAGATGTGTGTCGGCAAAAGGGAGATGTTCAAAATCACAGCGCTGCTGTTTTCATGCATTGCACCTGTTCATTCAATTTTAATGCCACCCGTGACCCTTCAAAATATGTTCTAATGGCATAAGGAATTATTATTCTTAGTAAATAAAAGGAAAATTAACCTTTTTTTTCCGACCAGAACGTAAACAAAAAAGTAGTTCCGGCACGCTACAGTGAAATGATATAAATGGTATCAATCACATGTGAAATGATACGATATCATTTCACTTGTGATTGATATCATTTTTATTTGTTTCGGATATGCATTGATTTCACTGCTTAGTATAAAATAAAAACCCTCAACATGTTGAATTTTTCACAATCTGCATATGCACACCTCCCCTGATTCAGCCATTTGTGTTTCAAGATCTCAATTTTATCATGAATTTTGTTTTGTTTTGTTTGTATTGGATTTTAACGGCCCATTCAACACTATTTAGGTCATTTTTGTGCCGGTCAGTTTACCTATCCACACATTTCCTGGGCAGGCTTATATGTAAGCGGTTTACCAGTACAGTGCACATTCTTAGCCAGAAACTGACAACTGCCCTTCTTGAATCATCAGAAGGGAGAGATTTGATGATCAATCTCCACGAAAGAATGTTGCCTACTCCGGCAGGTATGGAACTCGCATCCTCCTGATCACCAGTCAGACGCGCATCCAACTGATCCACCGAGGCCGGCTTTATCATGAATTGAAAACCGTATTGGTTGCATCAAGTGCTCATGATCTACTTTACAACTGACCAACAAACTGTGATTTATTACTAAGGGAACAACTGTATTCAAAATTGTCATTTGGGGGGTAAATCAGCTTCGTAAATCCAGATACAAACCAATGAAAAGCGGCGTTATATAATGACGTTTGGTTTCCGACTGTATGTCACAGAATATACTGTCACAAATTTTTGACGTTATCCAACAAGACGTCGGGTACATTCGCAAATGCATTAGAATCAACTTTTCACTACTAAAGGTGATCTATTTTTTAGTGAGAGAATGTAAAATTCCTGGTAAATGCAGGTTTGAAAATATTGAGGGTCACTGACGAGGCCTAATTGGCCGAAACTAGCTAGTCTGGCCCAGAAAACTGTACACTTCATACTTTTAAGTTCTGTGGTGTATAAAGTTAAGATATATAAAGATAAAAGAAGCTTTATTTAACATCACATATTAGAAACAATTAACATAAGCTCTGTTGAGCTTTTTTGTGACAAAGTATCCTTTAACAAATACTTACCTGCCTTCATTTATCTTCCTAGGACTACCCCTGATAATGTGACCGTCAGCCAAGGGAACACCTAGTGCCACTTTTCACGCCTTTGATATAGTGTGGCCAGGGATCGAACACCCGACCTCTCCATCCCAAAGCAGACCCTCTACCACTGAGCTATCAGGCCTGCATTCTTTGCTACCAAAGGATAACCTTTTTATAGAACATATTTAATACAAATAAACATAAAATGTTCTGCAGGAACGTGATCCCATGTTCCCCATCAAGAATAAAAATAATGAAGATTTATACTGCAATGTTTCTTCACGTTTTGTACGTTTATCCTTTATCCCCAGGGTTGGTTTTCAAAAGTAATGCAAATTTGCAGCTGATTTTATTAACACGACAATATTTCAAAAAGTACATTGTAATAACATTAACTCATAAGATGCCGAGAAAAACTACATCTGAAAATGTCGTCTGCTTATGTCGTCTGCTGAATCTTTTTGGGAACTTTTTAAAAATATTTTTTTCATACAGGCAAACAGTGTGGAGCCAGATCAGACTGCTCCTAGAGGAGCAGTCTGATCTGGGTCCACACTGTTTGCAAAAATGACTTTTAAAGTAACCGGCAGACGACAAAGCAGACAACAATTGTTGTGATTGGCATTTTATGGGTTAATAATTTTTTATCGCAAAGCATCTTGAAATATGGGCATGAAGGTAATATCTTTCTTATTTACAGGGTAATAAATCTTCACAAGATGAAAGGGGTACCTCCGCACTTAAAGCGGTTGAAATTGATGACAAACTAGGTGGAGCTGCAGTACAGGTATTGAGTTACATGTATAGTAGAATTCCTATATTAAGTCCACCTTTGTGACAAAGTTACAAAGGTGGTCCCTTGCCATAATTCTCCTAATATTTTGATAAATTTGTTTTGCGGTCCAGTAAGGAGCCCAAAAGGTGCAAATAGGCTGTCAAACAGTGTAGACCCGGACCAGATGAAGGCACAGTCTGATATGGATCTGCACTGTTTGCTTAGGCCTATCTGTCCCAATTCTTAGGATCAGGATCACTATGATAAGCACTTAGGTAAATCACTTTGAAGGTCTAAGCCTGCCCAGGCAAAGATGTGTGAGTTGGACCATCTCTGCATAGGAACCCTACTGATTTGTCTAGGAAGTAGGCCTTGAGATGTCTTCTCATCACAGTCTGGTAATAGTCTCACAAAATTGGTAGTAACATTTCCAAAGTGACATAAATAGTGTTGACATGGATGTAAAACCTCAATTCAAAGAAAAGCTTCTAAAAAAGAATATTGGTGTGCTATTATTAGAGGGTGTGCTAAAATTATGATCAGTATGGTATTCTTGCATAAATACCTATGCACAGGGCTGTTTGAAGCCATTGTCAAATGGACCGAAACCCGTGCTGAAACAACAAAACACATGTTCAAATCATGGAATTGACATGCTGTTTAACATGGATTTGGGGTTTTTGATTTGACAAAATGAGCCGTGCTTTGTTTGCGTTACATTGAGCAACTTAATGTTATTGCCCTGAACGTAGCGTTTTAGTGTTTGTTTGTTTGATTTAAGGTTTAACGTCCCCGTCAACACTGTAAAGATCATTTTGGAGACCTGCTTCCAATTTTGTGGGACTTTTGCCCGACATTGAGATGAAATGACATCTCAAGCCCTGTCGCCCAATGAAACCAATAGGGTTTATTAGCTTGGACGGTCCACCTCGCATCGCAGTTCCTGGACAGGCTTAGATCCTCTTTATAAGCGGTTTACCAGTACTAGTGTGTGCCGGATTCAGCTCTGCGTGGAAGCAGCATGCAGCCCATATATTTCTTCAAGCCCCTATGGGTGGGGGCTTCTATGATGACATCAGAGGGTTAATGCATAACAACATCATTGTAAACAACATTTTTAAGAAGCCACCATGTTGGTTTGCCGGTCGCTGTTGAGGAGTTTATATGGAGCCTGTTTGCGTTTTTGTCATCATCCATGGTTATTTCATTGCATTAACATTTGCTGGATCCCTCAGAAGATATTTGAACATTTGGCCTAGCGGCAACATGTTTGAACAGCTTCCTCGGAACCTGACAAATGTTAATGCATGAAAAACAATGGTTGATCCTTATACAGTCCATAGGCATTAAGCCCATTACGCGTATTAGGCATGTGCGTAATGTAAAATATTTGCAATAAAGGGAAAGCACCTAAAATAATAGTGTTCTGTATTACATATTGTATATGGGCTGCTCCCAAGGGGAGCAAATTCTTTCCTTTAAGAGTAGCCCCCATCTCGAAGAAAGATGTTTTACAAAGATTTTTCCTTGTTGTCATCATCATCATCATCAATAGATTTTTGATTAACGTGCAGGTACATGGGCAACGTACACATAAGTGGGCCCCCTTCCAGTTAGCTGGCTTGCTGCATGCATGGCAGATCTTACACCAGATCTCCAGGCCTGTCAATCATGAGGATCGATAGCAGAGAGCTTCCATTCTCTGCAATCTCTTCCTGTCAGCTGCTTCCAGGTCATCTTGGGCCTTCCAGGCCCCCGCTTTCCACCTACCTGTATGTCACAGGCAGTCTTGACTGCACCGTTGGAGCGTACCACATGTACATACCTGCAGAGCCTTTGTAATAATATTTTTGGTCTGGCTACGCCCCTGCAGTCTATAACACTTTGTCTTTTTTATCATGCAGGTGCGTGTTGTACAAGGAAAGGAGCCCCAACATTTCATGGCGATGTTTGATGGGAAAATGATAATTTTCTCAGTAAGTATGATTAACCAATTTTATACGAAAAACCCTGAAAAGGGAAACTGGCAAACTGTGCAGACCCAGATCAGACCCGGCATTCTATGTGGCATCTGATTAGGGCCTACACTGCAAAAAGTTCAGCCACTAAATTGCAAGGATAACAAAACCTGACACTTATAAATTTTGAATTGAAGTTCTGCTCTATATCATGCCATGTTTTTCTCTAAGAGAAATTGCACCCCACCTTCCCGACTAATACTATATAAAAGTCGTGTAAGTGGGGTATCACATTTCCATCTGTTTCTTATGACTTTGACCATGAAATACCGGGGAGAGACCAATAATATGATGCTACATTATGCAATTGCTAGGTAATGCGGATAAGACAGTTAATTAGAGGTAATTAGAAATCTATACTAAAATTTCTCAATTTCAAAATTCAATTAGTTATTAAAAAGCGAGGTGAAAATAAAAATCTGCATCCAATTTTAATCCAATTACAGGTTTCAAACATTTTTCAAGCTGGAAAAATAAGTGTTTTAAGATCAGTCGTTTGGAACTGAACTGACATACATATTGAATAAAAGTAATCCCGCAGGCAAAGCTAGTAATGCCACCTGCTGTGAGCAGAGTCATTGGTGGAGAAAGATGATGCCAGTCGAGCCAAAAAAACATCTGGTTGAATTATCAGTTAAGCATGAATTTTTGGTTGTTTTTCTCTGAGAGAAAAAACACAGTTTGTATATAAGGCGGAAGATTCCATTTGGTACAAAATGGGTTAATGTCAGCCCTGTAAGCAAGTTGTGAAAACAGGCAAACAATTATGGGGAATTGGAACACCTTCAAGGGGTGCAACTCCTGCAAAAGTATTTTTGTCTCCCATGTCAATAGCGGTCAACTCTTAAAGGAAAGAATTTGCTCCTGAGGAGCAAATTCTTTCCTTTAAGAGTAGACCCCTTTTTCAGTTTGATAGGGCTTATGGAAAAGTGAACAGGAAGTCCCGAAAGTTGTCTCCCTTTGAAAAATGGCAGAAAAATTTGTCAGGTGTTCCCATTCCCCTTTAGGTGCATCTGCTAAATGTTGTCACCCTCGTTAACAAAAATAAATAAATAAATAAAGACTTTACTTACCTCCTCATCAGCCTTTGCTTCTTGCATAGTACAATATCTCTAGTTTTCCTGACTTGCTAGACTGTAATTTAGCCACACCCATTTGCAATTCAACCAATCAAATTACTTGATATAATTTATTCATTCAAATTTGCAAACTGAATGACAAACAATGTAGATCCTGATCAGATTGCTTCATCAGAAGCCGCCTGATCTGGATGTACACTGTTTGCAAAGTAATGGTTGTCACGAACAGCAGAATAAGGGTTTAACTCCAAACAAATGAATAAAATGTTCTCTTTTAGGGTGGTAAAGCTGGTTGGGACAGTAAGAAATCCGAACAATTGAAGCAGAATGGTGTGGACCCAGGAGAGGGCCCCGGGGACGAGTACATGCTCCATGTCCGGGGACTGTCCATCTTGAACACCAAAGCTATACAAGTACCGATGTCAGGAAGGTCTCTGAATTCTAACGACACATTTGTAATCTTTACCAGAGGAGCAACATATATTTGGAATGGGAAGGTAAGATATACATGTACAGGTCTAAGAAAGTTTTTTATTAAAAGACAGTCTATAAATTTAAAGACTGTCTTTAAATTTGAAGACGTGTTAGTCTGTAGATTTAAAGACTGACACAAATAAAATCATGAAAATTGTGTAAAATGGAAAAATCGCACTTTGCTATTTATAGTAATTTGGCCATTATCTGTGGAATATTGAATTATGTGTGACTGCAAATTATATAGTTGTCTTTATTTAATTAAATTCCTTCAATTATAATTGAAGAATTCTCAGAAAAACAGATTTGTAATAAGATTCATATATAAAATGAGCTAAGCAATTAATGTGTATAAAGCTTTTATCATTCTGTCAATATACCGTTCACTTGCCTCGACAGACAGTTTTTTGGACAACTAAAATTGATGAAAGTGTCAGACTGACTACAACAGCAAAATGTCTGAAAAAAAAATGATGTCAGTGCGAAACTCATCTTATGTTCGACCTTTGTCAGATATTCCTCCCTTTCTGCAGAGTTTCACAGCATTTATAGTCTACCTGAAGGAACAGTGCTGTTTATAGAGGATCTTACATGAGTGCTCATGTATTATTGAATTTATTAAACGAGTTGAGGAAAAGGGATAAAATGCGAGGCTTTGCCGAGCATTTTATCCCTATTTCTCAACGAGTTTAATAAATTTAATAATACATGAGCACGAATGCAAGATTCTATTTATCATATGACATTTAAAGCGCATTTTATTCAAGATTGTGTACAAAAATGTCAATATTCCTCCGTTAGTAAACGCGACGTCGTTAAGGACGTAGTACATGTAACGTTACGGGATGTATGTAGCTAATTTACATATTTAATCCACTAGTGGATTATCGAAAATATTACATGGCCTTATTACACTCTCAGACGCGACGTCATATGATAATACAGTCAAACCTCGATAATTCGAAGTGCAAGGGACCGCAGGAATTCCTTCGAATTATCGAGAGTTCGAATTATCGAAATCGGCAATTTTCGGATATGTTCGGATTTTTTTTATTCAATGCAATTCAAATGACTATAATTCGAACTTCATTTCGGCGCTATGATAAAGAAACGGTAATAACTGCCAAAGCATTAAAGAAAATGAGGTACGTGAAGGTTAATCTCATCGTCTTTTATGCTTGACAGGGCTACGAAAGCAGGAAATAATAATAAAACTTGAACTTTCATTTTTATTTACAGCCATCAACAATAACAAAAATGAAGGTTGAATGCAAATTACTAAACCATTTTACTGACGAAATATTTAACCCCGCAAAAAGAACAACAGAACTGACCGTACCGTAATTAAAACACATAAAAAACATCAAATGAAATATTCATTGCGGACGAAATCAATTAAAGACACCAATTACTCAATAAAGGATCATCACCTGTAGTGTGGCCGTTAATCCGGTGTTAATTACCTGTATCTACTAATTCTTGAAGTCAGTCGGGTGTGAAGTGTAACAATCGAATTGCCGCAAAATTGCGATGTGTGACCTTGATTAGCCAAGTAATATTTCGAATTAAACAGAGGATTTTAATAAGAATTTCTTTGATTGGGACCGACGAAACTGTTCGAAAAATCGAATTTTTCGAAAAATCGAAATTCGAAAAATCGGTAATATTTTTGCAATAACTTATAGAGAAAAATGTCGGGACCGCCAGTCGTCTTCGAAAAATCGGTAGTTTCGAAAAATCGGCGTTCGAATCACCGAGATTCTACTGTATATCTTAATTGTTTCTATCATTAAAATGATATTTATAGACAATAAAATACATGCTGTCTTTAGCAATGCACATTTTTTAATGAGATGAAGACTGAGGCTGCATATGAGATTGTGATTTTTTCGTGTTTCATCATTTGTATGATTTTTTTGTGTCAAGCTTTAAATCTACAGACTAAACAGTCTTTAATTTTATAGACAGTCTTTTAATAAAACAACTTTCTTAGACCAGGGGCCAGTTGTTCAAAGCATCGTTAGCTTAACAAGCTCGTTAGTGGTCATATTGTTAACTGTTCTAGCAAGTTTAATATTTAAACTTTTGGTATTTTTGCTGAAAAACTATGAGCAGCTTTTGCATATGCAAAAGCTGCTCACATTTTTTCAGCAAAAATATTAGCATATTTGCCATAATAAATATAGTTAATGATACGTTAACTAATGATGTAGTTAGCTTTGAACAACTGGGCCCTGATGTATTTGTCATTGCCACAGGTAAAGAGAGAAACTGAGATGATTAAGGAATGATATAAGAATCTTTCAGAAATATGGGTTCGATATATACGTTTACCAATTAGAGGCATAGACGATACCATTCGGAACTGAGGCTAAGTACTCAGGGCTCTCTCAATTTTACAGCCGGCCTCTGTAGCTCAGTCAAAGCACGTCTGACTGGTGATCCGGAGGACGCGGGTTCAATACCTGCCGGGGTCGGCAACATTCTTTCATGGAGATTGATCAGGAAATCTTCTACGGTCATTCCCTCCCGCTGATTCGAAAAGGGCAGTTGTCATTTTCTGGGGAAGAATGTGCACTGTACTGGTTAACTGCTTACGTATAAGCCTGCCCAGGAAAAGTGTGGATAGGTAACTGACAGGCTCAAAAATGACCTAAAATAGTGTTTTCTGGGCCATTAAACTTCAGTACAAACAAACTGCATTTTACATTGATCTGTGTACTGGCACCAGTTGTTCTAAGCATCATCAGCTTAACGAGCTCGTTAGTGGTCAAATTGTTAACTGTTCTAGCATGTTCAATAATAAGTGTTATTTTCGCTGAACAAAAGAGAGCAGCTTTTGCACATTTTTTTCAGCAAAAACATTAGTATATTTGCCTTATCTAATTATAAAATATTGTAACGATACGTTAACTAACTAACATCACTAGTTTTAAACAACTGTGGTCAGTTGTTCAAAGCATTGTTAGCTTAACGAGTTCATTAGTGGTCATATTGTTGCGTGTTCTAGCACGTACAATATCTAAAATTTTTGTATTTTTGCTGAAAAAAAATGTGAGCAGCTTTTGCATTTTTGCAAAAGCTGCTCACATTTTTTCAGCAAAAATATTAGCATATTTGCCCTATTAATTGTTAACAGTTTGGACGATACATTAACTACACATGTAATAACATCATTAATTTTTGAATGGCCTGGTCGGATGTCTAGCCTTATTGTGTTAAAAAAAAAAAAAGAAATGTAATACACTGTACTTCGAAAATACTGCATTATAGTTGTGATCATTGCTATAAAAGATATGGTGGTTCATGCAATTGTTTCTTTTTCAACAGGGCAGTATAGGAGATGAACGTGATGCAGCTAAATTGGTGGCTACAAGATCAAACAAGTAAGTCCTGTCTATAGAGAACTCTTCAGTGAAGCTGGGCGAGGCGACTCTAACAAATTTCCATATCTTTGTTATGCCCCCGGAATCTAGATTCGGGGGGGCATATAGTTTTTGGTCTGTCTGTCTGTCCATTTTTCTGTCTACAAAAACCATAACATTGGGCATAACTTTTGAATGGTAATAGATAGAGCTTTAATATTTCACATGTGTATACCTTATCACAAGACCTTTCCAGTGGTACCATAATTTTTGATCTCGTGACATTGACCTTTGACCTACTTGTTTCAAAATTTTTAAAAACATTAACATTGGCCATAACTTTCGATTAGTAAGTGATAGGGATTTCATATTTCACATGTGCATTCCTTGTCTGGTGGTGCCATGATTTTTGACCTTGTGACCTTGACCTTGATGTTTGACCTACTTTTTAAAAAACTTTAACATAGGCCATAACTTTTGATTGGTAAGTGATACTGCTTTTCACATGTGCACTCCTTGTCACAAGACCTTTCTAGTGGTACCATAATTGGTAAGTGGTAGGGCTTTCATATTTCACTTGTGCATTTCTTGTCACAAGACCTTTCTAGTGGTACCATAAGTTGTGACCTTGACCTTGACGTTTGACCTACTTTTTAAATACTTTAATATAGTCCATAACTTTTGATTGGTAAGTATTTGGGCTTTCATATTTCACATGTGCATTCTTTTCCACAAGACCTTTCCAGTGATACCATAAATTTTTACCTCATGACCTTGACGTTTGACCTACTTTTTAGCTCACCTGAGCCGAAGGCTCATGTGAGGTATTAGTATACCACGAGCCGTCGTCCGTCGTCGTCCGTCGTCCACACTTTCAAAGAAGTATATCTCCGGAACCAGTGGGCCAATCTTGATCAAATTTCATGTGAAGCATTATCAGGTAGGGGGAAAGACTGCATACTGTTTTCGGGCAGATCAGATTGGAACTCTGGTTGCCACGGCAACAAATAGCTCCCATAGACTTAACATAGGAAAAAGTTTGTCATCACTCTAGCTCCGTCAATTTTTTTCTGATCGACTTCATTCTTGCAGATAACGAGGACAGGCATGAAATCTCGATCAGGTTCGATTTTGGGCTGAATCGGATTATTCACTCAGGAGTTACGTGCCCTTGAGCGTTCTTAACATAGGAAAAAGCTTGTCATCACTCTCGCTCCGTTAATTTTTTTCTGATCGACTTCATTCTTGCAGATAACGAGGACAGGCATGAAATCTCGATCAAGTTCGATTTTGGGCTGAATCGGATTATTCACTCAAAAGTTACGTGCCCTTGAGCGTTGAAAAAATTGCCTATTGACTTAACATGGGGAGAATGTTGTCATCACCGTAGCTGCTTCAATTATTTTCAGATTGGCTTTATTCTTGCAGATAACCAGCACAGCCATGAAATCTCGGTCAAGTTCGATAACTGGAAGAATCGGATCATTCACTTAGGAGTTACCTGCCCTTGTGTGTTTTTGCATTAGGGTTAATGGGAATTTAAAAAATGTATATCTTAAAGACTACTTGGCCAACTTTGATCAAATTTCATGTGTCGCATTATTGGGCAAGTGGAAAGGCTTCATTAGGTTTTCAGGCAGATCTGAGTGGAACTCTGGTTGCCATGGCAACATCTAGCTCCCATAGACTTTACATAGGAAAAAGCTTGTCATCACTCTAGCTCCGTCAATTTTTTTCTGATCGACTTCATTCTTGCAGATAACCAGTACAGGCATAAAATCTCGGTCAAGTTCGATTTTGGGCCGAATCGGATTATTTGCCTTGGAGTTACCTGCCCTTGAGCATAAAAAAATACGTTGTGACCACCATAGCAACTTCATTTTTATTCAGATCAGCTTCAAACTTCTCGGCTTCATTCTTGCAGATAATAAGGACAGGCATAAAATCTCGGTTAAGTTCGATTTTGGGCAGAATCGGAATATTGACCTCGGAGTTACATGACCTTGAGCGACAAAAAATTTGCCCATAGACTTAACATAGGGAAAATGTTGTGACTACGATAGCGACTTGAATTTTTTTCAGATCAGCTTCAAACTTGTAGGTAACGAGGACAGACATAAAATCTCGGTTAAGTTCGATTTTGGGCCGAATCAACCAATCTTGGAGTTACCTGCCCTTGAGCATAAAAAAATACGTTGTGACCACGATAGCAACTTTATTTTTATTCATATCAGCTTCAAACTTGCAGGTAACGAGGACAGGCATAAAATCTCGGTTAAGTTCGATTTTGGGCCGAATCGGAATATTGACCTCGGAGTTACGTGACCTTGAGAGACAAAAAAATTTGCCCATAGACTTAACGTAGGGAAAATGTTGTGACAGAAATAGCGACTTGAATTTTTAGCTCACCTGAGCCAAAGGCTCCAGTGAGCTGATAGTATACCAAGGCTCCGGAGTCCGTCGTCTGTCGTCCGTCCATCCGTCGTCCACACTTTCAATGCAGCATATCTCAGAAGGCAGTCGACCAATCTTGTTTAAATTTTATGTGTAGCACCATTGGGCAAGGGTAAAGGCTGCATTAGGTTTTGGAGCTAGTCTGGTTCATTTGTTCCTTCATTCTTCTTTCTCTCCATATAGAGATAATAGACCAATGTTAAATTTTTAATCAAAGATTTCTCAGGAACTATAAAAGCTAGAAGCATCAAATTTGGTATTCAATAGAATAATGATGACTTATTTTGTGTAAGAGACATTGGGCTTTCTCAGCTTATTTGTTCATTTGTTCTTTCATTCTTCTTTCTCTCCATTTTGACCAATGTTAAATTTTCGTCAAAGATTTCTCAGGAACTATAGAAGCTAGAAGTCTCAAACTTGGAATGCAATCCAATAATGATGACTTATATCATGTAAGGGTCAATGGGCTGGATTCTATTAGCAGATTTAGTAGTCAAGTCTGTGAATTGTTAAAACTTAAGTTCCTCAGGTGAGCGGTTTAGGCTCATTGAGCCTCTTGTTTAAAGTCACCGCTGTGGTTCGAGCCTCGCTCGGGTCACAAGTGAGACGCCAAGTTCTGCAACGGAAAGTCAGGTGGTTTTTCTCCGGGTACTCCGGTTTTCGCCCACCTCTGATTGAAGATCGGCTCGATATGAGTGAAATAATCTTGAAAGGGCTGTAAAACCAAAACCAAAACCAAAAAAAAAAAGCTACTTTTTAAAAACTTTAACATTGGCCATACATTTCAATTGCTACTCGCCTTGTAAACCACTTTCGAACGAGACTTTAAACCGAGGGTATGATGTAAAACTATACATACACACATGGTCACACATACATCTATCTACTGTTAGGTTTTGTCATGGATTGGCTTCTACTTTGATTTAGTTTGTAGTCTGAATTGGGCAAGAATTAAACACTACCATATTTGATACCCACCCCTGAAAGACTTTTAGTGCAGGTGTCAGGTTAGAGAATCTATAAATGACTTGTTTTGTTACTACCACAGACAAGTGGGAACCACTGTCCTGTGGTAGTGGGTTGTTGATTTGTAAATTTTATTTCAGGCCACCAACTATGGTGTTTGAAGGTCAGGAATCACAGGCATTCTGGGATGCAATTGGTGGAAAGTGTGAATATGCAAGTGACAAAAGATTACAGGTAATAACATCATCATCGTCACTGGATTTTTGCTTAATGTGCAGTTGCAAGTACAATATCCATGTAAGTGGGCCCTCTTCCATGAAGCTGGCTTGCTGCATGCATGGCAGATCTCACAGCAGATCTCCAGGTATGTTTATCATGAGGGTTGATAGCCGATAGCTTCCACTCTCTGCAGTCTCTCTCTCTCTCAGCTGCTTTCAGGTCATCTTGGGCTTCCAAGGCCCACGCTTTCCATCAACCTGATGTCACAGGCTGTCTTGACTGCACCTTTGGAGCATTCCACTTGTCCATACCAGCAGAGCCTTCTCTTCTTCAGGATGTGGTCCAGGTTCTATGCCAAGTTGGGCAAGTAGCTCATTGGACCTGATGATGACAAGTATCTTTTGGCTTTACATTACAGATCTGTCTGATCATTGCTCTGTCATTCCGCTGCAGACATTGGAGGTTTGTCTTAAACCCCTATCAAAATAAAACGTAATTTGCTTAAGGGGCGTTTTTTACACCTTCAGGGGAGGCATTTCTTATCATTTTGTGTTGTTTAGTGTTTATCGGCCCAGTCAACTCTGTTATGGCCACCATAGCCTCAGTTAAGATGGGGTATCCACATATTTGTTTTCGTCTTTATGCACAAAAACATACATTTTGGGTACTCATTAGAGGCACCTTGGTTACCACAAAAACATATTTGGGTACTCAAATGAAGTGCCCCAGCGAGGTGCTTCATAGCTTCATATAAGTACCAACAACATACATTTTCGTGCAGAAATAAGAAAAACATCAGTATTTTTTGGATGAAAAAAGTGCCCTACCTGGAGCTATCGCATAGCAACAGATTAGCTGCGTATTTTGTGATAATTGAAGGGTAGTTTTCCTTAATTCTGCATAAAAACCTATATTGTGGGTATTCATTACAACCGCCCAGCCGATGCGGTTCAAACAAATACCCTAAACATAGGTTTTTATGAAAAATTGACAAAAACTATCCTTCAATTATCACAAAATAAGCACCTTTATCTGGAGGTCTGGGTCATGTTGTTCAGTTTACCTAACCTTACTTTTCTTGGACAGCTCATACAGCAGAACGTGGCGTCTGATCAGGGCCTACACTATTTGCTAACAGAATTTTCCTTCAAAAATAGAATAAAAACGAAAAATCAAGCCTGATACCTTGTATATGGCTGATGGATTTGTCCAACATATAGCACCAGTATACAAAAGCTTAAATGTTGGCTCCGTATAAGTGAAATATTCTTGAAAGAGCCGTTAAACCAAAAACAAAAGAAAAAAAAAAAGAAAAGAAAGCAATGCCTCTAGTTTCTTTGTCTAAAATTTTGAGACTTCTGCTAGTCTTTGTAGCTAATGAGTCTGGTTCATGTCTTATTAGCTTTATGTCTTAACCCTTCAGACGACCAGAAAACTACATCTGAAAATGTCGTCTGCTAATATCGTCTGCTGAATTTCTTTGCAAACTTTTTAAAAACATTTTTGAATACAGGCAAACAGTGTGGGCCCAGATCAGACTGGTCCTACAGGAGCAGTCTGATCTGGGTCCACACTGATTGAAAAAAAATGCTTTTATGGTAACTGGCAGATGTCAAAAGCAGACGCATTGTAGTGATTGGCATGGTATGGGTTAATTGGTCGAAAACCCAGAAGACTGGTGTTCTCATGATGGATTTTGTGTGACATCAAGACAAACAGTAAATTTCCATTGTTAAGACCACATTTGGATTTGGGACTGTTCAAAAGTGGTCTTGAAGACCACTTTTATTTAACAGTCCCAAAGGTGGTCCCTGATCATAGGACATTGTGTGCAGAAAACACGAAGAAAGAATAACTGTACCCTTTTTAACGAAAAACTACATCTGAAAATGTTGTCTGCTGATGTTGTATGCTGATTTTTTTGCAAACTTTTTAAAAATATTTATGCATACAGGCAAACAGTGTGGGCCCAGATCAGACTTGAAATGATCTGCATCAACACTGTTTGCAAAAAACTGTTTAGATGGCAAAGCAGACAACAATTTGCATGATTGGCATATTGTGGGTTAATGAGCTTTTCAAGGCAGAATAAGTCTGAATTCTTGGTGGTCTTAATAGCAGAATTTCACTGTATATATGTGGGTAAGAGGCCTGACTCTTAATCATTAGATCTTTCACCACTGTGATTCAAGGCTAGCTCGGGGCCACATGTGAGATGCCAAGTTCTGCAATGGAAGGTCAGATGATTTGTCTCTGGGTACTCTGGTTTTTACCCACCTCTGATAGGGGCTCAAAGAAATAGATGGGCTGCATGATGCTTCCACGCAGAGCTGAAACCGGCCGCACATGAGTACTTGTAAACCACATAGAGGTTCTAAGCCCGCCCAGGCGCGAGTTGGACCATCCATGTTTATTAACCCTATTTGTTTCATCAGGCGACAGGGCTTGAGATGTCATTTCATCTCAGTGTCGGGTAAAAGTACCACAAAATTGGAAGCAATTTCTCCAAAATGACCTATACAGTGTTGACAGGGATGTTAAACCTCAAATCAGTCAATCATAAACAGTCTGAATAACAGAGGTATACTAAAACACTGCAGGCTCGAAATAAGTGAAATAATCTTGAAAGGGCCATAAAACCACAAAACAAAAACAATACCATTTATATATGGTCCTTTCTATTTCAGGAAGCTGAATCTGTTCACCCACCAAGATTATTCCAGTGTAGTAATGCCTCCGGGAACTTTGAAGTGGATGAAATTTCCGAGTTTAATCAGGTATATAGAGTTACATATTTACCCAAAGTACAAAGGCTGATTGATATGCTTTGAGCCTGGTATTCAAGGAGGTACGCAGGGATGTTCTTTTTAACTCCTATTCTCTGACTATATAGGGCCTTATACCCAAGGACTGGTCTCATTTGGTCAGTTTATATAGACGAGGTAGCACTCTAAAGTAAACAAGACAAGCCGCTACCAAGACTCCTCACAGTTGATCAGAAGCACACAAGGCACATACAGTCGAACTTCAAAGGCTCAAACACTTCGGGGACCACGAAAATCTGTTCGAGACAAGGGTAGTTCGAGCCACTGAAGATAACTGCCAGGAGGTATAACGGGGTTAATTTTGGGACATCTTTTCGATGTTCTATACTAAAAAAATATGCTGTGTGTACTCATTAGAATGGCCTCATAGAGGCGATTCTAATGAGTGCACACAGCATACATTTACAAGAGAATAGGAGAAGATTTCCTTAATTACCCTCACTTTTTCTTATGTGGAGAAATTCCCTCGGGACACAAGAACGGGTTTGACTCAGCCATGGCAAACGAGCCATCGATGTTCGAGCCATTGAAGTTTTACTGTATCGCGTGCTAATCTTAACCTCAACTTTCTTCAGAGATTTGTCAATATGGATGAAACATGGGTCCATCATTTTACCCCAGAGGCCAAAATACAATTGAAACAATGGAAGCACCCTGGCTCATCCCCAAAAAGGAAAAGACTTCCATTAACTGGAAAGGTTATGGCCTCGGTTTTCTGGGATGCAGATGGTATTATGCTGATAGATTATCTCCAAAAGAAACAAACAAATAATGGCACATACAATGCTTCACTTCTGACGCAATTATTGGAAAATATTAAACTTAAGCGCCACCGAAAACTCACTAAAGCTGTGTTGTTCCATTGGGACAATGCTCCTGTTCACAAGTCGTCATTGCTTTGGCTGGAATCCATGATTGTGGCTTTAAATTGATTTAGCATCCACCTAAGCCCTGGGACCATTTGGTTTTACATTGGCTTATGTAGGGAATATCTTTAAAAAAATCTTCTTCTCCAAAACCGCAAGGCCCAGGTTATTGATATTTGGTGTTTAGCTTCATCTAGTGGACCTTTGCCAAGATTGTTCAAATTATAGCCTTTGTTGATATTTGGTATGAAGCTTCACCTATTTAACCTACCTCAACATTATGCACATTATAGCCCTGGGTCAATAATGGCCCTCCCTTGTTACTCTATGGATCAGGTGAGCGATCCAGGGCCATCATGGCCCTCTTGTTTTTAGCTCACCTGTCACGTAGTGGCGAGGTGAGCTTTTGGGATCACTTTTCATGCGTCCGTGCATTAACAATTTCTTCAAACGACATCTCCTAAACCACTGATTGGATTTTGACCAAACTTCACAGGAATGATCCTTAGGTGGGCCTTTCAAAGTTGTTGAAATGGTTTCAGTCCGTTGCACATATAGGTCACAGGAGCCAAAGATAGATTTTTTTCATCGAAAACTTAAAAAATCTTCTTTTCTGAAACTGCAAGGCCCAGGACTTTGATATTTGGTATGAAGCTTCATCTAGTGGACCCCTACCAAAATTGTTCAAATTATAGGGCTGGGGCCAAAAATTACCCCCGCACCGGGGCCCTTTGGTTTTACATGGGCTTATATAGGGAAAATCTTTAAAAATCTTCTTCTCTGAAACTGCAAGGCCCAGGTCTTTGATATTTGGTATGAAGCTTCCTTCAGTGGACCCCTACCAAGATTGTTCCAAAAATAGTGCTGGGGCCAAAAATGCCCCCGTCCCGGGGCCCTTTTGTTTCACATGGGCTTATATAGGAAAATTTTAAAAATCTTCTCTGAAACTGCAAGGCCCAGGTCTTTGCTATTTGGTATGAAGCTTCGTCTAGTGGACCCCTACCAAGATTGTTCAAATTATAGTGCTGTGGCCAAAAATGCCCCCGCCCTGGGGCCCTTTGGTTTTACATAGGCTTATATAGGGAAAATCATCTCTGAAACTACAAGGCCCAGGTCTTTGATATTTGGTATGAAGCTTCATCTTGTGGACCTCTGTCAAGATTGTTCTTATATAGGTAAAATCTTGAAAAATCTTCTTCTCTGAAACCACAAGGCTTAGGGTTTTGATATTTGTTATGAAGCTTCAGCTTATTGACCTCTACCAAGATTGTTCAAATTATAGCCCTGAGAACAAAAATGCCCCCTCCATGTGGCCCTTTGGTTTAACGTAGACATATAAAGGGAAAATCTTTAAAAATCTTCTTCTCTGAAACCACAAGGCTTTGGTCTTTGATATTTGTTATGAAGCTTCAGCTAGTGGACCTCTACCAAGATTGTTCAAATTATAGCCCTGGGGCCAAAAATGCCCCCGCTCCAGGGCCCTTTGGTTTTACATAGACTTATATAGGGAAAATCTTAAAAAATCTTCTTCTCTGAAACCACAAGTCCCAGGTCTTTGTTATTTGGTATGAAGCTTCATCTTGTGGATCTCTGCCAAGATTGTTCTTATATAGGTAAATCTTGAAAAATCTTCTTCTCTGAAACCACAAGGCTTAGGGTTTTGATATTTGTTATGAAGCTTCAGCTAGTGGACCTCTTCCAAGATTGTTCAAATTATAGCCCTGCGACCAAAAATGCCCCCTCCATGTGGCCCTCTGGTTTAATATAGACTTATATAAGGAAAATCTTTAAAAATCTTCTTCTCTGAAACCACAAGGCTTTGGTCTTTGATATTTGTTATGAAGCTTCAGCTAGTGGACCTCTACCAAGATTGTTCAAATCTTGGCCTTGGGCCAAAAATGCCCCCGCTCCAGGGCCCTTTGGTTTTACATAGACTAATATAGCGAAAATCTTGAAAAATCTTCTTCTCTGAAACCACAAGGCTTAGGCCTTTGATTTTTGTTATGAAGCTTCAGCTAGTGGACCTCTACCAAGATTGTTCAAATTATAGCCCTGAGACCAAAAATGCCCCCGCCACGTGGCCCTTTGGTTTGACATAGACTTATATAGGGAAAATTTTAAAAAATCTTCTTCTCTGAAACCACAAGGCCCAGGTCTTTGCTATTTGGTATGAAGCTTCATCTAGTGGACCCCTACCAAGATTGTTCAAATTATAGTGCTGGGGTGGAAAATGCCCCCGCCCGAGACCCTTTGGTTTTACATAGACTTATATAGGGAAATCTTTAAAAATCTTCTTCTCTGAAACTGCAAGGCCATGGTCTTTGATATTTGGTATGGAGCGTCATCTAGTGGACCTCTACCAAGATTGTTCAAATTATAGCCCTCGGGCCACAAATGCCCCCGCCACAGGGCCCTTTGGTTTTACATAAACTTAGATAGAGATAATCTTTTAAAATCTTCTTCTCTGAAACAGCAAGGCCCAGGTCTTTGATATTTGGTGTGAAGCTTCATCTAGTGGACCTCTATCAAGATTGTTTAAATTATAGCCCTGAGGCCAAAAATGCCACGCCCCGGGGCCATTTGGTTTTACATAGGCTTATGTAGGGAATATCTTTACAAAAACCTTCTTCTCTGAAACCGCAAGGCCCAGATCTTTGATATTTGGTGTGTAGCTTCATCTATTAGACCTTTGCCAAGATTGTTCAAATTATAGCCTTTGTTGATATATGGTATGAAGCTTCACCTTTTTAGACCTCCCTCAACATTATGCACATTATAACCCTGGGGTCAATAATGGCCCTCCCCGGGGCCCACTTAATTCTCTATGGATCAGGCGAGCGATCCAGGGCCATCATGGCCCTCTTGTTTTAGCTCACCCGACCGAAGACGAGCTTTTGTGACTGCCATATGTCTGGTTTCGCTGTCCGTCGTGCGTCTTCCATCGTGCGTTGTCCATGTGTAAACTTATCTTGTGAACACACTAGAGACCACAGTTTTGGCCCAATCACCATCAAACTTGCTCAGCTTGATCATCATGAGAATATCTCGGTCAAGTTCGAATATGAGTGATGTCGGCTCAAAAAAGTAGGTCAAATCATAGAAAAACCTTGTGAACCCTTTTTGTCAGATCATCATCACACTTGCTCAGAATGATCGTGACAATATATCAGTCAAGTTCGAATATGGGTCATGCCGGGTCAAAAAGTAGGTCAGTAGGTCAAATCCTAGGAAAACCTTGTGAACACTCTAGACACCACAATTTTGGTCCAATCATCATCAAACTTGCTCACAATAATCATCATGACAATATCGCGGTCAAGTTTGAATATGGGTCATGTTGGGTCAAAAAGTAGGTCAGTAGGTCAAATCATAGAAAAAACTTGTGAATACTCTAGAGGCCACAGTTTTGGTCCGATCATCATCAAACTTGCTCAGAATGATCGTCTTGACAATATCTCGATCAAGTTCGAATATGGGTCATGTCAGCTCGAAAAGTAGGTCAATAGGTCAAATCATAGAAAAATCTTGTGAAGACACTAGAGACCACAGTTTTGGTCCGATCATCATCAAACTTGCTCAGAATGATAGTCTTGACAATATCTCTGTCAGAAAGTAGGTCAGTAGGTTAAATCATAGAAAAACCTTGTTAACACACTGGAAGTCACAGTTTTGGTCCGATCATCATTAAACTTGCCCAGAAGGATCATCTTGACAATAACTCGGTGAAGTGCGAATATGGGTCATGTCGGGTCAGTAAGTAGGTCAGATCATAGAAAAACCTTGTGAGCACACTAGAGGCCCCAGTTTTGGTCCGATCATCATCAAACTTGCTCATAATGATCGTCTTGACAATGTCTCGGTCAAGTTCGAATATGATCATCTTGACAATATCTCGGTCAAGTTCAAATATGGGTCATGTCGGGTCAAAAAGTAGGTCAGTATCTCCGTTTGAATCATAGAAAAACCATGTGAACACATTGGAGGCCACAGTTTTGGTCCGATCATCATCAAACTTTCCCATGACCTTTGACATACTTTGTCATAATTTTTGAAGCATTCGAGATAGAGCCTTCATATTTGGCATGTAGTTTCCTTGTGACAAGGGCTTCCTATTCATACAAAATTGACTTGTGACCTTAACCTTGACATGAGACCTACTTTACCATTTAAGGTAGAGCCTTCATATTTGGCATGTATGTTCCTTGTGGCAAGGACTATCCACCCATACAAAAATTTTGACCTGTGACCTTGACCTTTGACCTTTCTCATAACTTTTGAATCATTTAAGATAGAGCCTTCATATTTGGCATGTAGATTCCTTGTGACAAGGGCTTCCCACCCATGCAAAATTTTTGACCTGTGAACTTGACCTTTTACCATTTTTTCATAACTTTTGAACCATTTAAGGTAGAGCCTTCATATTCGGCATGTATGTTCTTTGTGACAAGGTCTTCCCACTCATGCAAAAAATTTTGATCTGTGACCTTGACCTTGATCTGTGACCTACTTAACCATAACTTTGGAACCATTTGAGATAGAGCCTTCATATTTGGTATGTATATTCCTTGTGACAATGGCTTCACATCCATACAAAAGTTTGACCTGTGACCTTGACCTTTGACCTTTTTTATTATAACATTTGAACCATCTGAGATAGAGCCTTGATATTTGGCATGTATTTTCCTTCTGACAAGGCACCTTACTACATTACCTACCATTTCTTTTCTACAATGTGGATCAGGTGAGCAATCCAGGGCCATCATGGCCGTCTTGTTTTATTTTACTTTGCATTTTTTTCTACAGAGTGATTGTGTGGAAGATGATGTGATGCTTCTTGATGCCTACGAGTCGGTCTATATTTGGGTCGGTGAAAAAGCAAGGCCAGAAGAGAAAGATCAGGCAGAGGCACTGGCATTTGTGAGTATTTGTTTTTTTTGTTTGTTTGATTTGAGGTTTAATGTCCCAGTCAGCACTATTTAGGTCATTTTGGAGATGTTGCTTCCAATTTTGTGGGACTTTTACTAGACATTGAGATGAAATGACATCTCAGTCCCTGCCATCCAATGATTTGTTTGTTTGTTTGTATTGGTGTTTAACAGCCCAGTCAACAGTATTTAGGTCATTTTAGAGCCGGTCAGTTTACCTATCCACATTTTTCATGGGCAGGCTTATACATGAGCGGTTAATCAGTCAGACTGCCTGCCATCCAATAAGGTTTATATGCACCCCTTTGCCTGGGCAGTCTTAGGCCTTCTAAGCGGTTTACCAGTACTCGTGTGGTCGGTTTCAGCTGTGCGTGGAAGCATTATGCTGCCCAATCTATTTCTCCAAGCCCCGATGGGCAGGGCGAGGCAGTTGTGAGTAATGGTTGGATTCAACTTAAGAAATAGATGAGCCCTAGCAGTGATTTTGGAAACAGATCACAGTTTTGAGGTCAGTGGTAAAGTAGATCAAATCACAAGCACAAAGCACGAGTGATTTGTCTATTTACAACTGATGACAAACTATAATTTATTACTCACCAAATCGCTTATCTATTGTGATTCTAACACACTAAAAATCAATAATAAGTTAGTTGTTTTCTTCGAATTCTCCAAACCTGCAGCCATTGTTAGAAGAGATTGACTGTATCACACACATTTATGTCCTTGTGTAATGTTTTCAATGGGAGAAAATATGGTTTTAATTTGCCATATAACGTCAAGTAATCTACGAGTGACATTGTAAAATGGCGGCTTTTTAATGACATCACTCATGAGGCTCTTTTGACTATTGCCTTGTTGCACTATAAATTGCAGTTCCAATCCGTTGCTTATATAGGCGCGGTGTGTTGGAATAAAAAAAAATTCACATTGATCATGGGTTAATTGTTGCTTAGACCGGCCCCAATAGCTCAGTTGAGTGTCCGCTCCGGGGAACGGGAGGTCACGGGTTCGATCCAGGGCCACGACATACCAAAGTCATTAAGAATGGTACTAGCTGCTCCTCTCTTGGCACTCAGATTTACGGGGAAGAGCTAGGACTGATCGACCCAGTGTCAGGATAATGTGACTGGGTATGGTATCATGTAATGTGTCTGGGACATGATACTTCATTGAGGCAGCACTATAGAAGTGAGCATTGAGCTCCCTGTCGCAACCAAACACCGTCGTGATATGACTGAAAAATTGTTGAAAGCGACGATAAACCCGAATTCACACACACACAATTGTTGCTTAACCCTTATTCCACTGAACATGACAACCCTTACCATTGCAAACAGTGTAGATCCAGATCAGATGGCTTCTGAAGAAGCCATCTGATCTGGATCTAAACTGTTTATCATGCAGTTAGTGAATACATTGTATCAAGTAATTTGATTGGTGGATAGTTAGAATTGATTGTGGCCAAATCTGATGGATAGGCAGAAATAGGTGTGGATAGTTAGAATTGATTGTGGCCAATCTGATGGATAGTCAGAAATAGGGTGGATAGTCAGAATTGATTGTGGCCAAATGATGGATAGTCAGAAGTAGGATGGATAGTCAGAATTGATTGTGGCCAAATCTGATGGATAGTCGGAATTAGAGTGGATAGTCAGAATTGATTGTGGCCAAATCTGATGGATAGTCAGAAATAGGGTGGATAGTCAGAATTGATTGTGACCAAATCTGATGGATAGTCAGAAATAGGATGGATAGTCAGAATTGATTGTGGCCAAATCTGATGGATAGTCAGAAATAGGTGTGGATAGTCACAATTGATTGTGGCCAAATCTGATGGATAGTCAGAAATAGGTGTGGATAGTCACAATTGATTGTGGCCAAATCTGATGGATAGTCAGAAGTAGGTGTGGATAGTCACGATTGTGACCAAATCTGATGGATAGTCAGAAATAGGTGTGGCCAAATCAATTTGATCAATTTTGTCAGCCTCGATAGCACAGTGGTTAATGTTCGACTCATGATCGAGAGATTGTGTGTTCGAATCCGGCACCTGGTATCGGCGTGTGTCCTTAGACACATAATGACACTACCTCACTCCACCCAGGTGTAAATGGGTAGCAGTGGTGTAATAGTCACTGCCTCTCTCTCCCGTGCGTGAAAACATCCGGAATGAGTGTTCGAGAGCAATTAGGTAAGCTTGAAGCTTCCATCGCAATCAAACTAAAATAAATTGGTAAAAACTAATTAATTCAGCAGGATAGGGTTAAATGATTGATCAGTGAGACTGTAGTATTTACAGTGCTTTTCTATATTGCATGGTTTTTGATATAATAGACTTTTTTGACGCCTTAGTCGCACAAGTGCAACAAACTAACAGAGCACCCTATTCGCATTTTTTTGCCACATGGAATACCAATGTAATTTTATCTTTTTGCATGATGGGAAGTAAATTGTAGCACTTTTTTTTGTGGACGCCCAAGTTTTTGAATGTTTATCAGCAACTCCGGTAGAATGTGATAACAATTTGGGTTTGAAAGTGCTCCACAGGTGTAGAGAATCAAAACAGAATACCAAGGAAACTAGATACTGTACAAAATCTACGCACCCCTAGAGGAAATCTACGCACCCCTAGAGGTGGGCATAAATGCAAAAATTTCCCCTAATGTGCCTGTAGATCAACAAACTAACCCTTCTCTTGCTGAATAAACATTTTAGCCACACCCATCTCTGACTTTGAACCAATCAGATTGCTTGATGTAATTTATTCCTACAAATTCATTAATTGAATGTCAAACAGTGTAGATCCTGATCAGATGGCTTCTTCAGAAGCCATCTGATCTGGATCTACACTGTTTCCAAAGATAGGGGTTGTTGTGAACAGCAGTATAAGAGTTAAGGGAAATAACTAGCTGAAGAGTATTGCAAAACAATAAGTAAGACTTGTTTTTGGCAAAAACAAGCTTTTACTTGAAAAAAAATGTTTGTCATTTTCTACGTGGTTCAAGTTGTAGAAAATGACTAAAAATTTATTTTGCACTGGGTGTTATGCTCAGAAATCAATTTGGTACTGAAAGTGTTAAACTGCCAGCTTGTGGGCAAAAGGTATTTGTTTTATAGAAAAATGACCTTTAAATGCTGAATAAATTAGTTGAGCCACACCCATTTTAAACTATCAGCCAATCGAATTACTTGATATAATGTATTCATTCATACTTGCAACCATAACGACTAACTATAGGTCCTGATCAGAAGCCATCTGATCTGGATCTACACTGTTTACAGTGTTGACAGGGACGTTAAACCTCAAATCAAACAAAATCAAACAAAACACTGTTTAATTGCAAAGGTAGAAGTTGTGTTAAGAGAGGTAAGGATTGAAAAGTAGGCTCCTTTTTAAAGGCTCAGTTTTCTGAAAGAAGCCAATAGAAAACCATGAAAGACGTCTAAAGTATAGTCATTGCAGCAAATAACAACAAATTTGCATCTTCTTTGCCGTCTGCCGGTGACCATAAAAGTGATCTTTTTGCAAATAGTGTGGATCCAGATCAGACTGCTCCTGTAGGAGCAGTCTGATGTGGGCCCACACTGTTCTCCTTATGCAAAAATATTTTCGAAAAATTTGCAAAAAAAATCAGCAGACGACATAAGCAGACAACATTTTCAGATGTAGTTTTTCTCAACGTCTTAAGGGTAAACATATTGTATTTCTATTTCAGGAATATATTCAATCTGACCCTGCCGGAAGAGATCCTGACACCCCTATCTTCAGAATAAAACAGGGCCATGAACCACCCACCTTTACTGGTTTCTTTGGTGTATGGGACCACAATATGTGGTCTGTAAGTAGATGTTTTCGAATCTTTTCTCACTTCAGCTAACACCATTTTGTATACTCTCATTTTGTCTACTGTACCATTTCGTCAACTCCCTTTATATCCAATTTTCAGCTCACCTGCCAAGAAGTGACAAGGTGAGCTTTTGTGATCACATTTTGTCCTTTGTCTGTGCGTGTGTCCATGCATCCGTGCGTGCGTCCGTAAATTTTTCAAATAAGTATATCTCTGATACACCATGGCCAATCTTGATCAAATTTCATGAGAAGCATCATCAGGTATGGGGGAAAAGCTGCTAGGTTTTTGGGCTGATCAGATTGGAATTCTGGTTGTCATGGCAACATATAGCTCCCATAGACTTACAATGGGAAAAATTAAAAAAAATCTTCTCTGAAACCACAGGGCCTAGAACTTAGATATTTAGCTTGTAGCAACCTCAAGTGGTCACCTACATAAATCCTGTCAATCATGCCCCTGGGGTCCAAATTGGCCCCTACCCGGGGCCCCTTAGCTCCCATAGATTTATAATGGAGAAAAAGCTTCAAAAATCTTCTTCTTTGAAATCATGAAGCACAGCACTTAGATATTTAGTATCTAGCAACATAAAATAGTCACCTACATAAATCCTGCTAACCCTACCCTTCAAGCCAAAATTGGACATGCCCCAGGAATAGTCAGCTCCCATAGACTTATAAGGGGAAAATTTTCAAAAATCTTCTTCTCTGAAACCACAGGGCCCAGAGCTTAGATGTTTAGCATGTAGCAACGGCAAGTGATCATCTAGATAAATCATGCCAATCATGCCCCTTGGGTCCAAAACTTGCCACGCCCCAGGGCTCCTTAGCTCCCATAGACTCAAAATGGAAAAAGCTTCAAAAATCTTCTTCTGATACTATGAAGCTTAGATATTTAGTTTCTAGCAACATAAAATAGTTATCTACATAAATCGTGCTAACCCTGCCCCTGGGGTCAAAATTGGCCACATCCGAGCTCATCAGCTCCCATTGACTTATAATGGAAAAAACTTCAAAAATCTTCTTCTCTGAATCCATAAGGCCCAACCTTAGATATTTAGTATGTAGCATCGTCAAGTGGCCACCTACATCAATCCTGCTAATTATGCCCCTGGGATCCAAATTGGCCACTCCCCAGGGCTTTTTAGCTCCCATAGACTTACAACTGGAAAAAAAACTTCAAAAATCTTCTCTTAAATCACAGGGCCCAGAGCTTAAATATATAGTATGTAGCAACGTCAAGTGGTCACCTACATAAATCCTGCCAACCATGCCCCTCGGGTCAAAATTGGCCATGCCCATGGGCCCATTAGCTCCCGTAGACTTATAATGGAAAAAAAAAACTTCAAAAACCTTCTCCTTTGAAACCATAAATCCCAGAGCTTAGATATTTAGTATGTAGCAAAATGAAATGGTCATCTTAAGACATCCTGCCAACCATGCCCCTTGGGCCACAATTGGCCACACCCATGGGCCCATTAGCTACCATAGACTTAAAATAGAAACAAAAGTTAACCCTTATCCCGCTGCTTAAATTAATTAAGCCACTCCCACTGCTGATTATAAACCGATCAGATTACTTGATACAATACATGTATATTTTTTTCAATTCTCAATATGCATTGCAAATAGTGAGATCCAGTAAAGAAGCCATCTGATCTGGATCTACCCTGTTTGCTAAGGTAGGGGTTGTCGTGAACAGCAGGATAAGAGTTAAAATGGAAAACAAAATCAAAAACCTTCTCTGAAACATAAGGCCTAGAGCTTAGGTATTTAGCATGTAGAAATGTCCAGTGGTCGCCTACATGAATCCTACCAATTATGCCCCTGGGGTCCAAATTGGCCAAATCCTGTGGCCCCTTAACCCCAATAAACTTATAATGGAAAAAGCTTCAAACCATGAAGTACAGACCTTAGATATTTAGTATATAGCAACATAAAATGGTTGCCTACATAAATCCTGCCAACCATGCCCTTTGGGTCAAAATTAGCCACGCCCCAGGGCTCATTAGCTCCTATAGAATTTTACCCGACACTGGGATGAAATGACATCTCAAGCCCTGTTGCCCAATGAAACCAATAGGGTTTATAAGCATGGACTGACCGACTCGCACTGCTTTGCCTGAGCTTTGATATTTAGTATGTAGCAATGTCAAGTGGTCTCCTACAATAATGATTTTCTGGTACACAGGTGAGCGATATCAGGCCATTGGGCCCTCTTGTCTTACTTTGTTAACCCTTAAGATGCTGAGGAGCAAAGTCTTTCCTTTAAGAGTAGATCCCAATTTCAGTGGGACAAGGAAGTCCAAAATTTATCTCCCTTTGAAAAATGGCAGTTCTTCCCATTCCCCTAAGAAGGGCAGTTGTCAGTTTCTGGTGAAAACAATCTGCACTGTACTGGTTTACTGCTAATAAACCCTATTGGTGTCATTGGGCAACAGGGCTTGAGATGTCATTTCATCTCATTGTCGGGTAAAAGTCCCACAAAATTGGAAGCAACGTCTCTAAACTGACCTTTACAGTGTTGACAGGGATGTTAAACCTCAAATCAAACAAACAAAACTGGTTAACTGCTTATGCATAAGCCTGTTAAGAAGACGTGTTGTTGGGTAAACTGACCAGCTTGATATAACCTATATAGTGTTGACTGGGCTGTTAAACTCCAAAACAAACAAACAAAAACATTCATCACGAAAACAAACCTATATAAATTTGACCCCTTGAACCCCACAGTTAAATACAAAAACTGGGGTTTGCAGGGGTAAACCTTATTATTCTTATTTCTGCTCTGAAATAAAATATAGATTGTGGGTATTCATTAGAACCGCCTTGATGACGTGGTTCTAATGAGTACCCACAATCTATATTTTGAGCAGAAACAAGAAAAATATTACAATTTTTAGCTCAGTTGTTTTCGAAGAAAACGATGAGGTATTGTCATAGCTCTGGTGTTGTTGTCGTGCAAAAACTTGGACATTTTCGTCTGCGTCGTTGTCGTGCAAAAACTTGGTCATGTTGTAATATCTCTGTCATTACTGAACATATTTACTTGAACCTGGGACTAGTTGTTCATTATGAAAAGGGGCTGAAGCCGAGCATTGACACCTGCATCCGGTGCTCTTGTTCATCTGAAAATTTTCGGGGTTTTTTTGGCGGTTAAGTTTGCAATGTATTTGTATAGGCATGTTTTCGTAATGTCTTGTACATTTTTACAGAATGCTCAGAGCTATGATGACTTGAATCAGCAGCTCAAAGATGGAAACGACGCTGTAGTTCTCGTCAAAGAGGTAAGTCATGTGACCTGTAATGGAGGTGCTTGTTAGTTCATGCTACAGTCTAACTTCAATGGCTCGAACACCTTTGGGACAACGAATATCTGCTCGAGACAGCGGTAGTTCGAGCCACTGAGGGTTACTGCCATGAGGCATAACGGGGGATAATTTTGGGACATCTTTTCGGTATAGGATGATAAAAATGTATGCTGTGTGTACTCATTAGAATTGCCTCAGCGCGACGATTCTAATGAGCACACACAGCACACATTTGCAAGATAATAATTGAAAATCTTAATTATCGTACACTACTTCTTGTGTAGAGGAATTCCCTAGCTGACTTGCCTACCCCTTGAGACAGAAAATAGTAAGATTCCATGAAAAAAATTGTGAGATTTAAATTTTATTCGTAAGGGTTTCAAGGTATCTGCTGCGAGGTCAAAATAAGCCAATTGTCTCGTGTTTTTTTTTTTTTCTTGACTGCAATGAATCGGCCGATTCAGCTTCTCTTTTTTTCTTCCCATGTTTGTTTTTTTTCCTTTGTAAAAGGCAACCATCTTGTTGCTCATACCGAAATGAATTTGTTAAATGAACAGCAATTGGATTACTTCCCTATCATTAGCCAATGAAATTGCACAACCCGCAGAAAAAGCGACCGACAGAAGTCGGTTCATTTTCTAGAGTGCCCTAAAATCACCGTGTCGTTCTGTCAGTCTGTCATTCTGTCAGTCTGTCTGTCCGTCCGTAACCCGTTTGTGAAAATTGGTGATAGTGACTTAACCGCTTGGAATATTTAAACAATTTTTGGCATACTGATAGATATCAATGAGATCTAACCAATGAACATGCGAAATATTACATTCCATTTTGGAATAGCCTCGCCGAGGCGGAAAATGTGAAATTTTCGGAATGCTTCTCCTCGGAAACCGTTGGGCCGATTGAAGTCAAATTTCATATGGAGCCTCTATCGCATGGGGGAAACCAAAATTTGCTCATGGGGTCTAGGTCACATGACCAAAATGGCTGCCAAGCCATATATGGTCTGTCTGTCTGTCCGTCCGTAACCTGCTTGTGAAAATTGGTGATAGTGACTTAACCGCTTGGAATATTTAAACAATTTTTGGCATACTGATAGATATCAATGAGAGCTAACCAATGAACTTGTGAAATATTACATTCCTTTTAGTATAGCCTCGCCGAGGCGAAAAATGTGAAAATTTTCGAACTGCTTCTCCTCGGAAACCGTTGGGCCGATTGAAGTCAAATTTCATATGGAGCCTCTATGGGATGAGGCAAACCAAAATTTACTAATGGGGTCTAGGTCACATGACCAAAATGGCCGCCAAGCCATATATGGTAAAAACCCTTCAAAAATAGTCTTCTTCAGAACCACTGGGCAGATTTCCATGAAACTTGATAAATAGCATCTGGGATGTAGGCCCATCATAAATTGCTAAAATGGTGACCCTGGGTTGACCTTGACCTTCTTTGTGCCTAGGTCAAACTTTGACACATATGCTTTTGTATTGGAAAAGTGAGAATGCATTTTATCCTGCAAACGATTCAGAATACAGTACTTAAGTAATGAGATCTAACCAATGAACTTGCGAAATATTACATTCCATTTAGTATAGCCTCGCCGAGGCAAAAAATGTGAAAATTTTCGAACTGCTTCTCCTCGGAAACTGTTGGGCTGATTGAAGTCAAATTTCATATGGACCCTCTATGGGATAGGGGAAACCAAAATTTGCTCATGGGGTCCAGGTCACATGAACAAAATGGCCGCCAAGCCATATATGGTCTGTCTCTCTGTCCGTCCGTAACCCGTTTTTGAAAATTGGTGATAGAGACTTAACCGCTTGGAATATTTAAACAATTTTTGGCATACTGATAGATATCAATGAGATCTAACCAATGGACTTGCGAAATATTACATTCCATTTAGTATAGCCTCGCCGAGGCGAAAAATGTGAAAATTTTCGAACTGCTTCTCCTCGGAAACCGTTGGGCCGATTGAAGTCAAATTTCATATGGAGCCTCTATGGGATGGGGCAAACCAAAATTTGCTCATGGGGTCCAGGTCACTTCTCCAGAACCACTGGGCAGATTTCCACGAACTTGATAAATAGCATCTGGGACGTAGGCCCATCATAAATTGCTAAAATGGTGACCCTGGGTTGACCTTGACCTTCTTTGTGCCTAGGTCAAACTTTGACACATATGGAAAAGTGAGAATGCATTTTATCCTACAAATGATTCAGAATACAGTACTAAAGTAATGAGATCTAACCAATGAACTTGCGAAATATTACATTCCATTTAGTATAGCCTTGCCGAGGCGAAAAATGTGAAAATTTTCTAAATGCTTCTCTTCGGAAACTGTTGGGCCGATTGAAGTCAAATTTCATATGGACCCTCTATGGGATAGGGGAAACCAAAATTTGCTCATGGGGTCCAGGTCACATGACCAAAATGGCCGCCAAGCCATATATGGTCTGTCTGTCTGTCCGTCCGTAACCCGTTTGTGAAAATTGGTGATAGTGACTTAACCGCTTGGAATATTTAAACAATTTTTGGCATACTGATAGATATCAATGAGATCTCACCAATGAACTTGCGAAATATTACATTCCATTTAGTATAGCCTCGCCGAGGCGAAAAATGTGAAAATTTTCGAACTGCTTCTCCTCGGAAACCGTTGGGCCGATTGAAGTCAAATTTCATATGGAGCCTCTATGGGATGGGGCAAACCAAAATTTGCTCATGGGGTCCAGGTCACTTCTCCAGAACCACTGGGCAGATTTCCACGAACTTGATAAATAGCATCTGGGACGTAGGCCCATCATAAATTGCTAAAATGGTGACCCTGGGTTGACCTTGACCTTCTTTGTGCCTAGGTCAAACTTTGACACATATGGAAAAGTGAGAATGCATTTTATCCTGCAAATGATTCAGAATACAGTACTAAAGTAATGAGATCTAACCAATGAACTTGCGAAATATTACATTCCATTTAGTATAGCCTTGCCGAGGCGAAAAATGTGAAAATTTTCTAAATGCTTCTCTTCGGAAACTGTTGGGCCGATTGAAGTCAAATTTCATATGGACCCTCTATGGGATAGGGGAAACCAAAATTTGCTCATGGGGTCCAGGTCACATGACCAAAATGGCCGCCAAGCCATATATGGTCTGTCTGTCTGTCCATCCGTAACCCGTTTGTGAAAATTGGTGATAGTGACTTAACCGCTTGGAATATTTAAACAATTTTTGGCATACTGATAGATATCAATGAGATCTCACCAATGAACTTGCGAAATATTACATTCCATTTAGTATAGCCTCGCCGAGGCGAAAAATGTGAAAATTTTCGAACTGCTTCTCCTCGGAAACCGTTGGGCCGATTGAAGTCAAATTTCATATGAAGCCTCTATGGGATGGGGCAAACCAAAATTTGCTCATGGGGTCCAGGTCACTTCTCCAGAACCACTGGGCAGATTTCAACGAACTTGATAAATAGCATCTGGTACGTAGGCCCATCATAAATTGCTAAAATGGTGACCCTGGGTTGACCTTGACCTTCTTTGTGCCTAGGTCAAACTTTGACACATATGCTTTTGTATTGGAAAAGTGAGAATGCATTTTATCCTGCAAACGATTCAGAATACAGCACTGAAGTATAAGATATATTTTTGCTCCTTGCGATAAGGCGCATTAATTGGGGGAACCGTTTTAGGTCCAGGTCACATGACCAAAATGGCCGCCATACCACAATATGGTAACACTCATAAAGCTAAAAGCATCCAGCGGGTCGTGCACTTCAGCTGAAGCACTGGTTTAATTTTATTTTGCAATGAGAGTAAGCCAGGAATGACAACTATTGTCTCGAAGTTGTTCTGGTATAAATGCGCTCTTACCCGAACCGAACCAAAATAATTACTCAATTTTCAGATTTTTTACAACACTGAAAATCGTACAGAATTCCACAGGGGTCGTAAGGAATTTCGACATGAAAATAGTAAGCCTTACGACCAAATCGTAAGGGTAGGCAAGTCTGCCCTAGGGACTCAAAAACAGATTTGGCTCAGCCAGGGTAAGCCTCTCGATGCGATTCTAATGAGTGCACACAGCACACATTTGGAAGATAAAAAAAATGAAAATATTAAAATATGGCACACTACTTCTTATGTAGAGGAATTCCCTAGGGAATCAAAAACGGATTCAACTCAGCTGTGGTAAACGAGCCATTAGTGTTTGAGCCATCAAAGTTCTTCTGTAGATGTTTGGGATACTGTATGGGCAAAAGACAGCAAAAAAGTAGCTGAACATCACACCCCCATGCGACTTAAGGAATTTTCTCAAGTTTCCAAAAATTACTTGTAATATGAAAAGCTGTCCTGTCTATTTGACGCGTGCTGCATAAGTACTCGTTTGAACCACCTCAAAGAGGTGGTTCTAAAGAGCTCCCACAAGCTATGATTTAAGCAAGATTTAAAGAAAATAAGTACACCTCTTTGTTAGGCCTAACCTTTTTTTCAAGAATCTCTTTGACGAGCCTCTGTGGCCTATAGGATAAGAGTGCTGACTCTTAATCTTTAGGTCTCTCACAGTTGTGGTTCAAACCTAGCTTGATTCACGTGAGATGGCAAGTTCTGCAATGGGAGGTCAGGTGGTTTTTTATCTGGGTACTCCTGCTTTTGCCCATCTTCTTGATATAACTGAAATAATCTTGGAAAGGCCATTAAACCAAAATAAAAAAAAAATATTACATGTATGTTAATTTCGATTATTGGTTAATCTTTGAAAAAAGTTAGACTTGAGAAGCACTTGTGTACAATTAAGAACATCTTTTTTGTTGCACCTGCTATTAGCATGGCACGATATAGGAGTCCAGATTTTCATCCATTCGTTTGTACACCAATCCGTTCGTCAAACTGTCAGCATTTACTCGTATGATCACCTTAGTGTTCACGGCCCCCGCCCATCGGGGCTTGAAGAAATAGATGGGCTGCATGATGCTTCCAAGCAGAGCTGAAACCGACCGGCACACGAGTACTGATAGACCGCTTAGAGGATCTAAGCCTGCCCAGGCAAATCGGTGGGAGTCGGCCCGTGCATGCTAAAAAACCCTATTGGCTTCATTGGATGGCAGGGCTTGATATGTCATTTTATCTCAAGGTCGGGTAAAAGTCCAACAAAATTGGAAGCAATGTCTCCAAAATGACCTTTACAGTGTTGACAGGGACTTTAAACCTCAAATCAAACAAACAAAAACCTTAGCGTTCACCCAAATGGCCAAGTGTACTACAGATGTGACATAGCTTTTGGTGGAATTCTTGTTATTCTTTTACAACTTAAGGGGAATGGATACACCTTAAAGGGAGGCAACTCCTTCAAAAGTATTTTGTCTTCCATGTCAATAGGGGTCAACTCTTAAAGGAAAGAATTTGCTCCTAAGGAGCAAATTCTTTCCTTTAAGAGTTGACCCCTTTTTCGGTTGGACTGAGCCTATAGAAAAGTGAACAGGAAGTCGCGAAAGTTGTTTCCCTTTGAAAAATGGCAGAAAAATCTGCTAGGTGTGCCAATTCCCCTTTATGGTTGATTTGATAATTGTAATGATCTGTTAATCTTTGTAAATAGTTAACAAGCCTGAGAGGCACTTGTGTAAGTACATGAAGTCACATATCCATAGTTTCATATTTGGAGGAGTAACAATAAAAATTTTGGACTACTGGGTCTAAATGACCTAATGGTTAACCCTTAAAATGCCGAGAAACTTTATTATGAAAATGTCGTCTGCTTATGTCGTCTGCTGAAGCTTCTTGCAAACTTTTTAAAAATATTTTTGCATACGGGCAAACAGTGTGAACCCAGATCAGACTGCTCCTACAGGAGCAGTCTGATCTGGGTCCACACTGTTTGCAAAAATGAGTTTTAAAGTAACCGGCAGACGACAAAGCAGACGACAATTGTCTTGAGCATGTATTGCATTACAAAAACACATGCATGTGTTAGTTACTCTTCTTAATCTGAAGATATGGGAAACCAATTTTTCTCTGCCACAGAATTGTACCATGACAAGAGAATGCCTGTCTTTGACCAATTAGAGCAGTCTTGCAAATAGCTGCTTGCACTGATTCTCTCACCTCTTAACCCTTTTTGTACCAAATGGAAGCTTCCACCTTATAAAAAGCAGGCATCACGAAAACACGCCTATATAATTTTGACCCCCTCGAACCCCACTTTTATATAGTAAAACTGGGGTTTGCAGGGGTATACATTATATTTCTAATTTCTGCTCAAAAACATAGGTTGTGGGTACTCGTTAGAACCGCCTCCTTGTGGTATCCACAATCTATATTTAGAGCAGAATTAAGAAAAATATCAAAATTTTTCATCTGATAATTTTCATTTTTCCGTGGTAAAATTTTCAATGTATTTGTATAGGCGTGTTTTCGTAATGAGATCAATTCACAATTTAGGGGTGTTTGATTGTCTTTTCTTCAAAATTTATTTGGAAAGTGGCTGAATTTTTTTGCAAACACTGTAGGCCTTAATCAGACACCACGTTCAGCGGCATCTGATCTGGGCCTACACTGTTTGCCAGGGTACCAATTTTGGGGTTTTCAGTACAAAATGGGTTAAGAAATAAAGTTCTGTATTCATATTTGTCATTTGGAGAGTTAAATTGTCAGTTTTATGGTAATAAATTTTGTTTTACGTTAATGCAATAGCAGACTGTTAAAAGAAAATCTGCGACCTTAACCCTTGTCCTGCTGAGCCCAGATATGCCTTATTTTCCAAACAATGAAGATCCAGATCAGATGGCTTCTGACGAAGCCATCTGATCAGGATCTACATTGTTTGCCATTCTGATTGTGAATTTGTTGCAATAATTTGCATCAAGCAATCTGATTGGTTGATAATCGGTAGTGAGTGTGGCATATATGAATATTCAGCAGGACAAGAGCTAAAACTGCTTCTCTAGTATCTACGGCCCCAATGACAATTTTCAATGCAAACTTCCTAGCTCCATATAAGGCTCTTTTTTCATCCAGAAAGGTACTGATTTCTTTCTAATTGCTGCACAAAAAAAAATCAAAGTTGTCGGTACTCATTAGAAGCACCTCCGTTATTCATTTGCATAGTTCAATGATTTGAAGATTTTTGCCAAAAAGAGCAAGTCATCAGCTGCATAAAATTGAATGTCGGCCAGTGGTGAGGGACATTTGGGGTTTCTGACAGTATACAGCAAACTACACTGTCGCAAACTTTTAACATTGTTCAACCAGTTCATTAGGAAAACATGCCTATACAGCTATATTGTAAATTTTACCGCCAAAAAAACAAAATTTTTAGATGAATAATAATTGTGATTTGTTTCTTATTTTTGCTGTTAGAAGCCTCCGTGGTGTAGTGCTTATGCTACTCCCCTTGTAAAACAGGAATCGCAGGATCAATCCTGGGCTTATCCAGACTTTTGGATGAGTCTTTAAACTGAGGTCCCGTCTCCGTATGACCTTAGCTGTTGGTGGAACATAAAACTCCAACACTCACTCTTCTTATTTCTGCTCAATATATAGATTGTGGGTACTGGTTACAACTGCCTCAGTGAAGCTGTTCTAACAAGTACCGGTGGTTCTAACAAGTACCCACATAGTATCTGTATTTTAGAGCAGAAACAAGAAAAATAATGTTTACCCCTGTTAACCCCAGTTTTACTGTACAAATGTGCGGTTCGAGGAATCAAAATTATATAGACGTGTTTTCGTGATGTGTCTCTAACATTTGTAAGTTTTGTTTAATTTGAGGTTTAACGTCCCCGTCAACACTGTAAAGGTCATTTTGGAGAAGTTGTTCCAAATTTTGTTGGACATCTCAAGCCCTACCCCCCCCCAGTGAAACCAATAGGGTTTATACACATGGACGGGCCGACTGGCACTGCTTTGCCTGGCCAGGCTTAGATCCTCAAGCGGTTTACCTGTACTTATGTGCAGGTAGGTTTTAGCTCTGCGTAGAAGCATCATGCAGCCCATCTATTTCTTCAAGCCCCCATGGGGTAAGTGCTTTAGAATTGGGGTCAAGCTTCCTGAATTAAGTTCACTTGAAAGACACCAAATTTTTGCAATGAAAGGTCAGGTGGTTTTCTCCAGGCTGGGGTCAAGCTTAGTGAATTCAGATCACTTGAAAGACACCAAATTTTTGCGATGTGTTTTTCTCCAGGCTCTTCAGTTTTTACTTACCCCTGATTGCTGACCAGCTCATTATAATTGACTTAATTTTGAAAGGGCCGTAAAACCAAATTAAAAAAAAAAAAAAAAAAAAAAAAAAACAGAAAAAGATGACAAGGCTTCAGACAGATATTCTCCTGACATGGTTATTCGACTCGCATTGCAATATCACATATAAGGTCCCTAGCTTGTAAGGCACGTAGTTCAACTGAACATAAAATTTGTCCTGCTCAGAAATATTAAAGTGCCAGCTAGCAGTTGTCCACTTTGTGAGATGCCTTGCTTGTTAGGCAAGCATTTGCTTACAGATATTACATACCATAATGGTCCTAAGTATTGGGATATAAATGCATAAGCAAACAGTGCAGACCCAGATCAGACTGCTCCTGAAGGAGCAGTCTGATCAGGGTCTACACTGTTTGCCATTTTGTCTGCACTTTTTCGACTCCTGGATCCTAAAACAAATTTGTTAAAATTTTAGGAGAATTACAGCAAGTTCTCAAGGTGTCAGAATTTTTAGGATTTTTACGGTAGCTGCTTATAAGGAGGAGTTAGAAGGATAACAAAGGGATAATTTTCATTAGAAACATATGTTGTGGATACTTGTCAGAACCGCCTCCATCACATGAACAAGTCCGTGAAATGAACACCCCCTAAACTCCACTTTATATAGAGAAAAACTGGCCTTTACGTGGATGTACATTATATTTTCATATTTCTGCTCCAAGACATATAGGCCGTTCTAACGAGCACCCACAACCTATGTTTGCAGTATAAATAAGAAAAATATCATGGATTTTGATCAGAAAAGTAACCATTTTGGTGATGTAAAAAAATGCACTATGTTGCATGGGTGTGTTATCGTAATGCAATGAGGCGATTCTAACAAGTGCCCACGAGATGTTTTAATGGAGAAATGAAAAAATTATTATCAAATTAGTCACGCTACTCCTCTTTATCTGAAGCTGTGGTTAACTTCCCGGACAGCTTACATTGACCACAACCTCTTTATAACATTGTTCATTATAGTGTAGTTACAGCCCCCACTCGGCTTGAAGAAATAGATGGGCTGCATGATACTTCCACACAGAGCTGAAACCATGAGTACTGGTTAACGGCTTAGAAGATCTAAGCCTGCCCATGCAAAGCGGTGTGAGTCAGACCGTCCATGTTTACAAACCTTTTGTTACATTGGGCAACAGGGGTTGAGTTGTCATTTCATCTCAATGTTGGGTAAAAGTCCCACAAAATTGGAAGCAACATCTCCAAAATGACCTATACAGTGTTGACCGGAACGTTAAACCTCAAATCAAACAAAATTATAGAGTGGTTTTGGATATAACATGGTTTAAAGATGGATGAAAAAAAGTATATGGTCACATGTGAGAACCCAAGTTCTGTAATGTAGGGTCAGGTGGTTTTTCTACAGTTTCTCTGGTTTCCCACCACCTCTGATTAAAGATTGCCTTGAAATATGTGAAATAATCTTGAAAAGGCTGTAAACCAAAAAACCAAACCATCTCAAAAATATATAGATACTACCAAAAAATGGCCATTTTTCTATATTACCTATATACTATTGTTTGGATAAAATGCAGATGGGATGTTTAACTAACTTAGTATTGACTTTGGATCCCAACAATAGTGTTATAAAGAGGTTATAGTGTACATTTACCCTTATCCTGCTGAATATTCATTTAAGCCACAAAAATTTCTGACTTTGACCCAATCAGATTACTTGATGTATAATTTATTCCTACAAATTCATAAACCATATGTCAAACAGTGTAGATCCTGTTCAGATGGCTTTCTGATCAGATGGCTTCTTCAGAAGCCATCTGATCTGGAGCTACATTGTTTGCAAATATAGGGGTTGTCGTGAACAGCAGGATAAGAGTTAAATAAAAAATGAGTTCCTTTAAGAGCAATGAAAATATTCATAAGAAAGAAGATGGGTCATACTACGTAGTTTCGGCTAATAAAGCCTCATCAGTGACCCTGTAATGATCCGGCAACGGAAGCCAGAGGAAGCATATTGCAATTTTGCGAATTTCGAATAGGCAGTCGATTCAAAGACTGATATAAATCAAAATGAGGTCCAAATAATTAAAAACCTGTCTAGAATTTGAGTCTAAACTAATAATTTATTTCTGATTTCTCAGAATATTCACGCTGATCTCAAAGGACCAAAAGTAAAATATAAACTGCACTATGGTTGATGTACGGGGAGACGTTTTACGGCCACCACACGGCACTAAAATCTTCAGACAGCTCACCTTGACTTAAAGTAAAAATTCCATGAAGCTTGCCTAATTAGCTTACAGATAAAAAATCTATAGGCAGCTTGCTTCAAACTTTTCCTAGCTTTGATAAACTTGTAGAAGATGAGTTTTATGGGTATCTGGGCAAATTTTATGGATGTCTGTCAATCCATAGACATGTACAACCTTGTGATTGCCATATAACTCTGTTACCCATTCAGATATATTGATGGCATTTGGTATAGTTGTACATAAGATGAAGAAAGTGTGTCATGAGCAAGAACCACAACTCTGGTTGCCATGGTAATTTAGTTATCTCCCCTGACAATATATCACAATAATTCCAATAAACTGAGATATATTGATGGGACTTGGTACAATTGTACACTAGGTCAAAAGGTGTCATGAGCAAGGACCATAGCTCTGGGTGCCGTAGTATTTTAATTATTTCCCCCCATAGTTTTACCTTGTGATCGCAATGAGATAAGTTGATGGTACTTGGTATAGTTGTACTTGAGCTCTGCAAAGGAACGTCAGGTGGTTTTTCTCTGGGTTCTCCGATTTTTGCCCACCTCTGATTAACAATTGTTTCAATATGAGTGAAATAATCTTGAAAGGGCCATAAAACCTTTACAAACAAAACAATGTTGTACATGAAGTTGAGAAAGTGTGTCATGAGCAAGAACTGCAACTCTAGATGTATTGCATTTTAGTTGTCTCCCCTTTGTTATACCTGCCACACGATAGTGGCGGGGTATTATATTATACCCTCCGGTGTCCGTGCGTCCGTATGTCTGTCCGTCCGTCCGCACTTCGTTTCCGATCGATAACTTGAGTATTTTTTCACGGATTTTGTTCAAATTTTGCATACATATTGGTATCGGGGATGAGTTGTTTGGGATTGTTAATGGGCAAAATCCGTTAATTTTTAGCAGAGTTATTGCCCTTTTCAGTATCTGAAAAATGGTTTTTGGCCTCTAATTCCCTTACTATATGGAATATCTGGATGAAACTTCACAGATATATAGAGGACTAAATGGTTCATATTGTGGCCAAGGACTGCTACTCTGGCTGTTCCAGTTCTTGAGTTATCTGCCCTTGACGTATTTAAAAAATGCATTTTAGACTGTAGTTCGTTTATCATTTACAATATCTTGCTGAAACTTCATAGATATGTAGTAGATGAATTGTTATATACTGTGGCAAAGGAACATGACTCTGGCTTTCCCAGCGATTGAGTTATCTGCCTTTGAAATATCTGAAAAATGGTTTTTGGCCTCTAGTTCCCTTACTATATGGAATATCTCGATGAAACTTCACAGATATATAGAGGACTTAATGGTTTATATCGTGGCCAAGGACCGCTACTCTGGCTATACCAGTTCTTGAGTTATCTGCCCTTGAAGTATTTAAAATGCATTTTAGACTGTAGTTCCTTTATTATTTACAATATCTTGCTGAAACTTCATAGATATGTAGTAGATTAAATGTTACATACTGTGGCAAAGGAACATGACTCTGGCTTTCCCAGCAATTGAGTTATCTGCCCTTGAAATATATATAAAAAAAAAGGGATTTTGGCCTATAGTTCCTTTATTATTTGAAATATATGGATAAAACTTCTACACCCTCTGCTGTCTGTCTGTCTGTCCATCCATTTGTATGTCTGTCCATCTGTCTGTCTGTCCCTTTTCAGTATCTGAAAAATAGTTTTTGGCCTCTAGTTCCCTTACTATATGAAATATTTGGATTAAACTTTACAGATATATAGAGGACTAAAGGGTACATATTGTGACCAAGGACCATATAGAGGAGTAAAGGGTACATATTGTGGCCAAGGACCACTTCTCTGGCTGTTCCAGTTCTTTAGTTATTTGCCCTTGATGTATTAAAAATCGATTTTAGACTCTAGTTCCTTTATTATTTGCAATATCTTGCTGAAATTTCATAGATGTACAGCAGACTAAATATTACATATTGTGGCAAAGGTACATGACTCTGGCTGTCCCTGCCCTTGATAAGTCTGAAAAATGGAATTTGTGTCTGTTGGTCAGTGCATACAAAACGGAATTTGTGTCTGTTGGTCAGTGCATACTTAATGGAAATCCATCCAGCCATCTGTGTTTTATTTCCGGTCAATAATTTGAACATTCTTTGCTGAAGCTGCTGCTATCTAATAGTGAAAAAGGTGAGATAGTACATCTACCCATGCTAGAATTAATTTGTGGATTTTGTCCCTGTGAGAATGCCAAAAGATCACCCACAAACATCTTAATTTATGATTGGTTGCCATTTATGCTTAATCCTTTTGATTGAAGCCTAATCAACCTCACCCTTGGAATGTGCAGTAAAAGCCCAACCAAATAGATGCCTAAAATAAAGGCCCTTCTAAGTGGTTAACCAGTACTTAGTGCACATACTTCATGCCTGCCCTTCTTGAATCAGCGGAAGGAGCACAATGACCGTAGAAATTACTTCATGATCAGTCTTCACGAAAGAATATAGTCAGACAGGCAGTACATCAAAAAACATGAAATTCTTACATGTACCATATAAAGATACATGTTCCACAGCCATTTAAGGTAAATACTTGCCACCATAATTTTCTAATAATGTCAACTTATTGAGTTGCCTTCCCATCAAATGTCTGAAAAATGGATTTTTACATATGCTTCCTACATCTTCTAACAACTTCATCCACTCACATTAAGACATTACACTTGCGGATCATATCTCTGCTATCCCCTTTCTAGTTATTTAGCCTTGATATATTTTCAAATAAGATACATTGCTTAGCAGTGGCGGGGTATTATGCAGTGTCTGCGGTGCTTTTATGATCACAATGACTACAATACCCCTCGAGATATTTTGATGGTACTTGGTTCAATTGTTCATGAGGTTAAGATGTGTCATGAGCAAAGGCCAAAGCTCAGAGTGACATGGTACTTTAGTTATCTCCCCTGGAAATATAACCTTGTGATCACCTACCCTTTGAGCTCGAGGTATATTGATGGGACTTTGGTTAAGATGGTGTAACTGCAACTCTGATTGCCATGGTATTTTAGTTATCTCCCCTGACAATTTAACCTTGTGATCACAATAACTCCAACACCTTTTGAGATATGTTGATGGTACTTGTTATTATTGTTGTACATGAGGTTAAGATGACATGTCACGAGACACGCCACAACTCTGGATGCCATGGCATTTTTGTTACCTCCCCTCACAGTTAAAACATTGTATCTCTCCTCTCACAGTTAAAACATTGTATCGCCATAACCACAATAATTTTTGACCACATGATTTATGCAATATCTTGCAGATGTCTTGCTAATATTAGCAACAGTATAGTTGTAGATTTGCTCGTGTGTTTTATTTCTAATGTACTTTCTGCATTTGTTAAATCTTCTGAATGCCATATTGGCTTTGTGTCAGGAGATTTGCTATCTCTTCTGATGGCTATTTTGTTTTCTCAAAACCAGTCCACATCTAGAGCAATAGGCCTACTCCGGAAAATGCAAAATTTGTAACCTTTACAAATTTGACATTCAGTCTATTATCATTTAAAAAGTAATCAAACCTTCAGAAAATCCTGAAAATTAGAATAAAATATCTACATGGGTTTTGGAGATATGAAGGTGGGAATTTTTCCAAATATGGTCATTTGAGTGAAAAATGTTATTGTTTTCAAAAGCGACAATAAAATTGTTAATGTAACAGCATCATTGTGTAGGTCTATTATCAAGGCATTTGTCTGCCAAATATCAACACATTTAGATGAGAAACATGAACATTATGCACTTTTTAATACAGGAACCCATTCGGATCAAGTATGATGAATTGCTCATTTGTACCTTCCTAGGTACAAGCTATGCATTTTATTGTATATTCTAACACAGCGCGCCTATATAGGCAATGGAAAACAACTGTGTTTTATTCTACAACAAATCACGGCTAGGAAGAGCGTGACAAGTGACGTCATTAAAAACTGCCAATTGATGACGTCACTAGTCGATTTCCTTGACGTTAGACGGTGTAACGTCATTTTATCGCATCGAAAACGTTAGAAAAGGATATAAATGCATGTGTTTCAGTCGATAGTTTTAGCGGGATTTCTTCTCACAATGGCGAAAGGTTGTGAGATTTTGAAGGAAACAACAACATTATTAGCGATTTTCAGCGTGTTAGAATCGAAATAGATCAGCTCTAGTCTGTGATTTGTTGAGTAATAAATCACAGTTTGTCGGTCAGTTGTAAGTAGACAAATCACGCGCGCTACGCGCTTGTGATTTGATCTACTTTACAACTGACCTCCAAACTGTGATTTATTACTCAACAAATCACAGTTGGAGCTGATCTATTTCTTAATTCACTATATTTTTGAATGGCTGTAACTCCGGAGTCCTTAAAGATATCAACTTCAAATTTTCAGTATTTCTTAGTTTTATGGAGGTCACAAACTGCGTGGAATTTCAAAGGGCTAGATGAACAAGTTTTAAAGTTGGCATTTTCCGGATAAGCCCTATTATGATAGCATGCTTGATGTTGTCCGAAGCATGAGACCAGTCACAAGAAAACCTGACTTCGGTGTTTGCGACCAGGTCCGACACAAACCAGTCTGCTCAGCTACACAGTCTGTCAACAGTCTGGAAAGTTTAGATTCAGAAACCTATCTAGCTCGGCCCACGCCCATCGGGGCTTGAAGAAATAGATGGGCTGCATGATGCTTCCATGCTGAAACAGAGCGCACTCAAGTAGTGATAAACTGCTTAGATTATCTAGGCCTGCCCAAGCAAAGAGGTTTGAGTATGACCGTCCATGCTTATAAACCCTATTGCTTTCATTTGGGCGACAGGGTGTGAGATGTCATTTCATCTCAATGTGGGGTAAAAGTCACACAAAATTGGAAGCAACGTCTCCAAAATGACCTATGCAGTGTTGATGGGAACGTTAAACCTCAAATTAAACAAACAAATACTATTCAAGCAGCGAACACAAAGGTGCAGTTCAGATCTGCACATTTGTTGTTCGCCAATGATCATAGTTTGTATATGGCAAAAAACAGGATTTTCTCGTGATGTGTCACTCATGGCATCACATCACACTGTCAAGAATATGACATAAATTTGATGCTTCTACAAGTGATACCTCCCTCAGCAGGAGGCAGACTCCCTCATTTTGACGTTAATTGTTGCCCAAATTATGCTACAATTTGGAGTCCCCGTCGTTTGAACTGAGAATTTCCCTACACATGTACCTGTATATTCTTCATCTCTCTAATCACAATGGCTAATCTCCCTCCAACAGTTAAAGACATTTTCACATGTATGCAATTTATGTGCCCACCACGTTGCATCACTTCCACATTATGAGTCTTTGCACTGTTCCTTTATGTATTACCGTTATTTATTAATTGACTATCTTGTATTGATCAGAGGTCATCCATATTAACGCCAGGTCAACCGATATTAACTAACATCAAGTGAGGTCAAAAAATCAATAATCATGTTTGTTTAATTGTGTCAATTAATAAAATTGTCATTAATCAAGAAATTTCACACTGACCAAGTTACAGGTCCTCGGTCAGCTGCAATGACCGCAGACCTCGGACCTGTACCTGGGCCAATATGAAATTACTTGATTTATAACATTATATTGCAATCATTCGCATATTTTATTTTGGCCTGATACAGCCCACTTTTTGCTGATGTACTATAACTTCAATAAATCAATCATATTATATACATCTGCCGCTGGTGGAGAAATAGATTAGGCTGCTTGGTGCTTCCTGACAGAGCTGAAATCCACCGCTTGTGAGTACTATAGTAAAGTGCTTAGAAGGTCTAAGCCTGCCTATGCAAAGTGGTGTGGGTCGGAGAGTCCCTGCATATAATCCATATTAGTTTCATTGGGCAGCAAGGCCTGAGATTTTCATCTAAACATTTGTTTTGTTTGTTTGATTTGAGGTTTAACGTCCCCGTCAACACTGTTAAGGTCATTTTGGAGACGTTGCTTCCAATTTTGTGGGACTTTTACCCGACATTGAGATGAAATGACATCTCAAGCCCTGTCGCCCAATGAAACCAATAGGGTTTATTAGCATGGACGGTCCGCCTCGCACCGCGGTTCCTGGACAGGCTTAGATCCTCTAAGCGGTTTACCAGTACTAGTGTGCGGGCCAGATTCAGCTCTGCGTGGAAGCATCATGCAGCCCATATATTTCTTCAAGCCCCTATGGGCTTCATCTAAACATGCTAAATGTCGGGTAAAAGTCGTACCAAATTGGAAACAACAATGACTTTTAAAGTTACCAGTAGATGACAAAGCAGATGGCCAGTGTTGTGCACATGATTGGCATTTTAAGAGTTGAAATTCTAGATATAGATCTATAGAAATTGCCGTATATGTACATTTCAAACAGCAAAACACAAATGTGCTGATCAGACTGTGCAGGTTGATCTGTACCTTTGTTATTTGCAGATGGCAAAAACAGCTTTTACGACCTATATCATATGGGCCCCGTCAAGCAATTTTGGTACTTATCGCCTATGCGAGCAGCGAAGGTTCAGGCGAGCCTGCGCTTCCGCGCAGTCTCGCCAGAACCTTCGCTGCTCGCTCATACAAGAAGTGAATCAAGCGTAACCTTCAGACAGAAAGCCATATCCCTGGTCCCTCTGAATGGCTTGGCATGCGCAGTTAATATTTGTCATGACGGAATGCTGGAAGACACAAATTCGCTTGGCGGGGCTCATATCATGCCTTTTTTCTTTCAGAAAATAAATGGTGGTGGAGAGGCCAGTTTTGAAAATGCAGCCAAATATCCTGTAGCACAGTTACAAGTACCAGCAGAAGAATTGCCAGATGGGGTAGATCCTAAAATGCGTGAGGTAAATTCTTTAACCCTTACCCTGCTGAATATTTAATTTAGCCACACCCATTTCTGATTTTTAACCAATCAGAATTCTTGATGTTATTCATTTCTCTATATCCATAAACTGAATGTCAAATAGTGTAGATCCTGATCAGATGGCTTCTTCAGAAGCCATCTGATCTGGATCTACACTGTTTGCAAAAATAGGGGTTTTCGCCAACAGCAGGCTAAAGGTTAATCCTTAAAGCACAGTGGAAGTTTTCAAGAACAGCGTATGGCTATCTATTTTCTTTATGCCCCAGAGCTGCCATTTTCAGTGGGGCCAATTTATTATAGTATTATATATACACCTGTCCGTGGGACTATGTCTCATATGTACATATGTTAAAACATATGTATGACCTGTCTGTCCATACATACGTACATCACATTCATGCATACATCCCATTTTTACCTACGTTGGTTTGCGGCCCCCGCCCATCTGGGCTTGAAAAAATAGATGGGCTGCATGATGCTTTCACACAGAGCTGAAACTTGCCGCACATGTGTACTGGTAAACCACTTAGAGGATCTAAGCCTGCCCAGGCAAAGCACTGCGAGTCTGACCGTCCATGCTTATAAACCCTATTGGTTTCATTGGGCGACAGGGTTTGAGATGTCATTTCTTCTCAATGTCGGGTAAAAGTCCCACAAAATTGGAACAACGTCTCCAAAATGACCTTTACCGTGTTGACGGGGACCTTAAACCTCAAATCAAACAAAAACCTAAGGTGGTTTCCATTTGATACGTTTTGAAAAGGTTGGTAGATTGGATTAATATTTTATACACATGTATATAAAATACAGTTCCACTTCAATTTGTGTCATGGTTATTGCTACATGTGAGAAATGGTTTCTTTTTGATATTTATGAAACGATAAGTAGATTGGATTCAAACTTTATTGGATTCATATTTATACAGAGGTATATAAGGAAGCGTTTGTGGTGTAGTGGTTATGCTACTCGCCTTGTAAACCAGGGGTCGCAGGATCGATCCTGGGCTTCTCCAGACTTTCGGGTGCGTCTTTTAAACCAAGGTCCTGTCTCCATATGACCTAAGCTGTTTGTGAGACGTAAAACTCAATCACTCACTCACTCAGAGGTATATAATTATAAGATATGGTCAAGTTTGATTTTGGTTGAAATTAACTGATTGTTATGCGAGTTCTGGCCCATTTTCAACTTCAATTTTGCATATGAAAAAATGGTTTCCATTCGATATTTTTTGAAAAGATAAGTAGATGGGATTCATATTTTATATCATAAAAAATAGGTAAGTTCGATTCTGCCAATAATTATGGGATTTATAGCCCTTTTACAACAGTTCAATTTTTGCAAAATGCTTATTTGCAACATCATGAGAATGGCCCCTGGGCTGGACCAGGCCCCTTCCTGAGTAAAAAATGAATTTCCATGAAATGTTGGCTCTATTTTACAGGGCGATCAGTCTGCAGAGACACAAACAGGAAGTTAACTCTTTGATTGCTAATCCTGACTACCAGGATGTATTTTCAATCATGACACTTGTCGTCTGCCGCTGACCTTAAAAGTATTTTTTTTTAAACAGTGTGGACCCAGATCAGACTGCTCGGATCTGGCCCCACACTATCTGCATGCAAAAATATTTTTTAAAAGTTTGCAAAAAAAATCAGCAGACGACATTTTCAGATGCAGTTTTTCGCGGCATCGTAAGGGTTAAAAAAAATTAGATTGCCGTCTGCTCCAGGAATTTATTAGCAGTTGAAGAGTTAAAATATTGTAATGGTGGAAAATGATCTATTATACCTTTAAGATTTTATTAGGGCCCCGCACTGAAAGTGTGGGTGCCCTATAGTAATCACTCTGTCCGTCCGTCTGTCTGTCCGTCTGTCCGTCCACAAATTTTTACTCCTCTGATAGCGCTGCCGGGGCCCTAGTCAGTTTCACTGACAGCTCTAGTTGGAATAAAAAATTGTTGTATTTCAGATGTACCTGTCAGCTGAAGATTTCCAGAAAACATTTGGCATGAACTACCCAATTTTCCTCAGTAAACCAGTCTGGAAGCAGATAGACATGAAGAAAAAGAACAAATTGTTTTAGATTTTTACAATTTACATATCAGTAGGTTTTTTGGCAGCCATTGTTATATATTCTGTGTTGACATAGCAACCAGGAAATTAACATTTTAGCCATATTTGATTGGTAAGTTTCATGAAATTTCCTTTAACCCATATCTTGCTGTTCGCAACAACCCCTATCTTTGCAAACAGTGTAGATCCAGATCAGATGGCTTCTGAAGAAGCCATCTGATCAGGATCTACACTGTTTGACATTCAATTTATGAATTTGTAGGAATAAATTACATCAAGTAATCTGATTGGTTCAAAGTCAGAAATGGGTGTGGCTAAACTGAATATTTAGCAAGAGAAGGGTTAATTGCCTGTGGGAATGTGATCTCTTCTTGTAACAGCTATCAAAGTTTACTTATTTTTCAAGTGCATTAGAGATCTAAAATGCTTGATTGACTGATTTAAAAACAATCTTCCATGTATCACAATCACTTAAGAGCTGTAACAAAAAAAAAATGATTTGATTGGACCATGTGACAGGCTGTTATAAGAAGATACCAGACTCCTACATGCAGACAGTTCACAAAACGTATCATTCAGATATGGCTATTGACATGCTACATGATAACCCTTGATTTTCAAAATGGTTACTATGGCAACATTTATTGGTGACATGGTCAGTTTGTGAACAGTTCAGTGTTTTACAGCCTGGTTGTAGCAAAGCCAGTGCTTTGTTATCTGGTTGCTATGGCAACTTACTTTGTTGCTGGTTGCTTAGCAATAATGTTACTATATAATTTATCACATGGTCATTTTGTATTACTATCATCACTGCCTGGTTTTATATATACATATAACATGTAAGTAGTTTTCATTGGATGAAGGTTTTGCAATTAGACATTTCATTGGATAACCAAGAAATGATATTATTAAGGCCATGTGAAGCAAAAAAATGTTTTGTCATTCATCAGGTAAAGGCAAATATTTTCAATTTGATTGTTTTTTTTTTTTTTTTTTTTTTTTTTTTCTAAACCATGTTTTCTCCTTAGAAATGCCCATATTTGTTACATCACGAAAACATACCTATATATTTTGGATGCCCTGAAACCCCACCTTATAATTATAGAGTAAAACTGGGGTTTAAAGGGGTATTCATTATTTTTCTTATCTTTGCTCAGAAACATAGATTGTGGGTACCCACAATCTATGTTTTGAGCAAAAATAAGAAAAGTTTTGGGGTTTTTATCTGAAAAAATTACAATTTTTTTTTTTGTAATTTTTTTTTTAAATATATTTGAATAGGCATGTTTTTATCATAATGCCTTAATTTTTGCAGCTCTTAATAGAGGATTTTCACTGTATTGTTAAATGCAGCTAACGTTAGCTAGACCTTTAAAATAGACAAAATACGATGCCTATTGGTTGTATGATGTGACATTTATTTTGATTCATGGGGCCAACGTTTCATATATTATTCCATAGAGCTCTGAATTCATAGAAATAGGGCCTTAAATGTAACATTCCTGTTTGACATTCCTATGATGCCTGGGCCCAGTTGTTCAAAGCTAACTTAGTCATTATGTGAGTCTGTCTGTCCGTCTGTCAGACAAACGACTAATATATTTGCTTTAAAAGTTGTGAGTAGCCTTAAAGCATTGCAAAAGTTACACTTTTTCAGCAAACATAGGTTAGACTTGGTACTTGATAGAATATTTTTGTTGTAACCACAAACAAGTTCATCGAGCTCATTACGCAAACACGCCTATACAAATCCATTGCTTCCTTTATCGCCGAAAAAAATGAAAATTTTATGATGAAAAATTGCGAATTTTTTCTTATTTCTGCTCCAAATATAGATTGTGGGCAGTCGTTAGAACCGCCTCAACGAGGCAGTTCTAACGAGTACCCACAATCTATTTCTTAGAGCAGAAATAAGAAAAATAAGGTATACCCCCGGAAACCCCAGTTTTACTATATAAAAGTGGGGTTCGAGGGGGTCAAAATTATATAGGCGTGTTTTCGTGATGTACGGTGCTTTGGACAACTGGTCCCTGGTGTACAGTTCCATGTTAATGCATAATGTACATTTGCATATAGAGCTTGAAAGTGTTAATCATAAAATGTTAACATAGCAGACAACATTTTCAAACCAGTTTTTTCCTAATTTTCAGAACCAATCAGGTTCGACATTTCATGTCCAGCCTGTTTTGCTCTGAAAAAATATACAGTAGAACTTTGATGGCTCGTACACCGATGGTTCGTTTGCCATGGATGTGTCTAACCCATTCTTGAGCCCTTAGCGAAATCCTCTGCATAAGAATTAGTGGGGGATAATTAAGGAGATTTTAGTCTTTTATCTTGCAAATGTATGCTGTGTGTACTCATTAGAATCGCCTCGATGAGGCGATTCTAATGAGTACACACAGCATGCACTTTCATTATAGAACACCGAAAAGATGTCTAAAAGTATGTCATTGTGCCTCCTGGCAGTAACCTCAGTGGTTCGAACTACCCCTGTATAGAACAGATGTACGAGGTCCCAAAGGTGTTCGAGGCATTGAAGTTCGACTGTACTTGTTAGTATATGTTTGTTGTAACCACAAACAAGTTCATCCAGCTAACGGTGCTTTGAACAACTGGTCCCTGGTCTACAGTTCCATGTTATTGCATAATGTATATTTGCATATAGAGCTTGAAAGTGTTAATCATAAAATGTTAATATAGCAGACAATATTTTCAAACAAATTTTTTCCTAATTTTCAGAGCCAATCAGGTTCGACATTTCATGTCAAGCCTGTTTTCATTATGATAACATATCCGTGTGATGTAGTGCATTTTCTCAAACCTCAAAAAAGGTAATTTTTCTGATGAAAATTTGTGATATTTTTCTTATTTATACTCCAAACATAGGTTTTGGGTGCTCGTTAGAACCGCCTCATTGAGGCAGTTCTAACGAGTACCCACAACCTATGTGTTGGAGCAGAAATAAGGAAAATAATGTTTACCCCCCTAAACCCCAGGTTTCTCTATATAAAGTGGGGTTTAGGGGGTCTTTATTTCACGGACTTGTTCACGTGATGGCTCTGAAAAAATATAAAACAGTTTAGAATGTCATTTGCTATGGTATTTTGCCTGCCACTTGAAGGGATACTGCAAAATGCTATGGTTTCTTTAAAAAGGCAAAAACAGCTGAAAATATGTGTAGTTATTAACTGGTCAGACAATTAGATAATAAGGCCAAATAAAAAATATGTGTGTTTAAGGTTCCCCAACCTCATCTTATATTTGGGGGAAAACCTAGAGATTTTTTTTAATATAGTTACTTTTTGGGCTCTTTTGTGATAAATTTGTTTTCTACGTAACCCCAGGTAAATACTGAAGATGATTTGAGAATTTTTGTTTTCTTTCGCCATCAAAACACAATTATTATGTTGTGGGTACTCGTTAGAATGGCTTCATTGAGTGGATTCTAACACCCTAAACATGCATATTTTTTATTTGGCCCCAGGAGTTGCTCACAATGCTGAAAAGGTTTATGGTCACATTCATGCTAGGGACTTGCCCAAAATTAAGTCAGTTTAACCACATCATCAGTGTCATGATGACATCGATGTCGGTGTGATGTTGCTTAGATTTCCTGTACCTGATGGGAGAGGTTATGTGTTTGATACCCCAGGTGGCTTTTATACTCAGTTGACCTACATTAACCCTTGTCCTGCTGAATATTTAAATATGTCACATCCACTCCTGATTATCAGCCAATCAGATTACTTGATGCAAATTATTGCAACAAATTCATAAACTGGATGGCAAACAATGAAGATCCTGATCAGATGGCTTCTTCAGAAGCCATCTGATCTGGATCTACATTGTTTCAAAGATGAGGCATATCCGGGCTCAGCAGGTCAAGGATTAAGTTGTGCTCATTGCGGGAGACAAAGTTTGTCCCCGTACGAATCCAGTTTTATATGGTCAAAGTTGTTTTGGATCTGAAGTCCCTAGTGTCAGTGGAGCCATAGTGCTTTGTAGAAGCTTAGCTTGTTAAAGATCTACAGTATAGAGATCTGTTGGACTCATTCCATTGTCTCATTTAAGTGTGAATTCCATTGTAATGCAATAAAATTATTTAGATGCCTTTTTGTCATTTGTAAAACAGATATTCATGAGTGTACAGATGTTATTTTGAGAGTTTTTATCATACGTACATGTAGATACCTGTAAACAAGGAGGAGTTTCCAAAAATAATGAAGGGTACAGTAAAATTACTAAAAATTCGGACACCTTGAGGACTTGCTGTAAGTCTCTGAACAAATTAACAAATTTGTTTCATGGTCCAGGAAAGAGTCTAAAGAGTGCAGACGGAATGGCAAACAGCGTAGACCCTGATCAGACTGCTCCTGAAGGAGCAGTCTGATCTGGGTCTGCACTGTTTGCTTAGGCCTGTCTGTCCCAATACTTAGGATTATTACGATAGTTAGAAATAGATTTGGTGTATGCATGTTAGAATCACCTTCTAATAAATAACCAAAACCTGAAAAAAAAACAAACAAAAAAAATTACCTTCAGTATAACTTATGTGAGCCATGTTCATACTTGAACAGGTAGACAACAGACAACATTTCATTATGTCACTACCCCATGGCTGTAAGGAGTCCAATTTTCCATCCATTTGTATGTTTGTCAAACCATTAACATTTACGACATGCACCCTAGCGTTCACCCAAATGGCCAAGTTTATTTCTTAAGAAATATAAGAGCTTCATTAATGATACTAGGTACAAGCTTGCATTCTAGGAATGGCAACTGTTCTGGAAACATCCATGTTTGATCTTGACCTAGATTTCATGATTTGGTGAAGTGGAATTCGTTTCACTGACCATTCGAAGGCAGTTCTTTTGTCGCGGTTTATTTTTGTTATGGTTTGTCTTTGAGAGGTTTATCGCTTATATTATTTTGTTTTGGATAGCCAATTGGCCATTTTGTGGGAAAGTAACTGTCTTTCTTGTGCCCCCACAAGCGCGGCACAGCCATCCGCAGAATTCTTGTTTAAATATTTTCATAGTAAATTAGGCACATGTAATGCCAGACCATATTTTCACTGAAAAATACACTTTAACCCATAAAATTCCAATCACAACAATTGACGTCTGCTTAACCGTCTGCAGGTTACCTTAAAAGTAATTTTTTGCAGACAGTGTGGGCCCAGATCAGGAGCAGTCTGATCTCAGCCCACTGTTTGCCTGTATGCAAAAATATTTTTAGAAAGTTTGCAAAAAACAATTCAGCAGATGACATTTTTAGATGTAGTTTTTTCTCAGCGTCAGCTTGTCATTACGCAAACATGCCTATACAAATACATTGCCACCTTTATCGCAGAAAAAATGAAAATTTTATGATGAAAAATTATGATATTTTTCTTATTTCTGCTCAAAATATAGATTGTGGGTACTCGTTAGAACCGCCTTGATGAGGCGGTTCTAACGAGTACCCCTCGTTAGAACCGCCTTGATGAGGCGGTTCTAATGAGTACCCACAATCTATTTTTTAGAGCAGAAATTTGTCGGTACTCGTTAGAACTGCCTCGATGAGGCGGTTCTAAAGAGTACCCACAATCTATTTTTCAGAGCAGAAATAAGAAAAATAAGGTGTACCCCTGGAAACCCCAGTTTTAAAACTATATAAAAGTGGGGTTCAAGGGGGTCAAAATTATATGGGCGTGTTTTGGTGATGGTGATCAGCAGGTGAATGGTAATTAAAATGGTAAATTTGTGATAACAGTTTTAAAAATGGTAACCGGGTTGTGTTTTTAATAGGTTTTGAAATTTAAATGTAAATTAATTGGTTGTGAAAAATTTGTTACTAACTTATGGCGGGGCTGTAAGTTGTTTAGATACATGTAGCTGTTTCCAAAAAAGAAAAAAATCAAGGATTATATTTAACCTTTACCCTGCTGTAGGCGACAAGCCCTATCTTTGCAAACAGTGTAGATCCAGATCAGATGGCTTCTGAAGAACCCATCTGATCAGGATCTACACAGTTTGACATTCAGTTTATGAATATGTAGAAATAAGCTGCATCAAGTAATCTGATTGGTTCAAAGTCAGAAATGAGTGTGGCTTAATTGAATATTCAGCAGGTTAAAGGTTAACAAATTTTGTGTGATGGGCATTTTTGTCTACATTAAACACCACAACCTCTTTATAATACTATTAATGCAGACACCGCGTTAGTTAAACAACAGTATCCAAACAAAAATGTATAGATTATATAGAAAAATGACCATTTATGGTCATTTTTCTATATTACCAATACATTTTTGGGATCCATCTTGAACAGTGTTCTATCTAAAACCGTGTTTATACTGAACGGTGTTATATTGAGGTTTTGGTGTACTTGTGTTTGTTACTTTCACTTGTGAGGAAAAATAGATAGATAAAAAATATTCTTCAGAAGCCATTTGATCTGTATCTTCACTGTTTGTCAAAAAAAGTGCATATGGGTCAGCAGGTCAGGTGTCAAGAAATACTTTTTACACATTCCTTAAATAATACAATATACATGTGCAAAAGATCTGATGGTTGTGCAAAATATTATCTAATATTTACACTCGTTTATGAGACATTTTTTCATATTTGATTCTTGTTGGATGGCCATAATAGCTTGCTTATTGTATGTATAAGTATAACAGAATATTACAGATGGGGCATCAAGTATGCTATTATAGCCTGTTGAAAAATTAAGTAAGTCTGTTTTGTAGGCTTATAATTGCTATGCGAACCCCATGCAGACCCCACATAATTAATCAATAAAAATGAAATTTTCATACATGTACAGACAGATATCAGTGGGGTAATATTCCTTCATACTAGATTATTTCACTCATATCATTTTGGAGACGTTGCATCCACTCTGTGGGACTTTACCTGACATTGAGATGTAATGACATCTCAAGCCCTGCCGCCCAGTGAAACCGAAAGGTTTATATGCATGAATGGTCAGACACACACCACTTTGTCTGGGCAGGCTTAGACCTTCTAAGCAGTTAACCAGTACTCATGTGGGCAGTCAGGAACACCGTGCAGCCCAATCTATTTCTCCAAGCCTCAGTGGGCAGGGTTGTTGTACACTAAGTGACAGTGACATTCTATGATAGAGGAAAGTTCAAATGTGTCATTTTACTTTGTTTATACTTTAGAGGCCAAGGGCCAGTTGTTCAAAACTAATGACGTCGTTAGTTAACATATCGTTAAAACTTTGATCATTAAATATGGCAAATATGCTGAAATTTTTGCTGAAAAAATGTGAGCAGCTTTTGCGTCCACAAAAGCTGCTCACATTTTTCAGCAAAAATACCAAAAATTTACGATACTGTACTTGCTAGAAGAGTTAACAATATGACCACTAACGAGCTTGTTAAGCTAGCGATGCTTTGAACAACTGGCCCTAGATGATAAAAGCATCATTAGCTTAACGAGCTTGTTAGTGGTCAAAATTTTAACTGATCTATAAGGTACAATATCTAATATAAAGTGTAATTTTTGCTCGAAAAATGTGAGCAGCATTTGCAAATGCAAAAGCTGCTCACATTTTTTCAGCAAAAATATTATACATGTATTTGCCATACTACCCAGCAGGCACATTTCAAATCAACATCGGTGCAACGTCACGACGTTGATGTGACATCATAATTACGTCATTTGCCTGCTGGTGTAAATGATCAAAGTTTTAATGATATGTTAACTAATGACATCGTTAGTTTCGAACAACTGGCCTCAGATATTCCATAATGTTATGATCATCAAATCGGTTTCATGAAGCTGCATATCATAGGCCTATTTTACAGATTTTGAATGATATAGAATCACTTGTTATATATATAGTAGCAATATATATAGTTGAGCCACTCTTAAAAGGATGCACAGTAACATGCCACAATTTAGAATGGATCATGCTGAAAGAGATCTCCAAGTAGTAACCCTTCCACCCCTGTGTTTTTTTAGGTGGCCTAGTGGATAAGATTGCTGACTTTAAATCATTGGGTCTGTCAAGGCTGTGGTTCGAGCCTTGCTCAGGTCCCATTTGAGGCACCAGTTAAGTTATACAATGGAAAGTCAGTTGGTTCTTCTGTGGGTACTAATTTTTGCCCAACTCAGATTAATGATCAGCTTGAAAGAAGTGAAATAATCTTGAAAGGGCAATAAAACCAAACCTTAACCCTTATCTTGCTGAATATTCATTTAAGCCACACCTATTTCTGTCTATCAACCAATCAAATAACTTGATGTAATTTATTGCTACAAATTCATAAACTAAATGCCAAACAGTGTAGATCCTGATCAGATGGCTTCTTCAGAAGCCATCTGATCTGGATCTGCACTGTTTGCAAAGATAGGGGTTGTCGTGAACAGCAAGATAAGAATTAACCAAGGGGGTTGTGGTGAAAGTGTATGCACTATACTGGTTATCTGTTTCTATATAAGCCTTCCTAGGAAAGATGTGTTTAGGTTAATTGACCAGCTCCATTTGACCAAGGCAGTGTTAACTGGGCTGTTAAACTCCAACACAATCAAACAAAACAAATATTTCTTTGTCAGATTTGCCTACCTCTGACATGCTATCTTATTGTTATTTGTCATGTTCTTTTAAGAGTGGCTTCCCTTGTTAATAATAGTTGAACATTATTAGAGTTTAGAATTTGTTATTCTTTAGAGACTAGTGCACTTTCTGTTAACGTCTTGAAATCTGGGACCATTTGTTGGAGGTCTTGTAAGCTTAACCCTTTTTAGCTCACCTGTCACGTAGTGACGAGGTGAGCTTTTGGGATCACTTTTTGTCCGTCGTCCGTCGTGCGTGTGTGCGTGCGTGCGTGTGTGCGTAAACTTTTTCTTCAAATGACATCTCCTCCTAAACCACTGATCGGATTTTGACCAAACTTCACAGGAATGATCCTTAGGTGGTCCCCTTTCAAAGTTGTTCAAATGGTTCCGGTCCATTGCACATCTGGGTCACAGGAGCTAAAAATAGATTTTTGAAATGGAAACTTTAAAAATCTTCTTCTCTGAAACCAAAAGGCCCAGGTCTTCGATATTTGGTATGAAGCTTCATCTAGTGGACCTCTACCAAGATTGTTCAAATTATGGCCCTTGGGCCAGAAATGCCCCCGCCCCGGGGGCCTTTGTGTTTACATAGGCTTATATAGGGAAAATCTTTAAAAATCTTCTTCTCTGAAACCACAAGGCCCAGTTCTTTGATATTTGGTGTGCAGCTTCACCTAGGGGACCTCTACCAAGATTGTTCAAATTATAGCCCTAGGGCCAAAAATGCCCCCGCCCTAAGGGCCTTTGGTTTTACATAGGCTTATACAGGGAAAATCTTTAAAAATCTTCTTCTCTGAAACCGAAAGGCCCAGGTCTCTGATATTTGGTATGAAGCTTCATCTAGTGGACCTCCACCAAGATTGTTCAAATTATAGCCCTAGGGCCAAAATTGTCCCCGCCCCGGGGGCCTTTGGTTTTACATAGGCTTATATAGGGAAAATCTTTAAAAATCTGCTTCTCTGACATCACAAGGCTCAGGTCTTTGATATTAGGTGTGAAGCTTCACGTAGTGGACCTCTACCAAGATTGTTCAAATTATAGCCCCAGGGCCAAAAATGCCCCCGCCCCGGGGTCCTTTGGTTTTTAAAAAAAAAGGCTTATACAGGGAAAATCTTTAAAAATCTTCTTCTCTGAAACCAAAAGGCCCAGGTCTGCGATATTTGGTATAAAGCTTTATCTAGTGGACCTCTACCAAGATTGTTCAAATTATGATCCTTGGGCCGGAAATGCCCCCGCCCTGGGGGCCTCAGGGTTTACAAAGGCTTATATAAGTAAAATCTTTAAAAATCTTCTTCTCTGAAACCACAAGGCCCAGGTCTTTGATATTTGGTGTGAAGCTTCACCTAGTGGACCTCTACCAAGATTGTTCGAATTATAGCCCTAGGGCCAAAAATGCCCCGGCCCTAAGGGCCTTTGGTTTTACATAGGCTTATACAGGGAAAATCTTTAAAAATCTTCTTCTCTGAAACTGAAAGGCCCAGGTCTCTGATATTTGGTATGAAGCTTCATCTAGTGGACCTCTACCAAGATTGTTCAAATTATAGCCCTAGGGCCAAAAATGTCCCCGCCCCGGGGGCCTTTGGTTTTACATAGGCTTATATAGGGAAAATCTTTAAAAATCTGCTTCTCTGACATCACAAGGCTCAGGTCTTTGATATTTGGTGTGAAGCTTCACATAGTGGACCTCTACCAAGATTGTTCAAATTATAGCCCCAGGGCCAAAAATGCCCCCGCCCGGGGGCCTTTGGTTTTTACATAGGCTTATACAGGGAAATCTTTAAAAATCTTCTTCTCTGAAACCAAAAGGCCCAGGTCTTCGATATTTGGTATAAAGCTTTATCTAGTGGACCTCTACCAAGATTGTTCAAATTATGATCCTTGGGCCGGAAATGCCCCCGCCCTGGGGGCCTCAGGGTTTACAAAGGCTTATATTGGTAAAATCTTTAAAAATCTTCTTCTCTGAAACCGCAAGGCCCAGGTCTTTGATATTTGGTGTGAAGCTTCATCTAGTGGACCTCTACCAAGATTGTTTGAATTATAGCGCTAGGGCCAAAAATGCACCGGCCCCGGGGGCCTTTCGTTTTACATAGGCTTATATAGGGAAAATCTTTAAAATCTTCTACTCTGAAACCGCAAGGCCAAGGTCTTTGATATTTGGTGTGAAGCTTCACCTAGTGGACCTCTACCAAGATTGTTCAAATTATAGCCCAAGGGCCAAAAATGCCCCCGCCCCGGGGGCCTTTGGTTTTTACATAGGCTTATACAGGGAAAATCTTTAAAAATCTTCTTCTCTGAAACCAAAAGGCCCAGGTCTTCGATATTTGGTATAAAGCTTTATCTAGTGGACCTCTTCCAAGATTGTTCAAATTATGATCCTTGGGCCGGAAATGCCCCCGTCCTGGGGGCCTCAGGGTTTACAAAGGCTTATATAGGTAAAATCTTTAAAAATCTTCTTCTCTGAAACCGCAAGGCTCAGATCTTTGATATTTGGTGTGAAGCTTCATCTAGTGGACCTGTACCAAGATTGTTCAAATTATAGCCCTGGGGCCAAAAATGCCCCCATCCCTGGGGCCCTTTGGTTTTTCATAGGCTTATATATGGAAAATATTTAAAAATCTTCATCTCTGAAACCACAAGGCTCAGGTCTTTGATATTTGGTATGAAGCTTCACCTAGTATAGCCCTTGGGCCAAGAATGTACTAGAGACACTGATTCTCAGGTGAGCGATTCAGGGCCCTCTGGGCCCTCTTGTTGTACCAAATGGAATCTTCCTCCTAAAATACAGCCGGAGTCCATTTCAAAATTTAGGGGTGTCAGGTTGTGTTTTCTTCAAAATCTATAGAAACAGCTGAACTTTCTGCAAATAGTATAGGCACTGATCAGATACTGCATTCTGCGGTTTCTAATCTGGGCTTGCACTGTTTGCTGGGGTACCCGTTTTGGCGTTTCTGGTACAAAATGGGTTAACAAACTCGTTCAGTGACGGAAACATTGTTCCTTGAAGAAATTTCTAATGCAGTAATATTTTTGCTGAAAAATGTGAGCAGTTCATAAGCTGCTCACTTCTGTTTCAGTGCTAATAAATGTTTTAGCAATACAGAATTGTTTCTAATGATTACACACATCACATCTTTTAATGATCAAGTCAGAAAAACCTTCAAAATATCCGCATATATACAAAAATAGGTATGTTGTGTTTAGACATTAGAATCCCTGCATCATGTTAACAAGTCCATGAAATGAACATCCCTCTAAACCCCACTTTATATAGAGAAAATGGGTTTATGAGGGTAAACGTTATTTTTCTTATATCTGCTCCATGACATAGTTGTGGGTGCTCGTTAGAACCGCCTCCATGAGGCGGTTCTAAGAAGCACCAACAACCTATATACTTAGTATGTAATGTTTTTGAGGGGATTCTGATAGTACATACAACATACCTTTTAAAGATGGAATCGGGAAAAACTCAAGAAATATCCAATTCTAATGCACTTGAGTATGTAATGTCACATTTGATTGGCTAACGTAAAAAAATTGCAACAGTATAATTGTCTGATCCCAAAGTCATGATGTTTGCTGAAATATTTGAGCAGTTCATAAGCAGCTCACTTTTGTTTCAGCACTAATAATGTTTTAGCAATACAGAATTGTTTCTATTGATTACACACATCATATCTTTTAATGATCAAGTCAGAAAAACCTCCAAAATGTCCATATATACACACAAAAAAAGGTATGTTGTGTGTACACACTAGAATCCACTGAATCCTGTTAACAAGTCCATGAAATGAACACCCCTCTAAACCCCACTTTATATAGAGAAAACGGGTTTACGGGGGTAAACGTTATTTTTCTTATATCTGCTCAAAGACATAGGTTGTGGGTGCTCCTTAGAACCGCCTCAATGAGGCAGTTCTAAGGAGCACCAACAACCTGTGTACGGAGTATGTATAAGAAAAGTATCACAATTTTTCATCAGAAAAGTAGCTTTTTTCATCACGAAAACACGCCTATAGAATTTTGACCCCCTTGAACCCCACTTTTACATAGTAAAACTGGGGTTGCCGGGGGTATACCTTATTTTTCTTATTTCTGCTCTAAAATATAGATTGTGGGTACTCCTTAGAACCGCCTCATCGAGGCAGTTCTAACGAGTGCCACAATCTATATTTTGAGCAGAAATAAGAAAAATGTTTCAATTTTTCATCTTAAATTTTTTTTTTCGGCGATAAAAGTGGCAATGTATTTGTATGGGCGTGTTTGCGTAATGTGAGAAATGAAGGACTGTACTATGTAACATGGGTGTGTTATCGTAATGTTTTTGAGCGGATTCTGATGAGTACATACAACATACCTTTTAAAGATGGAATCGGGGAAAAACTGCAGAAATATCCAATTCTAATGCACTTGTGTAAGGCTGACACGATTAATCGTATAATCGATCAATAAATTCCACAAGAATGATTATCATTTCTGATTTGCTATTAATCGATTACTTGATAGGTACAATTAACTACCCAAAGTTATGCCTAAAATATCGGAATGAGTGGCAAACAGTGCAGACCCTGATGAGACGCCGCATTATGCGGCGTCTCATCTGGGTCTCCACTGTTTGCTCAGGCCTGTCTGTTCAAATATACATATGGTAAAGTGCAATATATGGTAAGAGTCATGCTCAGACAGAAAGCCAGACAGGTAAAATTATGACAGAAACCTTAGCGATTACTAATCGATTATCGATCGCAATGGTAAGACTGATAATCGATTATCTTTTCAGCTCCGATTAGCCAGCCCTACACTTGCGTATGTAATGTGACATTTGATTGGCTGACGTAAAAAATTTGCAACAGTATAATTGTCTGATCCCAAAGTTATGAAGTTACGTTGTTTTCATTGACTTGTATTTGGTTTTATGCTGCTCACAGAGCTTGCCGCTTTGTGCTAAATAGTACAATTTTTAACAACTGAATAAGTGAATGGGGGATAACTGTATTGAAAATTGTCATTTGGGGAGGAAAATCAGAGGTTTCAAGGGCACCAATTACGTTTTACGGCTCCGTTGACGCGTTGTCGTAAAACGAAATTTCCAACTGTAAAACCATCGATTTACTTCTCCAGATGACAATTATTCAGAGTTATTCCCTGACTATATGGATATGTAGAGCTATTGGATGAAATGTCTAGGGTCTCAAGAGCTAATTTGAATTAATCAAGGTAAAGGAGTCTTCCATGTTTCGAATTATTGAAATTTTACTGTATATTTGGAAGTGCAGAATCGAATGGCTCTTTGATGCCTCCATGGTTAAGCCAGAGAGCAGTGTGTGCATGTCTTTTATCTGAGGATTGAAAAGTGCTCCACAAAATTAGAATTTAAACAAATCCAGTTTCGTATTTTTGTTAATCATAATTTCACGGGTTTATAATACTAAAGAAAGCAATTGTTTCTGGTGCAATATCTATACGTACCTGTTAGAATGCTGTTTCATTATGCTGTTCATACATTTTTCTTCTATATGTAGGACACATTGTATATTCCTTGAGCACACAGCCAGGTAGAGCATAATGTAGCAGAATATGATTATTAACCCTTATCTTGCTGAATATTCATTTAAGCCACACCCATTTCTGTCTATCAACCAATCAAATTACTTGATGTAATTTATTGCTACAAATTCATAAACTGAATGCCAAACAGTGTAGATCCTGATCAGATGGCTTCGTCAGAAGCCATCTGATCTGGATCTACACTGTTTGCAAAGATAGGGGTTGTCATGAACAGCAAGATGAGTTAACATCGTAGATTAGAGCAAGGATATATAGAAAATTCTACAAAATGTCCTACCTTTGCATAAGGACATTTCACAAAAGTCGTCAAAATTTCATCTCCCATGTAACTCCTTAGGCCGTAGTTCTCCACATGGTTAGGTAATAAACAGAGATACTGTAGTAGTATTAGGGACTGGTATTCACTAGATGCAGTATACCCAGTAAGCCTTATCTAGAGGGAACCTGTTTTCAGCGTGTTTGTCCGGGTTAGACAGTCTTATGAGCCATGCCGTAATGATCCCAAGTATTGGGACAGATAGGCCAAAGCAAACAGTGCAGACCCAGATCAGACTGCTCCTGAAGGAGCAGTCTGATCAGGGTCTACACTGTTTGCCATTCTGTCCGCACCTTCTAGAGTCATTTCTGGGTCGTGAAACAAATTGGTCTAAATTTTAGGAGAATCACAGCAAGTCTTTAACGTGTCCGAATTATTAGGATTTTTATTGTAGTCTTAACCCTTCTCTTGCTGAATATTCAGTTTAGCCACACCCATTTCTGACTTTGAACCAATCAGATTACTTGATGTAAGTTATTCCTACAAATTCATAAATTGAATGTCAAACAGTGCAGATCCTGATCAGATGGCTTCTTCAGAAGCTATCTGATCTAGATCTACACTGTTTCCAAAGTTAGGGTTTGAACAGCATGATAAGAGTTAATGGTCCCCTGGCCATCGGGGCTTGAAGAAATAGATAGGGCTGCATGATGCTTCCACGCAGAGCTGGAACCGACTGCACACGAGTACTGGTAAACTGCTTAGAGGTTTTAAGCATGCCCAGGAAAAGAAGTGCAAGTCGGACCATCCATGCATATAAACCCTATTGGTTTCATTGGATGGCAGGATTTGAGATGCCATTTCATCTCATTGTCAGGTAAAAGTCCTACAATGTTGGAAGTGAAATCTCCAAAATGACCTATACAGTGTTGACCAAAAATCAGACAAGCAAACAAACAGTAGTCTTAATACTTAAGCTATAGAAACAAGAGGTGTTACACAGTTTCCAAGCAGCAACCAATAAAGGTGGGGGCAGACAGCATAGTTCGCAAAGGACAAAAATAGGTTTTCTCATGATGTGACTAAAATTAGTTTAGAGTAGGACACACAAAAACATCATGCCTTTAAAAATAGTTAGAAAGAGATATAATCAAAAGGCTGTGTTGGTGGAGGTTATGTACAATTACAGCAGTTGACATTTTCAGATTTTTTTTTTTTTTTTTTCGGAGGAAATCAGCTTTCAGAGTGTCTCCCTACATCATAGTGTAGTTTATATTTTTGTCCTTTGGGATCATTGATTCCATTGTTGAATTTTGAAAATATTTGAGCGTCACTGATGAGGCCTAATTGGCTGAAACTTAAGCTAGTCTGGCCCAGAAAACATGTGCACTCTATATTTTCTAGTTCTGTAGTGTATTCCTTGCTACCAAAGGATAACCCTTTCTAGAACATATTTATATTTCATCGGAATTGTCTGCAAGACACAGTTGTAAACTCTGTTTTTCATAGAAAGATCAGGTTAACAAGTTCATGAAATGAAGACCCCTCTAAACCCACTCTATATAGAGAAAAAAATTGGGGTTTACTGTGGTATTTTTTATTTTCCTTATTTTTGCTCAAACACATAGATTGTGGGTACTCGTTAGAACCGCCTCATTGAGGCGGTTCTAACGAGTGCTCACAATCTATAGAGTAGAAATAAGAAAAGTATCAAATATTTTTATCTGAAAACTGTCCTAGTCTAAGATAGATATAATTTTAGCGGATGGATATGTTAACGTAATGAATATGAAAAAAAAAAGTATTTGAAACTGTCATCTGCTCCAGTGTTGGGTTAGCTTAACATTTATTGGTACTGGGTTTTATGCTGGATGCTGGGTTATACACCATTCAAATGTGTTTGCTATTTTTCAAAGGGAGACCACTCCAGTGACATTACTTTTTTTTGAATGCATTCATATTCCAAACCTCATCTGCAATTTAACGGCTTCATGATAAAAGTAAAGACTTTGGATATGGGTCTGTTGTTTGTCATATTGTTATGTCTCCGTGTATATTCATTGGCATTAAAGTATTTGTTGCTTTTGGAACAGAAATTTGTACAGTCCAACAGGTGTCAACCTTTACCGCTCCCTAAGTTAATTTAGCAGACAACAAATTGGATTTTCTATTCATGAACACCAATAGTCCAGAATTTGGAATGGAAATTAGTACAGTAAAAGTTCCTGTAATAAGACCACCCTTGGGACAGTTCAAAAGTGGTCTTTAAGACCACTTTTGAACAGTACCAAAGGTGGTCTCTGATTGGGACAGTTCAAAAGTGCTCTTTGACCAGAGGGCAGGGAATTCAGAAAACACAAAGAAAGAATAACTGAAACTTACTAAATAAGTTTTTTAAAGCAGAATAAGTCTGCATTTTAGGTGGTCTTAATAACGAAATTTCATTGTAAATGTATCACAATCTATTTGCCTCAGATGAATGATAATATTTAGAGCTATTTAAGATGGCTTTATCTAACATTGGTGGTCCCCAGCTTCCCATACCTGGACCAAGATAATGCTAGGCGTGCTTCATTTTGAGGTGGCAGGCTTTTGTTGATAACCCTATCAGCCCTGAGTGTCTGAAATGGACTCTCTCGACCTTAAATTCAGGCATGTTCATGCATTCTTATAAATATCCGGATTATCGTCACTCATGAACAAAAACAGCCAACAGTGTTAATCCTGATGAGATGGCTCTTTACATCACGAAAACACGCCTTTATAATTTTGACCCCCTCGAACCCCACTTTTATATAGTAAAACGGGGGTTTACAGGGGTAAACCATATTTTCCTTATTTCTGCTCCAAAATAAAGATTGTGGGTACTCGTTAGAACCGCCTCATCGAGACGGTTCTAACGAGTGCCCACAATCAATGTTTTGAGCAGAAATAAGAAAAATATCGCAATTTTTCATCTTAAAATGTTTGTTTGTTTTTTTTCGGCGGTAAAATTTACACTATATTTGTATAGGCATGTTTTTGTAATGAGGAGCTATTTCTTCTGGATTCACAATGTTCACAAAGGTATTTATCCCATCTGCAGGGTTGAAAGGGTTAATTGATAAACACACTTTTTAAGGTTGGCTTTTCACAGCATATTAAAAATAGGTATTTATGAATAAAATTTTTGCTCAAAATGTCTACAATATAACTGTAAACATTGTGTCCCAATGTTATATAAATCTGGAAGGATATTTGAACAAGTAAAACAATTGTGATCCGGGGCCAGTTGTTCAAAAACTAACGATGTCATTAGTTTCAAAACTAATGACACCGTTAGTTAACATATTGTTAAAACTTTGATCGTTAAATATGGCAAATATGCTAAAATTTTTGCTGAAAAAAATGTGAGCAGCTCAAATTTTTTCAGCAAAAATACCAAAATTTTCAATATTGCACTTGCTAGAACAGTTAACAATTGGATCACTAACAGCTTTGCATTACGATAACACACCCGTGCGATATAGTGCAATTTTTATATCTCCAAAATGGCTACTTTTCTGATGAAAATCTGTGATATTTTTCTTATTTATACTGCAAACATAGGTTGTGGGTACTCGTTAGAACCGCCTCATTGAGGCGGTTCTAACGAGTACCCACAACCTATGTCTTGGAGCAGAAATAAGAAAAATATTGTTTACCCCCGTAAACCCCAGTTTTCTCTATATAATGTGGGGTGTAAGGGGGTGTTCATTTCACGGACTTGTTCACGTGATGGGAAAACTGGCCCCTTATTAAAAACTAACTTATTGTTAAAACATGTCTTTCAGTATAGCAAATATGCAGATAATTTTGCTGAAAAAAATTTTTCCCACCAAAATATCTGATACCCTGCTACAAAGCTCAGTTTTAACAATAATTAACCAATTTTGTTCCAAATTGAATCTTCCTCCTTCTTATACATCAGGAGCCGGTTCAAAACCTTGTTAGCTTAACAAGCTTACTAGTGGTCAAATTGTTAACTGTTCTATTATGTACAATATCTAAAAGTTTGTTATTTTTTGCTGAAAAAATGTGAGCTCACATTGTTTTTAGCAAAAATTCTACCATATTTGCCCCATTAAATAAAAATTTTAACGATATGTTAACCCTTATCTTGCTGAATATTCATAAAAGCCACACCTATTTCTGTCTATCAACCAATCAAATTACTTGATGTAATTTATTGCTCCAAATTCATAAACTGAATGCCAAATAGTGTAGATCCTGATCAGATGGCTTCTTCAGAAGCCATCTGATCTGGATCTACACTGTTTGCAAAGATAGGGGTTGTCGTGAACAGCAAGATAAGGGTTAACTAACGACATTGTTAGTTTTGAACAACAGGCTGCAGGAGTCCATTTCAAAATTTAGGGTTTCGGGTTGTGTTATTTTTAAATTTATTTTGAAAATGACCGAACCTTTTTTTTGAAAACAGTGTAGGCCCTGATCAGACACCGCATTCTTCAGAATGTGAGCTGGGCCTGAACCATGTGCTAGTATCCCATTTCATTATGATAACTCACCCATGCGACACAGTGCATTTTTCACTTCTCCAAAATGGCTACTTTTCTGGTGAAAATCCGTGATATTTTTCTTATAAATACTCAAAACATAGGTCGTGGGTGCTCGTTAGAACCGCCTCATTGAGGCGGTTCTAACAAGTACCACAACCTATGTCTTGTCATAGGCTGTGGGTGCTCTTTAGAACCGCCTCAATGAGGCGTTTCTAACAAGTACCACAACCTATGTCTTGAGGCAGTTCTAACAAGTACCCACAACCTATGTCTTGGAGCAGAAATAAGTAAAACAATGTCTACCCCTGTAAACCCCAGTTTTCTCTATATGAAGTGGGGTTTAGGGGGTCTTCATTTCACGGACTTGTTCACGTGATGTTGGAGGTTCCTGTACAAAATGAGTTAAATAAGAAACATGGGCAAACTTTTAATCCAACTGGAGCACTTGTTTTACCAAATGAACTGCTGTCTACCTAAATATCAACAGATAACGGAAAAGTTCTTTGATGTCACACACGCTTTACCAATAAACTGTTATCTTCCTAAATATTAAGGGATCATTTCATCACGTGAATAAGTCCGTGAAATGAACATCCCCTAAACCCCACTTTATATAGAGAAAATGGGTTTTTTGTGGGTAGAAATTATTTTTCATATTTCTACTCAAAGATAGGTTGTGGGTATTCGTTAGAACAACCTCAATTAGGTGGTTCTAACGAGCACCCACAGCCTATGTTTGCGGTATAAATAAGAAAAAAAATATCACGGATTTTCATCAGAAAAGTAGCCATTTTGGAGATGTGAAAAAGTGTACTATTTCGCACGGGAGTGTTATCTTAATATGACATCATGTTACAGATATATCCTTCAAGATTTATCCTCCGTTTGATGAAGGTAAATAAAACTTCGCTTTCCACCATATGAAGTGTGGCTTTTGTTTTGCTTTCCTTACCACATAAAATGCCAATCATAACAATTGTCGTCTGCTTTACCATCTGCCAATTACCTTAATTTTTTTTTAGCTCACCTGTCACGTAGTGACGAGGTGAGCTTTGGGGATCACTTTTTGTCTGTCGTGCTTCCGTCCGTGTGTGCGTAAACTTTTTCTTCAAACGACATCTCCTCCTAAACCACTGATCGGATTTTGACCAAACTTCACAGGATTGATCCTTAGGTGGTCCCCTTTCAAAATTGTTCAAATGGTTCCGGTCCGTTGCACATCTAGGTCACAGGAGCCAAAAATAGATTTTTTTCACAGAAAACTTAAAAAATCTTCTTCTCTGAAACCACAAGGCCCAGGTCTTTGATATTTGGTATGAAGCTTTATCTAGTGGACCCCTACCAAGATTGTTCAAATTAAAGTGCTGGGGTCAAAAATGCCCCCGGCCCGGGGCCCTTTGGTTTTACATGGGCTTATATAGGGAAAATCTTTAAAAATCTTCTTCTCTGAAACCATAAGGCCCAGGTCTTTGATATTTAGTATGAAGCCTCATCTAGTGGACCCCTACCAAGATTGTTCAAATTATAGTGCTGGGGCCAAAAATGCCCCCGCACTGGGTCCCTATGGTTTTACATAGGATTATATAGGAAAAATCTTTAAAAAATCTTCTTCTTTGAAACCACAAGGCCCAGGTCTTTGATATTTGGTATGAAGCTTCATCTAGTGGACCCCTACCAAGATTATTCAAATTATAGTGCTGTGACTAAAAAAATCTCCCCGCCCAGGGGCCCTTTTGTATTGCATGGGCTTATATACGGAAAATCTTTAAAAATCTTCTTCTCTGAAACCGCAAGGCCCAGGTCTTTGATATTTGGTATGAAGCTTCATCTAGTGGACCCCTACCAAGATTATTCAAATTATAGTGCTGGGACTAAATAAATCTCCCCGCCCAGGGGCCCTTTGATATTGCATGGGCTTATATACGGAAAATCTTTAAAAATCTTCTTCTCTGAAACCGCAAGGCCCAGGTCTTTGATATTTGGTATGAAGCTTCATCTAGTGGACCCCTACCAAGATTATTCAAATTATAGTGCTGGGACTAAAAAAATGCCCCCGCCCAGGGGCCCTTTGGTATTGCATGGGCTTATACACGGAAAATCTTTAAAAATCTTCTTCTCTGAAACCGCAAGGCCCTGGTCTTTGATATTTGGTATGAAGCTTCATCTAGTGGACCCCTACCAAGATTATTCAAATTATAGTGCTGGGACTAAAAAAATGCCCCCGCCCAGAGGCCCTTTGGTATTGCATGGGCTTATATACGGAAAATCTTTAAAAATCTTCTTCTCTGAAACCGCAAGGCCCAGGTCTTTGATATTTGGTATGAAGCTTCATCTAGTGGACCCCTACCAAGATTATTCAAATTATAGTGCTGGGACTAAAAAAATGTCCCCACTCCGGGGCCATTTTGTTTTACATAGACTTATATAGGGAAAATCTTGAAAAATCTTCTTCTCTGAAACCACAAGGCCTGCGTCTTTGATATTTAGTATGAAGCTACATCCGGTGGACCTCTACCAAGATTGTTCAAATTATAGCCCTTGGGCCAAAAATGCCCCCAGCCCTGAGACCCTTTGGTGTTTTATAGACTTATATAGGGAAATCTTTAAAAATCTTCTTCTCTGAAACTGTAAGGCCCTTGATATTCGGTATGGAGCTTCATCTAGTGGACCTCTACCAAGATTGTTCAAATTATAACCCCAAGGCCACAAATGCCCCCTCCCCGGGGGCCTTTAGTTTTACATTGACTTATATAGAGACAATCTTTTGAAAATCTTCTTCTCTGAAACAGCAAGGTCCAGATCTTTGATATTTGGTGAAGCTTCATCTAGTGGACCTCTATCAAGATTGTTTAAATTATAGCCCTGAGGCAAAATACGCCCCCGACCCTGGGCCATTTGGTTTTACATAGGCTTATGTAGGGAATATCTTTAAAAAAATCTTCTTCTCTGAAACTGCAAGGCCCAAGTCTTTGATATTTGGTGTGTAGCTCATCTAGAGGACCTTTGCCAAGATTGTTCAAATTATAGCCTTTGTTGATATTTGGTATAAAGCTTCACCTTTTTTTACCTCCCTCAACATTATGCACATTATAGCCCTGGGGTCAATAATGGCCCACCGGGGGCCCACTTGTTACTCTATGGATCAGGTGAGCGATCCAGGGCCATCATGGCCCTCTTGTTGTTGTTTTTTTGCAAACAGTGTGGGCCCACATCAGACTGCTCCTGTAGGAGCAGTCTGATCTGAGTCCACACTGTTTGCCTGTATGCCACAATATTTTCAAAAAGTTCGCAAAGAAGTATCAGCAGACGACATTTTCAGATGCAGTTTTCTCGGCGTCTTAAGTGTTAAAACCATTCCGCCATTAATAGGAAAATGCATCTGTGAGAGAGTTTATTTGTTTGTAATGGAATATAAGGGCCCAGTCAACACTATTTAGGTTATATATGGAGCCGATCCACACTTCCTGGGCAGTCTTTTACGTAAATTGACAACTGCCCTTCTTGAATCAGCTGAATGGGGAGAATGACAGTAGAAAAGATTTCACGATTAATCTCCATGAAAGAATGTTGCCAACCCCGGCAGGTATCGAACCCCCGTACTGCTGATCACCAGTCAGACACACAGGTGACTGAGCTACAGAGGCCAGCATGTGAGAAATACTTGCATGACTAAACATTTATGCACACCCCCCTCCCCCAATCTTAGGTGAAGGGGACATAGTGTTTTTAGTGCAGTTCCCATTTGCGTCGGCATTGGCGTAGCCTGTTTGCAGCACTATATCTACTGAACCCTATGAATAGATTCTGACCAAACTTGCATGGCTATATTACTAAGATGGGGGAAAATAGTCTTTAGGTTATGATGACCTTCACCTCATTTTCAAGGGCATAGGCCCCCGAAAACAGTCAATTTGGGGCCAACAATGGCTTATCTGCACTCTATCTCATGAACAAATTGATTAATTTAGTCAAACTTAGTACAATATATCATTACTATATACTGCAGATTTAATTAGATTTTGGTGGCCTTGGCCTTATTTTTAATGGCACAAGCCCCACAAAGACTCTGAATTTTGGCTTGTCTGCACCCGGTCTCATGAACGAATGGATGAAATTAGTCAAAATTGGTACAATAAATATATCATTACAACCTACCAAAGAAGCTAGTCTTGGCAGATGGCCAAAATGACCTTTTTGACAGTCAAGCACCTTTATTTTATGGAAGCTACACAAATATTACCTCCATTATGCATCCTGATCTTGTTCGTTAAACAGCCATCAGTGGCTACCATAAAAATCCTAAAAATTGGGACACCATGAGGACTTGAAATTTTAACAGATTCGTTTTTACATTCCGGCAAGGAGTCCAAAAAGTGCAGACAGAATAGCAAGTAGCGTAGATCCTGATCGTACTGCTCCTTCAGTAGTAGTCTAATCTGGGTCTACTTGCTTAGACCTATCTGTCCCAATTTTTAGAATCATTACGGTAAAACACCTATCACAAGTTTCCATAGTCCAAAAACTGTTTGAGTCAATTATGTTTGACTGGTAGATCAGTGGTTAGTGCTATTGCCTCTGAGCAGCGGTGATAAAATTGCAATGATCAAACATGCATGGATGCTCCATTGACATCATTTGCAGGGATGAATGTCACAAAGTACACCGTCCTTTAGATTGGGAAATTTAACTGAATCAAGGACCCCTGTGCAGGGAGAATCATCTGGCATGTAATGTACAACTGCGAGTATAATGGTCAAATGTGGCCGATCGCAGTAACAGTAGATAGATAGATATGGATGTCTGCTATCTCCATTTTTATTAGGGCCCCGCACTGAAAGTGTGGGTGCCCTATAGTAATCACTCTGTCCATCCGTCTGTCTGTCTGTCTGTCCGTCCACAAATTTATTCCTACTCCTCATAGTGCTGCCGGGGCCCTAGTCAGTTTCACTGACAGCTCTAGTTTGATTTGAGGTTTAACGTCCCCGTCAACACTGTATTTTTCATTTTGGAGACTTTGTTTAAAATTTTGTGGGACTTTTACCCGACATTGAGATGAAATGACTTCTCAAACCCTGTCGCCCAATGAAACCAATAGCGTTTATAAGCATGGACGGTCCGACTCGCATGGCTTTGCCTGGGCAGGCTTAGATCCTCTGAGCAGTTTAGCAGTACTCATGTGTGGTCGGTTTCAGCTCTGCATGGAAGTGAATACATCTTCAGCAATGCATTTATTCAAACTGATTCCAAAAACCTGCTCTTAGTATTCTTCAAATACGCAGCCAACAACTATGTAGGGCTAGGGAGTATCCACAAAATATTTTTCTTATTTCTGCATAAATATGTATGTTGTGGGTAGTCATTAGAAGCACATTGAGGTGCTTCTAATGAGTACCAACAAGATGTTTTGGTGCAGAAATAAGAAAAATACAAAAATATGTTGTGGGTAGTCTTTAGAAGTGCCTCATTATATTATCTGCAGGGAAAAGACAGAAAAAAGAAAAGCATTCAGAGTTATTAAAACTGTATTGCATAAATTATCAAACTTTATCTGTATACTATACTCCTCAATAAAATATCTCTTTTTAGCACAATATGTAAAATATGTTTACCCTTCATTACAGACAAGGCAAATGGATACCTGGGGTCAGTTGTTCAAAACAAACGACATCGTTAGTCAAAGTATCTTTAAAACTTTGATCACTTAATATGGCAAATGTGCTAATATTTTTTGCTGAAAAAATGTGAACAGCTTAAAGGTGCTCACATTTTTTTCAGCAAAAATACCAAAATTTTAGATATTGTACTTGCTAGAACAGTTAACAAAATGACCACTAACGAGCTTGTTAAGCTAACGATGCTTTGAACAACTGGGGCCTGGCCGCTACAAAACTAACAATGTCGTTAATTAGCATTCTGTTAAAAATGTTGGGTAATTAATATGGCAAACACTAACAGCGACTGTACACTTGTATTTTTGATGGAAAAATGTGAAAGCTACTCACATTTTGCCAGCAAAAATATCATTGAATTAAAACTTTTATCATTTAATATGGGGACTGTACTAATAATTTTACTGAAAAATATGAGTAGCTTTTACAAGTGCAAAATGCTACGCACAGTTTTCCAGCAAACATACCATTGTTTGAAATATTTTGTTTGCTAGAACAGTTAACGTTTTGGGGCCAGTTGTTCAAAGCATCATTAGCTTAACAAGCTCGTTAGTGGTCATATTGTTAACTCTTTTAGCAAGTACAATATTGAAAATTTTGGTATTTTTGCTGAAAAAATGTGAGCAGCTTTTGCATCCGCTAAAGCTGCTCACATTTTTTCAGCAAAAAATTCAACATATTTGCCATATTTAATGATCAAAGTTTTAACGATACGTTAACTAACGACGTCGTTAGTTTTGAACAACTGGCCCTTGACCACTAATAATTAAGATCATCAAGTAATAACACTGAACAACTGGGCTCTGACATATTTCTGGGCCCGACATATTTCTGGGCTCTGATATATTTTGAGGCTCTGACGTATTTCTGGGCTCTGTCATGATTCCGTGCCCTGACATATAATTGGACTATGACATATTTCTGGGCCTTGACATATTTCTGGGACCTGACATACTTCTGGGCTCAGACACATTTCTGGCCTCAAACATATTTTTGGGCTCTGACATATTTCTGGGCCCAGATATATTTCTGGGCTCTGACATATTTCTGGCCCCTTATATTTCTCAAAACTTTGACAAGGTAGACAACTTTTCCAGCCTCCTAAAAAGGGCCACTACTGAAAAGGCACCTAATGTAAAAGGAATAATTTTCTCCTCAGAAGCCAATTCTTTCCTTTCATAGCTAGAACCACATTAAATTGGGTGAGGATTTGAATTGGACTTTAACAGCCTAGTCAATACTATTTCAGTCAGGTTGAGCCAGTCAGTCTACACTGAGCATGCTTATGTACACATATAAGCAATTAACCAGTACAGTGGACATTCTTTTCCAGAAACCGACAACTGCCCTTCTTGAATCAGTGAAAGGAGAGAATGACCGAAGAAAATATTTTATAATAAGTTTCCACGAAATATACTGGTAAAGGAGTAAAGGCCTTTTCCTGAGCAGGCTTATCCATGAAAAAATATATTGTTGAGAAAAAATTACATTTGAAAGAGTTGCCTCCCCTGAACGTACAACTTTTCCCCTGAAATTAGTTATAAGAACACTTTTAACCACCGGATAAAACAATGAAATTAGCATATCCAGTTGGTCAAAACATTGTTAACTTAACTAGCTCGTTCGTGGTCAAAATGTTTAAGTGTTGTAGCGAGAACAATATTTAACCCTTGTACTGCTGAATATTCATATATGCCACACCCACTACCAATTATCAACAAATCAAATTACTTGATGCAAATTATTACAACAAATTCACAACCTGAATGACAAACAATGTAGATCCTGATCAGATGGCTTCTTCAGAAGCCATCTGATCTGGATCTACATTGTTTCAAAGAAAAGGCATATCCGGGTTCAGCAGGACAAGGGTTAACCCTTATCCTGCTGGACAGGATGGCCCCTACCTTTGCAAACAGTGTAGATACAGATCAGATGGCTTCTGATGAAGTCATCTGATCAGGATCTACACTTTTTGTTTTGCTGTTTGTGAACTGAAATAACACATTTTATCAAGTAATTTGATTGGTGGATGGTCAGAAATGGGTGTGGCTAAATAAATTTATTCAGCAGGATAAGGGATAATACTGTGGTATTGTTGTTGAAAAAAATGTGAGTAGCTTTGGATTTTCAAAAGCAAAAGCTACTCACATTTTTACAGCACAATTATTAGTACATTTTCCATATTAAATGATCTAAGTTTTAACAATGTTTTAGCTAATGACATTGTTAATTTTGAGCAACAGGCCCAAGATCACTTGGTAAAACTGTCATGTCTAACTGCTGACCACCTAGATCAGCTGAAATAGTTTGGTACACTAATCAGTCTGTACTCATTTGCATAAATTAACCTAGACCAATCAGACTTGAGTAAAAGACCTGCTCAGACTGATCGGTCTTGGTTAACTTATGAGCTGTGCAGACAAATATAATAATAAGCCACAAATAATTTTTCATCAAGCACTGGTACAAATATTAACCCATTGTATACTAGTGGACTCTTCCATTGCTATATGTTGGACAAATCCATTTGTCATATAAGAGGTGTCAGGCCTATTTTTTCATTTTTATTCTGTTTTTGAAGGAAAATTCTGTTAGCAAATAGTGCAGGCCCTGATCAGACACCGCATTCTGCGGCATCTGATCTGGGCCTGCACTGTTTGCCAAGGTACCCCTTTAGATGTTTCCCGCATACAATGGGTTAACCAATCATGTGCTGAGCACATTTGTTTCTCCGTCTGATTTTTACATCCCACTGACATTACTAAGGCCATAACCTTGGTTTAGAAACTCTCCTTTAAGTCTGGAGAAGACTGGAATTGAACCTATGACCCCAGGTTTAAAAGGTGAGAAGCTTAACAGCTTCTCCAAAGCACATTTAGTAGATGGCATTTTCAATGCATTTTTGTCTTACTTTTCAGGGAAAATGAGTCTTGACATTACATGCAAATCACCAGCTTGGAAGACACATAACATCAAATGTCAAGCCTTATTCATCACGTGAACAAGTCTGTGAAATGAAGACTCCCTAAACCCCACTTTACATAGAGAAAACGGGTTTACGGGGGTAAACATTATCTTATTTCTGCTCCAAGACATAGGTTGTGGGTACATGTTAGAACCTCCTCAATGAGGCAGTTCTAACGAGCACCCACAACATATGTTTGCAGTATAAATAAGAAAAAATATTACAGATTTTCATCAGAAAAGTAGCCATTTTGCAGATGTGAAAAAATGCACTATGTTGCACGGGTATGTTATCGTAATGTTTGCATACATGTATATACATTCTTAGTGCTTTTAAAGAAAACCCCTATGAATACACTGACTCACGCAACGTCAAATGATCATTAAATGATTTCAAAAATAAACCATGGTTCTCTCCAATATGATTGGATGATGACGTTATTATAATTTCATCGGCACTCTTCCGCAGTTAGCAGAAAAATGCATACAATTGTTTTCTTGTTGCAATTTTAGCCCTCAAACGAGAATGGTTTCTCATGCACTGGATGGAAAATAATATAAATATAAATAATAAAAATAATTAGTTTTAACGTTCCTTGAAGTATGAATTACATTGCTTGTATTGGAGTTTAACGGCCCAGTCAACACTATAAAGGTCATTTTTGAGCCAGTCAGTTTACCTATCAACACTTTTCCTGGGCAGGCTTATGCACATGTGGTTAACCAGTACAGTGCACATTCTTTGCCAGAAACTGACAACTGCCCTTCTTGAATCAGCGGAACAGAGAGAATGACCGTAGAAATGATTTCGTGATCAATCTCCATGAACCCTGAATAACATTGTGTCAAAAGCAAACTTTAAGTGAAAATTCAGGGTTCACCTAAACATTGCTTGTGACCCAATGTTCAGGATTCACCTAAACTTTGCTTTTGAGCCATTAAGAAAAAAAAATTGCATTTGTTTCTTAAATAACATCACATGAACAAGTCTGTGAAATGGTTACCCATCTAAACCCTACATTATATACAGAGAACCACGGTTTACATGGGTATACATTGTTTTTCATATTTCTGCTCCTAGACATAGATTGTGGGTACTCGTTAGAACCGCCTCAATGAGGCGGTTCTAACGAGCACCCACAGCCTATGTTTGCGGTATAAATAAGAAAAATATCATAAATTTTCATCAGAATTAGATTGCCATCTGCTCACGAATTTTCAGTAGTGCTTGAAGGGTAATCAACAGATGCTTCAAGACTGCTTGAAAGCGAAGACACCATTACAAGAACATAGAGGATCTTACATGAGTGCTCATGTATTATTGAATTTATTAAACTCGTTGAAGAAAAGGGATAAAATGCTCGGCACAGCCTCGCATTTTATCCCTTTTCTTCAACGAGTTTAATAAATTCAATAATACATAAGCACGAATGCAAGATTCTTTTTATCATATGACATTTAAAACGCATTTTATTAACGATTGGTTAACAAAATTGTCAATATTCCGCCATTAGTAAATGCGACGTTGTTAAGGACGTCATACATGTAACTTTACGGGGCGTATCTAAATAATTTGCATATTTAATACACTAGCGGAATATCTAATTTATTACATGGCATTATTACACTCTCAGACGCGACGTCATATGATAAATATCCTTATGACATAGTGCATTCTTTTACATATCCAAAATGGTGACTTTTCAGATGAAATTTTTTAGCTCACCAGAGCCGAAGGCTCCGGGGGAGCTTTTAGGATAGGCAGTTGTCCGTCGTCGTCTGCGTCGTCGTCGTCGTCGTCGTCTGCGTCTGCGTCTGCGTCTGCGTCGTCAACACTTTCAAACGACATCTCCTCTGAAACCACTGGACCGATTCAGCCCAAATTTCATCTGTAGCATCCTTGGGTTGGGGGATTGAAAGTTTGTGTTTTTTATGAAATTCGGCTCATTGGTTTGGTTGCTATGGCAACTTAGAGTTTCCATAGACTTATAATGGGGAAAATTGAAAAATGGCATTTTCTGCCAAGCCACTGCAGATATTTTGACAAAACTTTCATAGAAATATTCCTTAGGCAATCTACTATCTGCCATATGATTTTAGGCCTACTGCTCATTTGTATTGGTTGCCATGGAAACCAAAATGAAAAAATAGAAAAAAAATACTTAAAAATCATCTCCTCAGAAACCGTATGCTCTATGAGGCTGAAAGTTTATGGAAATATTCACCATATTTGCCTTTATAGGTTTTGTGTTTTTTATGAAATTCGGCTCTTTAGTTTGGTTGCTATGGCAACTTAGATTTTCCATAGACTTATAATGGGGAAAATTGAAAAATGGCATTAACTACAAAGCCTTTGCAGATATTTTGACAAAACTTTCATAGAAATGTTCCTTTAGTAAACTTCTCTCAGCCATATGCTGTTATGTCATCCTGGGGGTCCAGTAGGTTGTGCCGGGGCCATGCCCCGCCGCCAGTACTTCATAAAATGACATATCTCAGAAACCTTACAGATCCCCACCCCTAAACCATATATATTCTTGTTCCTATTGATAAGACGCATTCAGTGACACCAACCTGGAGGTCCTCCGGGATGTGCCGAGGCCATGCCCCACCCCCTCCACTTCATAAAAGGCCCAATATCTCGGAAACCATTCAGATCCCCACCCCTGAACCCTATATACTCTTGTTCCTTATGATAAGAAGCATTCAGTGACATCAAACTGGGGGTCCCCCGGGATGCGCCGGGGCCATGTCCCGCCCCTCCATTTCATAAAAGGCCCAATATCTCGGAAACCTTACAGATCCCCACCCCTAAACCATATATATTCTTGCTTCTTATGATAAGACGCATTCATTGACCCCAAATTGGGGGTCTTTCGGGGTGCACTGGAGCCATGCCCCACACCTTCACTTCACAAAAGGCCATATATCTCAGAAACTGTTCAGATCCCCACCCCTAAACCATATATGTTCTTGTTCATTATGATGAGACACATTCAGTGACACCAACCTGGGGGTCCCCAGGGATGTGCTGGGGCCATGCCCCACCCCCTCCATTTCATAATATCACAATATCTCGGAAACTTACAGATCCCCACCCCTAAACCATATATATTCTTGTACCTTATGATAAGACACTTTCATTGACACCAACCTGGGGGTCTCCCTGGGCCTTGCCCCACCCCTGCACTTCACAAAAGGCCTTATATCTTAGAAACTGTTCAGAGCCCCACCCCTAAACCATATATATTCATCTTCCTTATGATAAGGCACATTCATTGACACCAGCTTGTGAATCTCCTCTGAAACCACTGGACCGATTCAGCCCAAATTTCATCTGTAGCATCCTTGGGTTGGGGGATTGAAAGTTTGTGTTTTTAGCTCACCAGAGCCGAAGGCTCCGGGGGAGCTTTTAGGATAGGCAGTTGTCCGTCGTCGTCGGCGTCATCGTCGTCTGCGTCTGCGTCGTCAACACTTTCAAACGACATCTCCTCTGAAACCACTGGGTCGATTGGGCCCAAATTTTATCTGTAGCATGCTTGGGTTGGGGTATTCAAAGTTTGTGTTTTTATGAAAATCGGCTTTTCAGTTTGGTTGCTATAGCAACTTAGAGCTCCCATAGACTTACAATGGGGAAAATTAAAAAATCACATTAACTGCCAAGCCTTTGCAGATATAGGGACAAAACTTCATAGAAATGTTCCTTAAGCAATCTAGCATCTGCTATATGATTTTAGGCCTACTGCTCAATTTTATTGGTTGCCACGGAGACAAAAATGCAAAAAAAAGAAAATAAAACTTAAAAATCATCTCCTCAGAAACCGTATGCTTTATGAGGCTGAGACTTAATGAAAATATTCTCCTTATTAGCCTCAACAGATTTTGTGTTTTTTATGAAATTCGGCTATTTAGTTTGGTTGCTATGGCAACTTAAGAGTTTCCATTGACTTTTAATGGGGAAAATTGAAAGATGGCATTAACTGCCAAGCCTTTGCAGATATTTAGACAATTTTTTTATTGAAATGTTCCTTGAGTAAATTTCTTTTAGCCATATGCTTTTATGCCAACCTGAGGGTCCTGCAGGTTGTACCGGAGCCATACCCCACCACCTTCATTTCAGAAAAGGCCATATATCTTGCAAACCATTCAGATCCCCATCCCCAAACCATATATACTCTTGTTTCTTGTGATAAGACACATTCATTGAAACCAACCTGTAGGTCCCTTGGTTGTGCTGGGGCCATGCCTCAACCCCTCCATTTAAAAAATGCCCCAATATCTAAGAAACAGTTCAGATCCCCACCCCTAAACCATATATATTTTTGTTCCTTGTGATAAGATGCATTCAGTGACACCAACCTGTGGGTCCCATGGCTGTGTTGGGGTCATGCCCAACCCCTCCATTTTTAGCTCACCAGAGCCGAAGGCTCCGGGGGAGCTTTTAGGATAGGCAGTTGTCCGTCGTCGTCGTCTGCGTCTGCGTCTGCGTCGTCAACACTTTCAAACGACATCTCCTCTGAAACCACTGGGCCGATTGAGTCCAAATTTCATCTGTAGCATCCTTGGGTTGGGGGATTGAAAGTTTGTGTTTTTTATGAAATTCGGCTCATTGGTTTGGTTGCTATGGCAACTTAGAGTTTCCATAGACTTATAATGGGGAAAATTGAAAAATGGCATTTACTGCCAAGCCACTGCAGATATTTTGACAAAACTTTCATAGAAATATTCCTTAGGCAATCTACTATCTGCCATATGATTTTAGGCCTACTGCTCATTTGTATTGGTTGCCATGGAAACCAAAATGAAAAAATAGAAAAAAAAATACTTAAAAAATCATCTCCTCAGAAACCGTATGCTCTATGAGGCTGAAAGTTTATGGAAATATTCACCATATTTGCCTTTACAGGTTTTGTGTTTTTTATGAAATTCGGCTCTTTAGTTTGGTTGCTATGGCAACTTAGATTTTCCATAGACTTATAATGGGGAAAATTGAAAAATGGCATTAACTACAAAGCCTTTGCAGATATTTTGACAAAACTTTCATAGAAATGTTCCTTTAGTAAACTTCTCTCAGCCATATGCTGTTATGTCAACCGGGGGGTCCAGTAGGTTGTGCCGGGGCCATGCCCCGCCCCCAGTACTTCATAAAATGACTTATATCTCAGAAACCTTACAGATCCCCACCCCTAAACCATATATATTCTTGTTCCTATTAATAAGACGCATTCAGTGACACCAACCTGGAGGTCCTCCGGGATGTGCCGAGGCCATGCCCCACCCCCTCCACTTCATAAAAGGCCCAATATCTCGGAAACAATTCAGATCCCCACCCCTGAACCCTATATACTCTTGTTCCTTATGATAAGACGCATTCAGTGACATCAAACTGGGGGTCCCCCGGGATGCGCCGGGGCCATGTCCCGCCCCTCCAGGCCCAATATCTCGGAAACCTTACAGATCCGCACCCTTAAACCATATATATTCTTGCTCCTTATGATAAGACGCATTCATTGACCCCAAATTGGGGGTCTTCCGGGGTGCGCCGGAGCCATGCCCCACCCCTTCACTTCACAAAAGGCCATATATCTCAGAAACTGTTCAGATCCCCACCCCTAAACCATATATGTTCTTGTTCATTATGATGAGACAAATTCAGTGACACCAACCTGGGGGTCCCCAGGGATGTGCTGGGGCCATGCCCCACCCCCTCCATTTCATAATATCACAATATCTCGGAAACCTTACAGATCCCCACCCCTAAACCATATATATTCTTGTTCCTTATGATAAGACACTTTCATTGACACCAACCTGGGGGTCTCCCTGGGCCTTGCCCCACCCCTGCACTTCACAAAAGGCCTTATATCTCAGAAACTGTTCAGAGCCCCACCCCTAAACCATATATATTCATCTTCCTTATGATAAGGCACATTCATTGACACCAGCTTGTGAGTCCCCGGGGCATGCCCGGGCCTTGCTCCACCGCTTGACTTCATTAAAAGCCACATATCTCAGAAATAGTTCAGATCCCCACCCCTAAACCATATATATTCTTGTTCCATATGATAACTCATTCAGTCACACCAACTTGGGGGTCTCTTTGTGCTGAGGCAATGTGCCCCGCCCTTCCATTTCATAAAAGGCCATATATTTCAGAAACCATTCAAATCCCCACCCCATATTCATATATGTTCTTGTTCCTTATTATTAGCACACCTACTGTAGGGGTGTCCGCAGGGGCCATTCCTCTCCTTTATCACTTCATGAAAGGATATCTTGGAAACCGTTCAGATTCCCACCCCTAAACCATATATATACTTGGTCCTTATGATGAGACACATTTAGGGACAACAATCTTGGGCTTTCCTGGGAACGACAGGGCATGCTCCAACCCCTCCACTTTTATCTCCAGCCATGCAGATCCCCACTGCTAAACCATATATATTCTTGTTCTTTGTGATAAGACACATTTAGTGATACCAACCAGGGCTCCATTGGGTCCATGCCCCACCCCCTCTACTTCATAAAAGGCCTAATGTTTCATATACTGAGTCCACATTGATGCTCATTTGGATATGGGGGTTCATTTGGCAGATTAAAATGATACCATGTTAAAATACATGGCTGCAATTTGGCAGTGCCCACCTGAGCTCTGGTGAGCATAGTGGCCCATGGGCCTCTTGTTTATGTTTTCCTTATTTGTAGCCCAAACATGTGTTGTGGGTGCTTGTTAGAAATGCTTCATTGAGGCAGTTCTAATGTGTACACATAACCTATGTCTTCGAGCAGAAGTGACAAAAATAATGTATACCCCTGTAAACCCAAGTTTTCTCTACATAATGTGCGGTTTAGAGGGGTGGTCATTACTTGGACTTGTTAACATGATATTGGTAAGTGAGAAATATTAATCGAAACCAGTTTAATCAAGTCCTGTTTTTCTGATGCCACACAAAGGTGTATAAAGATATCAAACAACTCATTTAGATATACATACAAATATCAATGCATGAAAAAATTGATATACATAAAATTACATGTCCTCTACAACCTCTTTAAAACACTATTGTTGGGGGCCAAAGCAGAAATTGTGTAAGTAACTTTGTTAAACAACTAAAATGAAAACACGCCTATACAAATGCACTGTAACTTTTACCAAAAAAAAAAAAAAAGGTTTAAGATGAAAAATTGTGAGATTTTTTATTATTTCTTGAGAAGAAATAAGAAAAATAATTTATACCCCTGCAAACCCCAGTTTTACTATATAAAAGTAGGGTTTGAGGGAGTCAAAATTATATAGGCGTGTTTTCGTGACAACCATGTTATATCCAAATGAAAATGTTTCGATTATATAGAAAATTACCATAAAATGGTCATTTTTCTATATAATCTATAAATTTTTTGGGATCCTCCAAAATTTTGTTATAAATTTATAATGAACTGTGTTTTAAAGAAGTTATGGTGAATCAATAAATATCAATATATAAAGTATTTCATTTTCTTGTAATAATACAGTAAATCATTCAATCCCAACACTATATTACAATAACACACCCTTGTGACATAGTGCATTTTTACGTCTCCAAAATGGCTACTTTTCTGATGAAAGTCTCTGATATTTTTCTTATCTGTATTTCAAACATAGGTTTTGGGCACTTGTTAGAACCGCCTCATCGAGGCGGTTCTAACAAGTACCCACAACCAATGTCTTGGAGCAGAAATAAAGAAAATAAACTATACCCCCGTAAACCCCAGTTTGCTCTATATAAAGTGGGATTTAGGGTGGTGTTCATTACATGGACTTGTTAATCTGATGAAGTCCATTTTCTGATGTTTTGTGACCATCATGACATACAAACTTCCAACTAATAACTTCGGCCAATACAGCACACCTCAGACCTGCAACAGGGCCAGTAAGAAATAACTTTATTAATAACATCATAATGCAGTTGAACTTTAATGGCTTGAACATCGATGGCTCATTTACCGTGATTGAGTCGACCCAATTTGTTAGTCCACAGGAAATTCCTCTTCATAAGATGTAGAACGGGATAATTAAGGAGATTTTCAACTTTTATCTTGCAAATGTATGATGTGTGTTCTCATTAGAATTGCCTCGATGAGGAGATTCTAATGAGTACAAACAGCATCTATTTTTATTATAGAAGACAGAAAAGATATCCCAAAATTAATCCTGTTATGCCTCCTGGCAGTAACCCTCAGTGGCTCAAACTTCCCCTGTCTCAAACAGATTTTTGTGGTCCCAAAGGTGTTCGAGCCATTGAAGTTTGACTGTTTATTGCATAATAAGTAGGTTTTCTCAATGTGCTTTGTTGGAGGCTTAGCAGAACAATCACACACTGAAGTTATAAAACGTTTTTTCATGCTCAACTCTCTAAAGCATGAAATTTGTTCTGCTCATATATTTTAAAATGGCATTTTTACATGCTCATCTGTCTTCAGCACAAAATTTATCCTGCTCATAAATTCTAAAATGCCAATAATTGTTGGTAAATTATTGCCATTTAAAAATTTATGAGCTTGGCATAGTATATAGCACAAAAGCAGGAAAATGTCTGTTTTTTTTTTTTTTAAATATATCATGGGTCATTTCTTCAAATCTAATGACGTCCTGGTTAAAACTGATCATTTAACATGACAATATGCTAATATTTTTGCTGAAAAAATGTGAGCAGCTTTTGCAAATGCAAAAGCTGCTCACATTTTCCAGCAAAAATACTAAAATAATAGGTATTGTACTTGCTAGACAATTAACAATATGAGCACTAACGAGCTCATTAAGCTAACGATGCTTTAAACAACTGGCCCCTGAACATTATAAATTAATTACTCTTAAGTTGCACATGAAAAAAAGTTTTATACCGTATTTACCCTATGTATTCGGACAGAGAGGCCTGATGTTTGTTTGTTTGATTTGAGGTATAAAGTCCCCATCAACAGTGTAAAGGTCATTTTGGAGACTTTGCTTCCAATTTTGTGGGACTTTTACCAGATATTGAGATGAAATGACATCACAAGCCCTGTCGCCCAATGAAACCAATAGGGTTTATAAACATGGACAGTCCGACACTTGCACCGCTTTGCCTGGGCAGGCTTAGATCCTTTAAGTGGTTAACCAGTACTCATGTGTGTGTCAGATTCAGCTCTGTATGGAAGCATCATGCAGCCCATGTATTTCTTCAAGCCCTGAAGGGCGGGGGCCAGAGAGAGGCCTGAACAGTGTAAAACCTAGATGAGGACGCCACAGAATGCAGCTTCTTATCAGGGTCTAGACTGCCACTCATCCAGCTTTTTTCAGGCTCAACATCGGGTATTAAATTGTACTTGTTCAAATTTTAGAGCAGGTATGGTAAGGAGTGTAGGTGTGCAAATACTTAGGGTAAATACAGTTTTGGTGCTAAATCTGATTTGAGCCAGCGCACGACAAAACCTGCAATAAAACAGTGCACCCAGCGAAGACTCAGATCAGCCTGCGCATCCGTGCAGTCTGATCCGAGTCTTTGCTGTGCACTCTAAGGATAGCTAAGGACCTAATGTTCCTTCATGCAGCAAGAGAAGTCTCTGCTAAGACTAGATGGATGCGTAGGCTGATCTGAGTCTTCGATCGGCACACATGTAAACTGTCGGAAATGCTGTGCCCCAGCTCATTTCATATGTAAATTAGTTCTTCTTGACTTTTGTAGAATACATATATACATCAAAACGGCAATTCATGTACTGCTCACTAATAAATTACATATAAAAATATAATCAGTGTTAATAAATTTCAAAAATAAAATGCATACAAATAGGTGTATGGCAACTGTCAATATTGATCAATTAATCTCTCACTAACAATGGTCTAAAAGATAATGAAGTTTATCAGGCCCTGCTCATTACAGGCACATTTCATTAAAGGGAAATGGACACTCCTGGGCCCAGTTGTTAAAATGTAATAACAGCATTAATTAAAAAGATCTAAACTTTTCCAGTTGTTCAAATTGAATGATTTTGCAAGCAACATACAGTTAAAAAATTTTATCATCTAATATGGCAAATATTGTAATATTTTTTTGATTTTTGCAAATGCAAAAGCTACTCATATTTTCTCACCAAAACTATTTCTGTTAAAACAGCTACCATAATGAACCTAAGTATTGGAACAGATAAGCCTAAGCAAACAGTACAGACCAAGATCAGAGCAGTCTGATCAGGGTCTATACTGTTTGCAATTCCATCTGCACCATTTGGACTCCTACTGCATCATAAAACTGATGTGTTAAATTTTTTAGAGAATTACATCAAGTTTTCAAAGTTGTCTGAATTTATAGGTTTTGGTCCTTTGAGATCAGCGTGAATATTCTTAGAAATCAGAAATATATTATTGGTTTATATTCTAGGCAGGTTTTAATTTTTTGGACCCCATTTTGATTTATATCAGTCTTTGAATTGACTGCCTATTCGAAATTCACAAAATTGCAGTATGTTTCCTCTGGCTTTCTTTGCCGGATCATTACAGGGTCACTGATGAGGCTTTATTAGCCGAAACTACGTAGTATGACCCATCTTCTTTCTTATGAATGTTTTCATTGCTCCTAAAGGAACTCATTTTTTATTTTTATTTATACCGTAATATCATCATGTGAACAAATCCATGAAATGAAGACCCCCCTATACCCCAATTTATATTGGGAAAACGGGGGTTTACGGGGGTAAACATTATATTCCTTATTTCGACTCCAAGACATAGGTTGTGGGTACTCGTTAGAACCGCCTCAATGAGGTGGAGGCGGTTCTAACGAGCACCCACAACCTATGTTTCCAGTATTTATAAGAAAATTTTCACGGATTTTCATAAGAAAAATGTCCATTTTGGAGATGTGAAAAAATGCACTATGTAGCACGGGTGTGTCATCGTAATGTTTGATCACAACCAAGCTTGTCAAGCTAACAATACCTCAAACGACTGGACCCTGACAAACCTTTTACCTTTTTAGTACAAGGCTGACAACTTTTGTAAACTTTTTTTGCTTTACACTCGGTCCCCGCCCATAGAGGCTTGAAGAAATATATGGGCTGCATGATGCTTCCACGCAGAGCAGAATCCGGCCCGCACACAAGTACATGTACTGGTAAACCACTTAGAGGATCTAAGCCTGTCCAGGCGGACCGTCCATGCTAATAAACCCTATTGGTTTCATAGGGCGACAGGGCTTGAGATGTGTATCATCTCAATGTTGGGTAAAAGTCCCACAAAATTGGAAGCAACGTCTCCAAAATTACCTTTACAGTGTTGACGGGGACGTTAAACATCAAATCAAACAAAACGCTCCTTCAGAAAAAGGGGTCTACACTTAATGAGTAAATTCTTTTCATTAAGAGTAGATCCTTATAAATAATGGAAATAAAAATATAATACAAGATTTACCTCCTCTGAAGTGTATTCATTCCCTTTAAAAAGGAAAAATGGTGAAGCGAATATGGAATTACTGTAAAAGAATATTAACTGTATAAGAACAGTTACTTAAATATCTCCCTTACTCTTCCTCATATCCTGTATATAATGTAAACAAATGATTTTTTTATTGGGTCATCAAAAGATTGCTTTGGCATGCACTACATTAGCAGCATGTGTTATCAGGGGCCAGCTGTTCAAAACTAAAGACAACGTTAGTTGAAAAATTGTTAAAACTGTGATCATTTATTATGGCAAATATACTAATATTTTTGCTGAAAAAATGTGAGCAACTTTTGCGAATGCAAGAGCTGCTCACATTTTTTTCAGCAAAAATACCAAAATTTTAGATATTGTACTTGCTAGAACAGTTAATAATATGACCACTAATGAGCTCTTTAAAGCTAACGATGCTTTGAACAACTGGCCCCTGAGCTTGGATATCGAAGGACACAAGCCTGCGAGTTTTCTTTGATATCCCAACGAGGGACAATAGTCACCAATATGAGTGCAATAACCCTTTTATTATATAGCTATAAATCTTTTGCATCATAATTAGTAGTTTTATGCTCAATAAAAATGCCAACAACTCTCGGAATTGTAAAGATTATGTTTTCATATTGGGGGGGGGGGGGGGGGGGGGGATTATCAGAACATTCATGAAATAGTTTAGTTTTTTCTTATAAGTTACATGTCATGAAGAAGGAAATAAGTTTTAACCCATTTTGTATATATCAAAAAACAAAAAAGAAAAATACGTAACACTGGCAAACAGCCCAGGCCCAATTGTGGGCCCAGTTTTTCAAAGTTAACAACGCCAATCGTAAATATCATATCATTAAAAATGCAAGCAATCAATAGGGAAAAAACAAACTTTTTTTGCTGAAAAAAAAAAAGAAGCTAGCTTCTCACTCTAGCTTCTCACTTTTTTCAGCAAAAATATAAAAAATAGCATGTATTAAAAAGTGAGAAACTTTGCACTGCAAAAGCGTCTCACATTTTTTTTTTCAGCAAAAATACCACTGTATTAGATACTGTACTTGCTCTAAAAAATTAAAAGGTTTCAACCACTAACACATTTTTTAAGCATGCAATGCTTTGAATAACTGGGCCCTGGCCCCGAGGTTATAAAACTTTTTTCATGCTCAGCTCAGCTGAGCATGAAATTTGTAGTGCTCATAACTATTAAAATACAAACAAATTAGGCACTTTTCTTGCTCAGACCAGCACAGAATGTCATTTATCCTGCTCAAAAATTTTAAAATGCCAACTCTGCATTTTAAAATTTATGAGCAGGATAAATGTAATGCTCAAGCGAGTTGAGCATGAAAAAAGTTTTATAAACTTGGGGGCCTGATCTTTGCGCGAGAAAAAAACTAAGCCCTTTTCTTGTGACACAACTAAAACAATAGTTCACACCTTGTCTTCTAAACTGTCTGTTGATGAAGAGTAACTATGGTAACAGCAAGAGTCACTAAACGACAATTCATCATAAGATTCATCGGCAGACGTTGATGAAAACTTTGACACTCGTCTCAGTGGTCGTTTACTACTAGCTTGCTCTCCTTTCTTAATTTTTGCTCTTGGTTTCCGTCTGCTCCTTTTTACTGGGGTCATATAAGAGTCTGTGCTGGACACAGACTGATCCATATCGACACCACACAATACAGTTCTTTCTACCTTCTGTTTAGAGAACCTATCATGTGACCCTGTAACATTACCTGTTTTGTAAATTTGTTTCATTTTGTTGGCACTCAAGTCAGATGATTGTAGAGGAAAAGTTGATGCAGAAGTTTGCCTGTCATGTGACACTCTTTTTTCTACCTCCTGACTGGAGAGGTGTTTATAATCAGGGGAAGTAACTGATGTAGTATTAACATCATCCAAGAAGTCAAAAGCTGCCACTGCTTCCTTCTCAAGCTCACCATATCTCATGAAGAGTTTGGACGAAAAATCTAGCGCTGGTCTTGAACCTGGTCTGCTAGTTGCAGGATTTCTTTCACCTATGAAATAAAATCAAAGCATTGAGAGTACACCACAACCTTTTTATAACACTATTGTTGGGGTCCAAACCAGAAACCGTGTTAGTTAAACATTTTTGTGGGGCATTTAGTGTTGTTTCCCAGAGAAAGGGAGAAAAATAGAGATAGAAGAGATAGTAGAGGAGATGAAAGAGAAGGGACATGGGAGGAAAATGAATGTAAGTGTAGAAACAGAAGAAATAACAACACTCCCCCTCTATCCTTACCTGCAGCAAGGACAGCAGGCCTTGCCAAACTGTAAGCCAATATCAGTTGGACGCCCTGTGGAGATATGAAAGAACACACTATATCGCATGGATATATTATCATAATGCATCAACACTATTTTGGACATTTTGGAGACGTTACTTCCAGTTATGTCGGGCTTTTACCCGGCATTTAGATGAAATGACATCTCAAGCCCTACTGCCCGAAGAAACCACGAGGGTTTAAGGAAGGGTCTGACTCACACCACTTTTCCTGTGCAGGTTTAGACCTAAGCGGTTTACCAGTATTCAAGTTCAATCGGTTTCAGCTCTGCATGGAAGCACCATGCAGCCAAATCTACTTCTCCAAGCCCTCATGGGTGGGGGCACAAGTGTATTATTTTAATTCATGACATATGATAATATAAGAATCTTATATGGGTGTGAGGAGTGGATGGAAAAATCTGTCCCAAGGGTCACTGTCCTGCATCACGAGGCTTGCCTCGTGATGCCGGACAGTGATCCCGAGGAACGGATTTTTTCTTTCCACCCCTAACACCCATATAGGATACCTTTTCTTGCATACCTTCCATTTCTTATTGCGGATTTTTAATGGTGTAGTCACTTTGGTTACCGACATCCACCATATTGTGATGCCACTATCGGAATGTTTAGTGATGTCACGTAACGTACGTGCTGTGACATCAACCTTAACAATGGCGCATATGAGGTCTTATTTATAAAACATGCGGGAATGTTCGATTTAGGGTAAGAATACCAGGGTTAGAACAGAATTTTTATACCAAGCTAAAACTATGGATTTCCTTATCTGGTGTGCAAGAAAGTCACTTCTCTTACCTTTCCCTAAGAAGCGGTGACACATGACTTGATCCACTCCTATATTATCATCTAGACTGTCCTGGCTGAGGCTGAGGTTCTCACCACCTAGATCAGACTGTAGAAGCTGGGTACCAGACTGTTAAACAGAAATGTTGATAAGAACATTTTTTTTTTTCAGCAAAAATATTACTATATTTGCTATATTAAATGAAGAAATGTCTAACGATATGTTAACAAACAACATCATTAGTTTCAAACAACTGGGCCCAGTTGTTCAAAGTTTTGTTAGCTTAACAAGCTCGTTAGTGGTCATATTGTTAACTGTTCTAGCAAGTACAATATCTAAATTTTTTCTATTTTTGCTGAAAAAATGTGAGCAGCTTTTGCATATGCAAAAGCTGCTCACATGTTTTCAGCAAAATTATTAGTATATTTGCGATATTAAATGATCAAAGTTTTCACGATTCATTAACTAACTATGTCGTTAGCTATGAACAACTAGTCCCTGAACATGAGGGTCAATGCTGTAGGGTTGACAAAAAAGTTAATGGCAGGATGAACAATTTATGGACAGACAAATAAATGAACACACGGAAAAGTGGATCCCAATATTATGCCATGCTGAAAGAATGGGTGACAAAAATTATTATTGGTAACTGTTTTGTTTTTCTGCATTGCTGATGGAATATAAGAATCTGATATAGGGTTCTGTTGTAGATGAGCGTTTCCAACCCGTGGGATGACCGTGCTGAGCGGAACCGAGGCTACGCCGAGATTCCGCTTAGCACGGTCATCCCGAGGGTTGGAGACGCCCATCTCAACAGAACCCCATATTGGATTCTTTTTCTTGCACAACACCTCCGATTAGTTTTGACAGCTCGCACACGTATATTGTTTACAAAATAAAAGTAGTGCGGAAGTAGTTCCGGCAGTTGAATAGAATTGAAGCGCACTTATTTTAGTCACATTGCCTGGATCGGAACACCAGGGTGAGAACATAAATTTCTATCCCAGGGTAAAATCACGGATTTCCTTGTCTGGTGTGCAAGAATAAATTCTCTCTTTGTGCCACCTATAGTCAAAACTTTTCCACTAGCATCATTTGTCCATATTTTCTAAAGTTTAAATACATAACCATTGTCCCAGATAAGCGGGTGTAACATGGATAATATTTTTTATTTTGCCATGAAAACAGGTGTTGTCAACTTGTGGGTACTTGTTAGAATCACCTTGATGCAGTGATTCTAACAAGTACCCACAATGTATGTTTCTAGCAACAGCCCCCAGCCATCGGGGCTTGAAGAAATAGATGGGCTGCATGATGCTTCCACGCAGAGCTGAAACCGACCCGCACACGAGTACTGGTTAACCGCTTAGAGGATCTAAGCCTCCCCAGGCAATGTGGTGCGAGTCGGACCGTCCATGCTTAAAAACCTTATTGGTTTCATTGGGTGGCAGGGCTTGAGATGTCATTTCATCTAAATGTCGGGTAAAAGTACCGCAAAATTGGAAGCAACGTCTCCAAAATACCTTCACAGTGTTGACAGGGACATTAAACCTCAAATCAAACAAACAAAATGTTTCTAGCAAGAAATAAGGAAAGTGACCATGTCAACAAGTCTGTGTAATGAATATAGAGAAAACTGGGGTTTACCTACACCTGTGGACACAAAAGCGTTCAAACTCCTATGAAATAACTTTCAATGTATCTCTTTGCATCAAGTTAGTTTGACAAGCAAATGCCATTAACCAAAGAATTCTGAAACTACATCAAGCAATTGATTGGTCTCATTTTGAAAAACACTTTCTGATTGACATTTGAGATGTAATTTGATTGGACAGTGCAGGAGTCTGCAATGAAATGTACACCACCTTGTGTTTTGAATTTATTTCTGTCTGCCAGTTGACTGATTATTGAATGATGTTTCAAGTCAGAATGAAATGAAGCTCATCAAAGTTTGAACCTTTTGTGTCCACAGGTGTACATTTTTTTTTTCTAATTTCTGCTCCATAATTTCTGCTGTGGGCACTTGTTACAAGCTATGTTTGGAGTATAAATAAGAAAAAAAATATCACAAATTTTCACCAGAAAGATATAGATAACCATTTTGGAGAAATGAAAGAATGCACTTTGTCACAGGGATGTATTATTACAATGTCTCCCTTGAGACGCCGAGAAAAACTACATCTGAAAATGTTGTCTGCTTATGTCATCTGCTGAATTTTTTGGGCAAACTTTTTTAAAATTCTTCTACATACAGGCAAACAGTGCGGGCCAAGATCAGGAGCAGTCTTATCTGGGTCCACATTGTTTATAAAAAATTACTTTTAAGGTAACCGACAGACGGCAAAGCAGACGACAATAGTTGCAAAACTCCCATATCTGGTGCTATTCTTTACCATTTCTTGACGTCCTGTAAAAGTTGTATCATGATCTTTCTCTGGTGTTGTATGAAGGTCCTCTTTCAACACATGTCTGACTCCATGCCTATCTTTTAGAGCATTAACAGCAAGCTGTAGATTTACAGGAAAAGTACCACTGTCCCCATCTGTTGTAGCCCCAAGTTTGATCTCCTCTTGCTGTAATCTCTTCGAAATAAATTCCTGACTATCGAAATTCCCTTCATCATCCATCATTCCAGCAAGAATAGATGATTTCTCAGCTTTCAAAATCTTCTGTTTTGATTTTTTACCTAGTTCTACAGAAGAAACCTCCGAACTTCTATCATGCATAGCTTCATGTTCGGAAGAAGTTTCATCAAAATGGCTTCCATCTTCCATATATTCATTCATCCAATCACAGGAAGCTCCAGTGTCAGAAAATGGCGAAGTTCCAAGAATAATCTCACCGCCATATGGAGATAGAAAAAATTCATCCTCCAACCACTGGTAACCATCTATTTCTTTATTGCCTATAGCACTGTTGAACAAGCTGGAGTGATCACCCTCATTTGACTCGGAACCAGAGTCATTGTTTTCACTATTTAGACTAGTCAAACTCCTGTGTAATTCGTTAACTGTTCTTGAAAGACTTTCAATCTGTTTCGAAATTTCATCAAATTCTCTCGCATTTTTCTCTTCAAGACACTTTTTACATTCTTCATTCACTTTATTATCACAGTCATGCCTTAAGTCTTTTATCCCATTTGTTCTTTTATGCCTTTTATGCAGTAAATCCTCAGTTTTACTCTCACTGTTCTCAGAGATACTATGATTTGAGCCAACATTGCACAAACTGTAGAAATTGCTATTAAACTGCTTTTGTTCCTCCCCGACAGGGCCACAAGAACTTTCCCTACTTTGTCTCCCCTCCTGTTCGAAATGTTCATTAGAGTATTGTCCCTTGGAGGAAGAGACTGAGGAACAAGACACTGACATCCGGCTTTGTAAACTGGTTTCCTGTAACAGAAAAAGTATTCTTTTTTTTTGTATTTGACTGCACAACATGCCTAAACAAATACATTGTAAACTTTACCACCAAAAAAAAAAAATTTTAAGATGAAAAATTGTGATTTTTTTCTTATTTCTGCTCAAATTATAGATTGTGGGTACTCGTTAGCACCGCCTCATTCTAAAAAGTACCAACACTATATTTTAGAGCAGAAATAAGAAAAATAAGGCTGACCCCTGTAAACCCTAGTTTTACTATATAAAAGTGGGGTTCAAGGGTGTCAAAATTGTATAGGCATGTTGTCGTGATGACTCCTTCAGGAATATTTCACATACATGCAGAATCTTACTACAAGTAGTCATTCCCCATAAAATTTATGCTTTACTTTGTAGCAGTCAATTTAACCCTTGTTATACTGACATTTGTTATAACATCAAAACACGTTATAATGACAATTTCAATGGAATGCATTCTTAGCTCAAGATGAGACGGATAAATGTTCATGTTATTCATGAATACTGTACTTTATGCTCCAAGAAACAATTTTTTAAATGTTGTGGATACAGGCAATTCTAACAAATGCCATCACTCATAATGAGGGTCCGCTATAAAATGAACTGTGTTTTAATACGGTTGTACGTCATGCACTAATAAGTGTGTCTGGTAATGATCTAATTCTCTAACTTATACCTTGTATCAATACATCCCATTCCAAGTCCTTGAAAATGAATACCCCTGTTAACCTCACTTCATATAAAGACAAGAAACGTGAAAATTCCCTGAAAACCAGGTTTTCAAGATTTCAACCATTTTTTGTACAATCCATCCCCACTTTACGGCCCTTTCAAGATTATTACACTTATTTAAGCCGATTGTTAATCAGGGTTGGGTGGGCACAAACTGGAGTACCCAGAGAAAAACCACCTGACCTTCCATTGCAGAACATGGCACGCCTCCCATGTGACAGATGCGAGGCTCAAACTACAGTGGCAAGAGACCTAATGTCAGCACTTTTACCCAATAGGCCAGGGAGGCCCGTTCAGTTATTGATAGAAATTTATAAATCAGAAAATGGTTAAACTTTCTGAAAACTAATGGGCCCTGATAAGACGCCACATTCTGATCTGGGCCTGCACTGTTTGCCAATGACACAACATATTATGGGGTTTCCCATACAATATGGATTAACCCACTAATGGGTATTTGGCAAAACAGTGCAGGCCCAGATCAGACGCCGCATTCTGATCAGGGCCTAAGCGGTTTGCAAAAAGTCCAACCATTTTCCAGACAAATTTTGAAGAAAACGAAACCTGCCACCCCTAAATTTTGAAATGGATGTGCTTTATATCAGGTGGTAGATTTCATTTGGCACAAAAAGGGTTAACTAACATAATTTCTATTTTCGACCCAAATAAAAGTGTTATAAAGAGGTTGTGATGTGATTTCCAGCACATGTCTGCTCAAAAAAGATGGAAATTAATTACCATATTAGGAAATGAGGAGCTGGTGTCCAGCACATGACCTTTCTGAATCAACATCTCAACGAAATTGCTGAATGACTTGTCATCACTGTCTGCACTTTCTGCTGTCTTAGAGAGCTGGAAACCAACAAAACATGTACATGTAGTACTAAATGGTCAAGCATAAAAAGATTAACTCTCCATTCCACAAATCAAAAGCCACAATAATCTCATTAACAAATCTGTTTTAACCATTCAAGTGCTGCAAATGTTTGTTTGTTTGTTTGTTTGTTTGAGGTTTAACGTCCCCATCAACACTGTATAGGTTATTTTGGAGACATTGCTTCCAATTTTGTGGGACTTTTACCGGACACTGAGTTGAAATGACATCTCAAGCCCTGTCACCCAATGAAACCAATAGGGTTTATAAGCAAGGACGGTCGGAATCGCACCGCTTTGCCTGGGCAGGCTTATAGATCCTCTACGTGGTTTACCAGTACTCGTGTGCGGATCGGATTCAGCTCTGCGTGGAAGCATCATGCAGCCCATCTATTTCTTCAAGCCCCGATGGGCAGGGGCGGTAAGTGCTGCAAATGACAATCTCTATTTGTTACATTTTTTTTTTTTGTTGTTTTGTTTTCAACAAAAATATGGCTTGACCTTTTATGTGAATTGTATGCTCAGATGATGATTCACAAGTAATGTCAAATCCTGATTTATGCTGAAAAATACCGGGTAAGGGAAAAAAAAAAACTGAAAATGGTGTGTTAACAGACTGACTGCAGATCTCCCTTTGGTAGGGCCCCTCGGAGTCTAACTGTTGGTTTTCTTTTGCTCCAGCAATTCTGTTGTTGTATGCTGTCGAGTCCTAAACCTTGTTTCATCTCTGTAGTTTTTTGATTTGTATGTTCTTGGAGATGTTACACTGATGAGTTAGGAAGCCTTCATGCGGACTAAACAAAATTAGTGTATACTGCAACAGATGTAAGGGCGAGGATTATGGCCATGTAAAATCGATTTAAGGCCCCCAGTGGAATTCTTTCCACTGACCGTTCCAAGGCGGTTCTTCTGTGGCGGTTTATTTATGTTGTTGTTTGTTACTTACTGTGTGTATCACTTGTGTCTTTTTATTTTGGATGGCCATTTGGCCATTTTGTGGGAAAGTAACTGTCCTTATGGCCTTCCTTTGTTTAGGTTTCCATTATGGTCTGGTCACTTCATGTTTGTGTTTCTTTCCCTTTGGTGTCTTTGATGGGTGGAGTAAGTTAATTGTATCGATTCCTGATCTTTGTTTTACTTCTACTTTTTTATTATCTAGATTATGCATAGCTTATAGGCATACAGAGGACCTGCGTTATTATGACAGTATTTGTTCCCTATTATTGCACCGTTATAATGAATTTCCCGTTATAAAGAATTCCAGTTTAAATAGGTGTATGATATGTTATAAAATGTCTTTTCCACATCATTACTTCAAGAAAACAATGTTACAGACATTTGTTACTTGAAGTGTTAAATTACAAGAATATTTCAAAACTATGGATTCAATGTGGGTATTTCCAATCCGCGGGTAGCCCATGTCGCTCGGAATCGAGGCTAAGTCATGAGCTAAGAAGGCATTCCATTCAAATTGTCGTTATAACGAGTTTTGCCGTTATAATGAGTGTCGGTATAAGGAGGGTTGACTGTATAACCACTATCTGACAACTGTGTCGGGGAGTTGACTCTTTCGCTCAGTGATTAGAGCACTGGACTTTCACCTGAGCGGCCTGGTTCCACCATAGGCAGGGATTTTTTTTTCCAGCTATACTTATTTCCTTTATTATGACTTTCATAGAGGTGTCTGTCAAACAAGCTTATACAGTCAACCCTCTTTATACCGACATTTGTTATAATGGCAAAACTCGTTATAACGACAATTTCAATGGAATGAATTCTTAGCTCACGGCTTAGCCTCGATTCCGAGCGATGTGGGCTTCCCTCGGTTTGGAAATGTCCAAATCTAATCCATAGTCATGAAAGATTCTTGTAATTTAATACTCCATGAAACAAATGTTATAGATATTTGTTGGAATCCCCTCACCGAGGTGATTCTAGGAAATGTCTATAACATTAATTTTGTTTCTTGGAGTAATGATGTGGAAAAGACCTTTTATAACCTCTCATACTCCTAACTGGGATTCTTTATAACGACAAATTCATTATAACTGCACAATAATAGGGAACAAATATTGTCTTTATCATGCAAGTCCTCTGTATATAGTTCTTGTTAAAGGGTTGAGTTTAAACCTTATCCTGCTGAATAAATTAATTTTGCCACAGACATTTCTGACAATCAACCAATCAAATTAGATGAAATTATGTATTCAAATTTGTAAACTGAATGCCAAACAGTGTAGATCCTGATCAGATGGCTTCTTCAGAAGCCCTCTGATCTGGGACAGCCTCAATGAAGCAGTTCTGATGAGCACACACAATCTACATTTCTAACTGTAATAAAATAAAATGTCAAGAAAAACTTCATTTGAAATGTCTGTTTCTGTCGTCTGCTGCATTTCATGAAAATTGCACAAACATATTTTTGCATACAGGCAAACCATGTGGACCCTGATCAGACTGCTCCTACGGGAGCAGTCTGATCTGGATCCCAACTGTTTGCAACAATGGCTTAAAGTAACCAGCAGACAACAAAGCAAATAACAATTGTTGTCATTGGCATCTTAAGGATTAAATATGCTAGTTCTTGAGCCACGAAGGACAACATTATATTACATGGTTGAGATTTAAAAATTTTGTACAAAGTTTGAAGATGTTAGCTACCGAGAATATCATTACTAAAACATGCCTATACAAATGCCCTGTCAATTTTACCGCCGAAATAACGACAATTTTCAGACGAAAAATTGTGATTGTTTTCTCACTTCTGTTCAAAATATAGATTGTGGTTACACGTTAGAACCCCACTATCGAGGCGGTTCTAACAAATACCCACAATCTATATTTTAGAGCAGAAATAAAAAAATTAAGGTTTACCCCTGACAACCCCAGTTTTACAATATAAAAGTGGGGTTCAATGGGGTCAGCATTGTATAGGCATGTTTTCCTGATGTGAATGAGAAAATTGCAAGAAAAAAACATCTTGTCTTCAATGTACTGTTTCAATAGGTATTTTACTGTCTATCTCTGTGGTAACTGTTCACCAGATCCACTACTGCTTTCCCACACAGGGATTAAATAGTCCAGGCAGAATTGTACTCACTCAGGGCAGCATAGCTCTGCATAAGGATCAGCCCCAAAAACAATTTGGGATATTAATTTTATTTCTCCACTTAACCATATTTTGTGGGTACCTCTTAGAATTTTCCTTGATGAACCATTTCTAACAAGTACCCACAACATAGTCAATCAGGAAATAAAGAAGATTGTAACACTGTTAATGGGGTCCAAAGCAGAAACCATGTTTGTTAAACAACTGTGTTATATCCGAACAAAAATGTATAGATTATATAGAAAAATGACCATTTATGGTCATTTTTCTATATAATCTATACATTTTTGGGATTGATCTTGAAACCATGTTATATCCAAACTGTGTTATAATGAACCGTGTTATAATGAGGTTGTGGTGTACCAGTATCCCTTTATTATTAGCATTATTCCTCCTTTTCTAATTAAAAATTTAAGGGTGTCAGATTGTGTTTTCTTCAAAAATTAATTTGGGAAATGGCTGTACTCTTTTGCAAACAGTGTAGGTCCTGACCAGACGCTGCATTCTACCGCATCTGATGTGGGCCAGCACTGTTTGCCAATTACCCTTTTCGGGGTTTCTGTTATAAAAAGGTTTACGGGTATACCTATTGACCAGGCAGGAGGAACTAATTTGGAAAAATTATATTCCCCTGTATTTGTTTCTGAATGAGTGAGTGTTTGAGTTTTCGTCTCACCAACAGTAAAGGTCATATGGAGATGGGACCTTGGTTTAAAGACTCATCCGAAAGTCTGGAGAAGCCAGGGATCAATCCTGCGACCCCTTGTTTACAAGGCAAGTAGCATGAAAACTACACCACGGAGGTTTCTGTATGTGTTTCTCTGCACCTTAAAGCAATACTACAAATTTTGTTAAGGTGCAACATTTTTATTCTCGAACTGCTGTCAAATGCTGTCAAAATATCACGGATTTTCACCAGAAAAGTAGCCATTTTGGATATAAGAAAAATGCACTATGTCGCATGGGTGTGTTATCGTAATGTGAATGAAGAGAATGTTGCAGCTATATCAAAATGGGTATTACTTTACCTGCTGAAAGACAATCTGTTTCAGTATGTCATTTACTCGGCCCTCCACTGTCAGCTCATCCACGGACATAGTACATCTGCTCCCCGATAACCTGGGCAACCACTGTTTCTCGGGCGGTTTATCTCTCTTTGTATAAATGTCCGACTCCGAAGCCGACCTTTCAAGTGGAGTTTCCATGTTCAGAGTTCCACCGTAAATATCATCAAAGGGAGATGTATCAATGCTAAGACTCTGTTTGTTTACATCTCTATCTAACACCGCTCGCATCAGTCCCTCCTCTGAAGTCCAGTACTTTCTTAGTCTTACTTCAAAATGGACTTTCTGATGCTGACAACATGTATGAACATTTTTATTTTGCTGTTCTCTCAACGGGATAGATGTAAGAGAATTGGCTTCACTGAGCTTTCCAACAGAACTTTCATAACCCTCCTTTTCTTCCGGAATATCAGACAAAATGTTGTCTTCGCTGATGTGAAGTGATGTGAGGTCTGAGCCTCTTTCTGATGTTGAGCTACTACTGTCGTAGCCTCCTTCACGAAGAAACGAAACTGGTTCAGAAGGAGGCATGAAGTAGGATAGCTGACTGAACTGTTCATTTATCGTCAGCTTATTGAATTGATCAAGAACACTCTGAGAATCACAGGATTTATTTTCGGTATTACTCATTTTGTCCTGAGAAATAACTGATTGTTTTGCATAGCTTAAACCAACTTGCTTTTCACATGGTGTATTAGGCTTTGTGCTAGTGTTTTCTGTTGTGTTTACAGTTTGACTGACAGGTATTTTTGACTGAACACTCGGCAGCTGTTGTGCAGAGCTTACAGGGATATTGCTTTGTCTTGCTAAAGGAATCTTACTTGCAGGTTTAGGAACGCCACTAGCTTTATCCTGAAATGTGAATCTTTTTGGTGATTTTGGAGGAGTTGGTGGTGGAGATTTTAGTAAATTGACTTCCCTCTCAGGTGATCTATTTTGAATCTCCAGTTCATATTTTAACTTCATTGCTCTTACACGTCCTAGTGAGCCACACTGACTTTGTCTATCTCCACTAGAAACGGATGTCGGAGAGCTTAAATTCTGGTATGCCTGTCCACTACCTCTTATGTCATGACTGAGCACAGATGTCTCAATAGCTGAATCAGGATCACTACTTATGCCAAACCTGTTTTTAAGTTCATCTTTACTCCTATTTTTGTCACCTTCACAAATATAATGTGATTGCTTTTCCTTTATATAATTGTCATCTGAAAATTTCTCCATAGCTTCTGGCTGTACATCACTAGACATAGTAGAGTAGCCATCATCTCTACTGCCTGATCTCTCTACTGTTACCTCATCAAATGAATCACTTGTATCTAGTTTCTTTTCACCACTTTCCGATTTTGCTTGTGGTAACGTAGAAAATTTTTCGGACATAAACTTCTTTAAATTCTTTTCATTAATTTCTCCTAAGGTATCATGAAACGGTAGGTATGTTGTGATAGGTTTTGTAATAGTGGGTATTAAGGCAGTGTTAACACAAATTTCAACTGATTTGGGTCTTTCACCTACACTGTTATTAGATGGACTTCTTTTTTTCACTGGTTTCTGAGCAATAGGTGGGGGCGTTTTCACTGGCTTCTTAGATGAAGCAGGTCGTGGCAGCTGTGAAGATACCTTTGATGTTTTATTATTCTTATCATTTTGAGCATTCAATGTCATTTCTAAAGTAGAAATATTTGTAGGTGTTCCTATTTCTTTGGCATCACCAGACTGTAAACTTTTAGCAACTTTTGTCTGGATTTCTTGCTGTTTGATATTCTTTGCATACGAAAACTGGTAACTCCAATCTTCATCTGAAGTACTATCCAGACTAGATGATGATCCATATTCTGCATATACAAATTTCTTTGAACTGTCTTTTGAACTTAGTATCAAAGATCTGGGTCTACGTGCTCTATATCCTGAAATACCAGAACCAGGAATTTGTGAAATGGTCATACTTTTTTTCATGTTCCTTTGTTCACATTCTTCTGTGTCTTTCACAATATCAGGTTTTCCTCTCAATCTATCATCATTGTCATTTAACTCTCCAGCAATATTATTGTTGCTACTTGTTTCAGTAGCTTCATTTGGCACATTATTGTTTTCATTTATAGCACCATTATGTGTTACTGGACTTTTGAATAAAAAATGAGTATCAGAGGAAAAGTCAGTATCAATTGGTGTATCAATATTTTCCAAAGTTTTATCTAGCATTTCATCCAGTGATATAGAGGATGCAATACTGTAATCTTTAGATACTGGTCTATTCCAATCACTATCCTCATCACTGTAATCATAGAAATACTGGCCTTTATTAATGTTTAGCTGAGTACTAACTGGTCCAAGTTCTATACTAGAAGTCACAATATTCTCAGGTTTGACACTTGGAAGTTCTGATTTTGGAGAAGATGATTTTGGCACTGGTAATACTTTTACAGTTGTTGCAGTAACTGTTTCACTTTTAGGGACTGAAGACTCGGTTTTCGGACTAGGATGAGTGAGGTTAGTGGTTCCCATTCTTGGAAAGTGAGTCTCTGGCCTCGGATTTGCATATGGTCCTTCATGACGCCACTGTGGCATGGACGAAACGTTAATACTTTTTTGAATGCTTTTTATATCTTTTCCTTTGGTAACACTTACATTGCCACCAGTAGTACTCTTGCTGTTGGTATTTATTACATTATTAGCATTAACAGCAGCACTAAGAGTTATACTTGTACTTGATACTACAGAGCTTACAGAGGCAGTAGGTTTTATCAAAGAGGGCGGAGAAACTTTTGTCTCTGGTTTAAGTGTTGTTTTAATGCCTGACTGTTTCACCTGTGATGAGCCCGGTGTGGCCAGTTTACTTGAACTATTAGAATTTTGTCTGTTCAAACTTCCTTTTTCTTTTGTGGTAGTTTTAACTGACTTTTGAGATTTAGCAACTGATTTTGACACTGATGGAATACGAGACGTAGAAGTACTTGTGGATGGTTTGGAAGAGGCAGGTGGTGAGCGTGTTTGTGTGTTTTTAATGTCTGAACTCACAGGTTGTGTCTTATGCACAGGTGACTGGCACCCCATTCTAATCCCTGTTTCACCTTTAGAGTTTCTTCTTGTTTGGATTTGTTCTTTGTTTTGTGACACCTGACTTGAAAATACAGGCAGTTTCGATGTCTGACGAGTGATGTGTCCCTGAGGCACTTGTTTTCTAGTTGGGGAAGGTGACTGAGTGATAGACAACGGAGTACTGGTCGGTGTTCTGTTAGCCGGTAAGTTGACCTCAGAAGGCACTGGGCTCCCTTGGTTCTGTGTCACAGAAGTTTGCAGACCAGTCACCTGAACTTTTTCCTGACTGCATGCTAGAGTGCCAGTCTGCTGAGCGGTCAACACTGACTGATTCCCTAACTGCCCTGAATCTAGATTACCCTGATTAGGTGAAGTGAATATAGGACTTCCTGAGTTTACCTCTGACCGAGCCATCCCCTGCGGAGATAGACTCAGCCCTCTTGCCCTACTCAATGATGAGGTAGATCGAGTTCGAGCTTTACTCTGACGAGCAGGTATCACTAAAGAAGATGTTGATGAACTACGCTTGGTTTCTTTTTTCCTTTCAAATACATTAATGTGCTTCACTTTTGGACTAGAAGGTGTGGCGGGAAATTCTGTCTCTATCTTTGTCCGACAACATAATTCACCCTGGTCTGACTTGCTGTTATTGAGATCTGGAGTTGACTGAATACTGCCTGGCAGTGATATAATACTGAGCCGGTCACCACTAAACTGATCTCCACATAGGCTGAGCCTCTCCTGCAGCCATGGGGGCGGGGTACTCATCTGTGGCATACTGGCTAGATTTTCTGACATCTGGAAAGAGAGATATATACCATCACCTTAACAACTCCATGAAATGAATACCCACATAAACCCCATTTTGTGCAGAGAAAAGTGGGGTTTACAGAGGTAAAGACTGTCATACTTATTCATGTTCAAAGACTTAGATGTTGTGTACTCGCTAGAACAGCCTCAATGAGGCAGTTCTGACAGGCACCAACCATCTATGTTTGCTGCAAAAATAAGAAATATATGTCATCTTTCATCTAAATATCATGAAAACACGCCTACAAAATGTTCCACCACCCCACCCCCCCCCCCCTCCCCCATACACACCTTAAACCCCGTTTTATATAGTAAAACTAGAGTTTACAGGGGTATACATTATTTTTCTTATTTCTGCTCAAAAACATATATTGTATGTACTCGTTAGAACTGCCTCACAGAAGGCGGGTCTGACAGGCACCAACAATCTATGTTTGTTGCAAAAATAAGAAATAATTTTATCATATGACATCGCGTCTGAGAATGTAATAACGTCCTGTAAGAAATTTAGTAATCTGCTTGGCGAAGCCTCACAATTTATCATTTTTCCTCAACTCGTTTAATAAATTCAATAATACACGAGCACTCATGTAAGACCCTCTTTGTCAACTTTTCATAAAAAAAGAAAATCCAACTTTTCAGAGTCATGAAAGAATGCACTATGTAACATGGCCGTGTTAACCTTCTGCTAAAATCCCAATATTCGGAACCATGACAACTTGCTGTAGTTCTCCTAAAATTATACCAAATTTGTTTCACCACCCAGCAAGTAGCCCAAAAGCTGCAGACAGAATGGCAAACAGTGTAGACCCTGATCAGACTGCTCCTGATCTGGGTCTGCACTGTTTGCTTAGGCCAATCTGTTCCAAAACTTCAGATCTGAATACGGTATGTCTGGGTCCAATTGCACAGACATAAAGTGTGACACATATAAATTACTCATAAAGAACATAATTAAATTTTGCTCCTGCTTATATTAAAATTAATTATAATTTGAAAAGATTGATTCACATAACCCTAAATCTAAAGCATGTCAAAAATGAAAGCAGACGTCAGTTTTATTTTCTAGAGCAGACGGCAGTTTCATTTTCAAATTTAATTTTTCAGAACAAATTAGGCTTGACATTTCATGTGATTCACATGTAATGCCAAGCCTTATTTTCTCTGAAAAATAAGACAGAACTAGAAATGTGTCCAGACGACACAGATGCCCCCGCCAAGGGCCCCGCCTCACCCCGAAAATCCATGTTGCAACAAAATTTTCTAAGTGTGTGACCTTGTCATCAGGAACAATTATGAGAAGTTATATTGAAATTGGTGAAAAAATGTAAGCGCTAGAGTAATGACAAAGTTTTTCTACAAATAGCCACAGTGACCTTGACCTTGAAAGTCAAACTTGCTCGAGGTATTGTCATAAGGAACATTTGTGTGAAGTTATATTGATATCAGTGAAGAAATGTAGTCGCTAGAGCGATGACAAAGTTTTTCTAAAAATAGCCACAGTGACCTTGACCTTGAAAGTGGAACTTGGTAGAGATATTGTCATAAAGAACATTTGTGTGAAGTAATATTGAAATTGGTGAAAAAATGTAAGCGCTAGAGCAATGACAAAGTTTTTCTAAAAATAGCCACAGTGACCTTGACCTTGAAAGTCAAACTCGTTCGAGGAATTGTCATAAGGAACATTTGTGTGAAGTTATTTTGAAACCAGTGAAGAAATGCAGGCGCTAGAGCGATGACAAAGTTTTTCTAAAAATAGCCACAGTGACCTTGACCTTGAAAGTGGAACTTGGTAGAGATATTGTCATAAGGAACATTTGTGTGAAGTTATTTTGAAACCAGTGAAGAAATGCAGGCGCTAGAGCGATGACAAAGTTTTTCTAAAAATAGCCACAGTGACCTTGACCTTGAAAGTCAAACTCGTTTGAGGTATTGTCATAAGGAACATTTGTGTGAAGTTATATTGAAATCAGTGAAGAAATATAGACGCTAGAGCTATGTTGTGCGCTGGGATAATTAAAAAATTTTAAGTCTGTGACCTTGACCTTGAGCTCATGGGCATGGGTGGGGGTATTGCTGAATAAAATGGACAGGTATCTAACATCATATCAAATATCAACTCAATCCATCGCACGATTTGGAAAATATCAACTCTTAAAATATCTAATTAAAAATTTCTAAGTCTGTGACCTTGACCTTGAAGCCATAGGCATGAGTGGGGGTATTGCCAAATAAACATTTGGACCTGTATCTATCATCATAGCATACATAAGCCAAATCCATAATATAGTTTGGAAAATGTGAGATATTTAAAATCTTTCACATTAAAATTGTCTAAGTCTGTGACCTTGACCTTGAGGTTATAGGCATGGGTGGGGGTATTGCTGAATAAAACATTGTACCTATATCTATCATCATATGAACCAAAGCCATCATAAAAGTTCAGGTTCTACCAGGTACAAATACCTTAACTGGAGTCTTTAACATGGGAAATTTCTAAGTCCATGACCTTGACCTTGACGCCATGGGCATGGGTGGGGGTATCGCTGAATAAAACTTTGGTCCTATATCTATAATCATACCAAATATGAACCAATTGGAAAATATGAGTTCTAAAATATTCAAGTCTACCTGTTACAAAAACCTTAACCTGAGTCTTTAACATTGAAAATTTCTAAGTCTGTGACCTTGACCTTGAGGTCACAGGCATGGGTGGGGGTATTGCTTAATAAAACTTTGGACCTATATCTATCATCATACCAAAGATGAACCAGTTCCATCAAATGGTTAGGAAAATATGAGTTCTAAAAGTTCAGGCTCTACCTCTTACAAAAACTTTAACCTGAGGTTACAGGATCACGTACGTACGTACGTACACACACACGTACAGACGGACGTACACATGTACGCACGTACGGAAAACCCAAAAACTATATGCCCCCGGCATCATATGATGCGGGGGCATAAATATTTGAAAATGATGTCTGCAAATGTTGTGATTGGCAGTTTAAGATTAAATCCTTGTTCTGCAGGATACCGTAAAAGTCCTAAAAATTTGGACACATTCAGGAGTTGCTGTAAGTCTCGTAGAATGTTAACAAGTTTGTTTCGCGATCCAGTGAGGAGTCTAAAATGTGAAGACTGTATGGGAAATGGTGTAGACCCAGATCAGACTGCTCCTTTAGGGGCAGTCTGATCTGGTCTGCACCATTTGATTGGCATATCTGTACCAATGCTTAGGATAATTATACATGTAGTATGCTTCACCTTTGCAAACAGTGCAAATTCCCTGTAGGAAAAATGTTAATCTACTGTTAGAAAATCTGGTGTTGTTTAATTGGCTTTTGGATTTTTATGGCCCAGTCAACACTATTTAAGTCATATCAAGCCAGTCAGTTTATCGAACCACACGGCCTTAGGAGCAAATTCTTTCCATTAAGAGAAGACACCCTCTCTCTCATAAGACAGACTAAAGAAGTTTGTATCAGTTGTCCCCTTGTGTATCTTCTTGAAAACTGAACCCTTCTGAAAAAAAAAGAGTAAATTAACTCTTACGGGAAAGAATTTGCTCCTTAAAAAACAAAGTGTCTACTTTGAGAAAAGAGTCTACTCTTACAGGAAAGAATTTACTCCTGAGAAAAGACGTTTACTCATAAATGAAAGAATTTGCTCCTTAGAAATTTGTCTTCTCTTACAGGAAAGAATTTGCTCCTGAGAAAAAAAGAATCTGCTCTAATAAGAAATATTTTGCTCCTGAGAAAGTAAAGAATTTGCTCCAGAGAAAAACGAGTCTACTCTTACACCTGAGAAAACGTCTCCTCTTACAGGGAAGAATTTGTTCCTGAGGGTGCAATTCTTTTCCTGTTTGTTTGTTTGTTTGTTTGATTTGAGGGTTAACATCCCAGTAAACACTGTATAGGTCATTTTGGAGATGTTGTTTCCAATTTTGTGGGACTTTTGCTCGACATTGAGATGAAATGACATCTTAAGCCCTGCACCCAATGAAGCCAATAGGGTTTATAAGCATGGACGGTTCGACTCGCACCGCTTTGCCTGGGCAGGCCTAGATCCTCTAAGGGGTTTATCTGTACCCATGTGTTGTCAGTAGCAGCATCATGCAGGGCATCTATTTCTTCGAGCACCAATGGGCAGGGGCCGAATTCTTTTCCTGTAAGAGTGGAAATTTTTCAAGGAGTTGCTTCCCCTGAAATTGAACCCACCTCCCTTAACAAAAGGAAAGAAGAAAAAAGAATACTGATAGGTTTTGATATAACCCACCTGTTCACTGAAGATAGACTGCAATGATTCAATACTGCCTTGTACGAAAATGTTCTGTTCACCAAGCTCATCTGGCTTCAGGGAATGCTGAAAAGACAAGATCACAGTTTATTGTAAGTATATGGCAACAGATGAAATTGGTATTTGGTGAAGCTGAAGGATAATTTTCCGCATTTCTCAATATAAACCTATGTTGTGGGTATTCATCTAGAGGCAGTTCTAATAAATACCCACAACACAGGTTTTATGTAAAATTGACAAATATTATCCTCGATAATAATTTGATTGATTGACTGACTGATCTGTTGAGTGATTGGTTGATTCATTCATTTGTTTGTTCATTCATCCATCCATGATTTTTTAAGGGTGGTGGGTCTTTGAAAAAGATGCCCCTTCCCCCACCCCCCACCAATGGTTGGGTGCCAAATGCCTCAGTAAAGAACAATGAGCTGTCCGACTGTCCATGTCTGGATCACTTTTGGAAAGATATGATTCTGATCTGGAAGACTTTCTTGAAAGAATTGTTACCGCGGAAGAAACTTGGATCCATCACTATGATCCTGAGACTAAAAATAACAGAGTAAACAATGGACTGGTCACAGTTCAGCCTGTCCAAAGAAATTCAAGCCTCAGCCTTCAGTATTAAGGTTATGCCAACTGTGTTTTGGGATAGCAAGGGGGTTCTGTTGGTGGACTTTTTATCTCATGGATGGTATAACTCGGTAACTCGTAAAAGCTATGGCTATCAAGTTTGGTTGAAATCGGTGGTAAACACAGACTGTAGAGTCCAGAAATGGCTAATTTTAGATTAATTGAAGAACAAAGGGCTGTAACTCCCGTGATATGTGTCGGATTTAGAGGGTGATCGAACTCATCTGAGGTCTCGTGGATGCAAAGCCATGTATCAAGTTTGCTTGAAATCGGTTGAGAAACATAGACTGCACTAACAACTTTGTTTGCAGTGTTTGCTTTTGCATAATTTATTATAATTAGGCATTCGGATATCCTTAAGTTTATTGGTTTGATTGAATAAATCACTGCTCACTTCAACAAGCACACTCTAATTTTGAGCCCTTAAAATGATTATAATCTATGTGCATTACAAAGCTATTTATTACAGGGACTCTCAGGCAGATATTAATAAAGTTATCAAGTTTCCAAATGTTTTTTTGTATTTTTATAGACAATGTACATGTTAATTTTGAACATAGAGTACAACTTGTCTTGAGTCATATTGGAATATCGAGAGTCAAAGCGAGAGAATATCATTTTAACCCTCCGATGATCTACTTTTGTTTTCGATCGAACTGTCTAATTCAAACAGTTTTGACGTATTGTCTCTAGAGGGTGAACAAGGATTTCAAGGAATTTGACCTAGTGACCTAGTTTTTACCTGATATGACCCATATTCAAACTTGACCCAGATATCATCAAGACAAACATTCTGGTAAAGTTTCATGAAGATTGAAGCACAATTGTGGTCTCTAGAGGATGAACAAGGTAAATGTTGACGATGCACGTCGCATCATGAATGATGCCCGACACACTTAAGACGGAAAAAAGGTGATCACATAAGCTCGCCTTGAGCTTAGCTCAGGTGAGCAAAAATTGCAGTCTCTAAAGTGTAAACAAGGTTTTTCTATGATCTACTTTTTGACCCCACATGACCCATATTCAAACTTGACCTAGATATTGTAGAGATGATCTTTCTGAGCAAGTTTGATGATGATTGGACCAAAACTGTGGCCTCTAGAGTGTTAACAAGGTTTTTCTATGATTTGACCTACTGTCCTACTTTTTGATCCCACATAACCCATATTTGAACTTGACTGAGATATTGTCAGGATGATCATTCTTAGCAAATATGAGGACGATTGGACCAAAACTATAGCCTCTAGAGTGTTAACAATGTTTTTCTATGGTTTGAACTACTGACCTACTTTCTGATCCCACATGACCCATATTCGAACTTCATCTAGATATTGTCATGATGATCATTCTGAGCAAGTTTGAGGATGATTGGACCAAAACTGTGGGCTCTAGAGTGTTAACAAGGTTTTTCTATGATTTGACCTACTGACCTACTTTTTGACCCGACATGACCCATATTCGTACATGACCAAGATATTGTCAGGAAGATCACTATGAGCAAGTTTGAGGATGATTGGACCAAAACAATGGCCTCTAAGTGTTAACAAGGTTTTTTCTATGGTTTGACCTACTGACCTAATTTTTATCCCGCATGACCCATATTCGAACTTCACTGAGATATTGTCAGGATGATCATTGTGAGCAAGTTTGAGGATGATTGGACAAAAACAGTTGCCTCTAGAGTCTTCACAAGGTTTTTCCATGATTTGACCAGCTGACAAAGTTTTGGACCCAACATGACCCATATTCAAACTCGACCGAGATATTGTCAGGCTGATCATTCTGAGCAAGTTTCAGGATGATTGGACCAAAACTGTGGACTCTAGAGTCTTAACAAGGTTTTTCTATGATTTGACCTGCTGACCTACTTTTTGACCCGACATGACCCATATTCGAACTTGACTGAGATATTGTCAGGCTGATCATTCTGAGCAAGTTTCAGGATGATTGGACCAAAACTGAGGCCTCTAGAGTCTTAACAAGGTTTTTCTATGATTTGACCTGCTGACCTACTTTTTGATTATCATTCTGAGCAAGTTTCAGGATGATTGGACCAAAACTGTGGGCTCTAGAGTGTTAACAAGGTTTTTCTATGATTTGACCTACTGACCTACTTTTTGACCCGACATGACCCATATTCAAACTTGACCTAGATATTGTAGAGATGATCATTCTGAGCAAGTTTGATGATGATTGGTACAAAACAATGGCCTCTAGAGTGTTAACAAGGTTTTTCTATGATTTGACCTACTGTCCTACTTTTTGATCCCACATGACCCATATTTGAACTTGACTGAGATATTGTCAGGATGATCATTCTTAGCAAATATGAGGACGATTGGACCAAAACTATAGCCTCTAGAGTCTTAACAAGGTTTTTCTATGTTTGACCTGCTGACCTATTTTTCACCCGACATGACCCATATTCGAACTTGACCGAGATATTGTCAGGCTGATCATTCTGAGCAAGTTTCAGGATGATTGGACCAAAACTGTGGACTCTAGAGTCTTAACAAGGTTTTTCTATGATTTGACCTGCTGACATACTTTTTCACCCGACATGACCGATATTCGAACTCGACCCAGATATTGTCAGGATGATCATTCTGAGCAAGTTTCAGGATGACTGGACCAAAACTGTGGCCTCTAGAGTCTTAACAAGGTTTTTCTATGATTTGACCTGCTGACCTACTTTTTGACCCTACATGACCCATATTCGAACTTGACCGAGATATTGTCAGAATGATCATTCTGAGCAAGTTTCAGGATGATTGGACCAAAACTGTGGCCTCTAGAGTCTTAACAAGGTTTTTTTATGATTTGACCTGCTGACCTACTTTTTGATGATCATTCAGAGCAAGTTTCAGGATGATTGGACCAAAATTGTGGGCTCTAGAGTGTTAACAAGGTTTTTCTATGATTTGACCTACTGACCTACTTTTTGACCCGACATGACCCATATCCAAACTTGACCTAGATATTGTAGAGATGATCATTCTGAGCTAGTTTGATGATGATTGGACCAAAACTGTGGCCTCTAGAGTGTTAACAATGTTTTTCTATGATTTGACCTACTGTCCTACTGATTGGACCAAAACTGTGGCCTCTAGAGTCTTAACAAGGTTTTTCTATGATTTGACCTGCTGACCTACTTTTTGAACCAACATGACCCATATCCAAACTTGACCTAGATATTGTAGAGATGATCATTCTGAGCAAGTTTGATGATGATTGGACCAAAACTGTGGCCTCTAGAGTGTTAACAAGGTTTTTCTATGATTTGACCTACTGTCCTACTGATTGGACCAAAACTGTGGCCTCTAGAGTCTTAACAAGGTTTTTCTATGATTTGACCTGCTGACCTACTTTTTGAACCAACATGACCCATATTCGAACTTGGCCAAGATATTGTCAGGATTATCATTCTGAGCAAGTTTCAGGATGATTGGATCAAAACTGTGACCTCTAGAGTCTTAACAAGGTTTTTCTATGATTTGACCTACTGACCTACTTTTTGACCCGACATGACCCATATTCGAACTTGACCCAGATATCATCAAGACAAACATTCTGGTAAAGTTTCATGAAGACTGAAGCAAAATTGTGGTCTCTAGATTCTTAACAAGGTAAATGTTGACGACTCACGACGCACGACGCACGTATGAGGGACAAAAGGTGATCACAAAAGCTTACCTTGAGCTTAGCTCAGGTGAGCTAAAAAAGGGCCATAACTCTTGTGACATGAATCGGATTTTGACGATGGTTGGATTCTTCTGAGGTGTAGAGTTCGGAAATGGTTAATTTTAGCATTATTTGAAGAACAAAGGGCTGTTACTCCCGTGATACGCATCAAATTTAAATGATGATGGAACTCGTAAGAGGTCTCTTAGATGCAAAGACATGTATCAAGTTTGTCTGAAATCAGTTCGGAAATATAAACTGTAGAGTCTGAATACGGCTAATTTCAGCATTATTTGAAGAACAAAGGGCTGTTACTCCCATGATACATGTTGGATTTTAATGATGCAAAGCCATGTATCACGTTTGGTTGAAATCCATGGTAAACACTGACTGTAGAGTCTGGAAATGGCTAATTTCAGCAGCATTTGAAGAAGAAAAGGGCTGTAATTCTCATGATACGCGTCAGATTTTGACAATGATCAAACTCGTACGAGGTCTCATGATGCAAAGCCTTATATCAAGTTTTGGTGGAAATCTGTAGGCAAACACAGACTATAGAGTCTGGAAACCATAATTTCAGCATTACTTGAAGAACAAAGGGCCATAACTCCTGTGATACGAGTCAGATTTTGACAATGATCAAACTAGTCTGAGGTCTCATGCATGCAAAGCAATGTAACAAGTTTGATAGAAATCGGTTTGCAAACACAGACTCTAGGGTCTGGAAAGTATGCGGATGGCTGCACGGACAAGCTGGATCCAGTATACAAAAGGTATGCTTGTTGTTACATGACAATGCTAGAGTCCATACTTGCAAAGTTTCTGTGGACGCTATGAAGCGAAACGGTTTCAAACCCTTACCCCATCCACCCTAATCTTCTGATCTGGTACCCAGTGATCACTTTTTGTTTCCGAAGTTGAAGAAAGAATTGCATGGACGTCACTTCCGGCCAGATGAAGAGCTTAAGGCAGTGGTTGGGGGTCGGATTGACTCTAAAGACCCTGAATTCTACAAAAATTCACTTTCAGCCTTGGAACGTCGATGGAGCAAGTGCTTATTGCCGCTGGGTGACTATGTGGAAAAAGGAAGACGTCAAGGATGCCTCTAATTAGGCAAGGCCAGATACTTATGAACAACACTCATATGTTCAAGCATGATCAGATTGTACACTCCTATATGGGTCTACATTGTTGGGTAAGCATTTCAAAATTGTCAGGTTTCTGATAATATGGGCCCCATCAAGCGATTTTGGTACTTATCGCCTATGTGAGCAGTGAATCAAGAGGAACCTTCAGACAGAAAGCCATATCCCTGGCCCCTCTGACTGGCTGGGCATGCGCAGTTAAAATTTGTCATGACGGAATGCTCGAAGACACAAATTCGCTAGGCGGGGCTCATATAGTAATAAATACCTGATGTACAGAATCTGAGGTCAATGTCATTCGTTGATGAAACAAAACACTGAGCTGCCGGTTCTGAAGTTCAAGGTCATGGACTCTGTTCTGCAACTTCATACACTCCTCCCTTAACATTTTCTGTGCCAGCAGAGCTTGAACAACCTAAACAAAGAGAAACTAGAAATGTTTTCAGAGGAAAACAATGTCCCCCACCATAAATATAATTCAAACACCCATTTGAACATGAAAACTAGGTTTAGATCACCAAAATCTAAAGTGTATACATGACATTTTTGATTATAAACATACAGTTTCTTGAGCCTGTGACCTTAACCCTTGTCCTGCTGAGCCCGGATATGCCTTACCTTTGAAACACTGTAGATCCAGATCAGACAGCTTCTGAAGAAGCCGTCTGATCAGGATCTTCATTGTTTGCCATCCAGTTTATGAATTTGTTGCAATAATTTGCATCAAGTAATCTGATTGGCTGATAATCAGTTGTGGGTGTGACAAAGAGTTAAAAGAAGTCAAGAGCACTAAAATCTAATCAAATCTTTGGTAGGTAGCGATCTACATTGTATCAAATTCCACCAACATTCATCAATTCTTAAATGAGACAGAGTGCAGACAATTAAGCCATTTTTTCCTAAAATTGAAAATTTTCTGGAGCCTATGACCTTGAAAACATGGTCAAGGTCACCAAAATCAAATCAAATCTTTGGTAGATTGCAATGATATATTACACCAAGTTTGACCAAATGTCATCAATAAGTTAATGAGATCGGGTGCAGAAAACCCAGTTAACAGTTTTTGGGGGTCTGTGACCTTAAAAATAAGGTCAAGGTCACCAAAACCTAACTAAATCTTCAGTAAGTCACAAAAATATACTGTACCAAGTTTGACCAAATTTCAATGATTTGTTCATGAGACAAGAGTGCAGACAAGACAAACATTACGAAAACACACCTATTCAAACATACTGGAAATTTTACCACCAAATAAAATGAAAATTTTGAGATAAAAATTCTGATATTTTTCATATTTCTGCTCAAACTATAGATTGTGGGCTGCTCGTTAGAACCGCCTTACCCACAATCTATGATTTTGATCAGAAATAAGAAAATTAATGTATACCCATGTAAATCCCAGTTTTACTTCATAAAAGTGGGGTTAAAGGGGGTAAAAATTATATAGGTGTGTTTTTGTTATGATTGACTGTTTTTCAGGGCCTGTGCCGTTGAAAATAAGGTCAAGGTCACCAAAATCAAAACATATCTTTGATAGGTTGAATTTATACATATTACCATATTCATCAATTTGTTCATGAGATAAGGTGCAGACAAGCCAAAATTGACTGTTTTTCCCTCTGCACCATATGGACTCCTTGCTGGATTGTGAAACATTTTTTTTTAATTTTAGGAGAATTAGAGCAAGTCCTTAAGATGTCCAAATTTTTATGATTTTTATGGTATCTACCACAGGGAGCATATAAGAATCTGATATGGGGTTCTGTTGTAGATGAGCGTTTCCAACCCGAGGGATGACCGTGCTGAGCGGAACCGAGGCTACGAGGTTCTGCTCAGCACGGTCATCCCCCGGGTTGACAACGCTCATCTACAACAGAATCCCATATTGGATTCTTTTTCTTGCACAACAAGCTTTGACAGCTCGCACATGTATATTGTTTACAAAATAAAAGTAGTGCGGCAATAGTTCCGGCAGTTGAATAGAATTGAAGCACATTTATGTTAGTTGCCTGGGTCGGAACACCAGGGTCAGAACATAAATTTCTATCCCAGGGTAAAATCACGGATTTCCTTGTCTGGTGTGCAAGAAAATCCTTTCCTTTATGAGAAGCTCCCATCTCAGAAAAAGATCATTTTAGAAAGATTTTCCTTGTTGTGCTTCTTTTGCACCTTCTGGGGTCAAATTTGATTCCTTTAACAGTAGCCACCTAGGGGGAGGTAAATATTACATAGTCCATGTTCAATGTCACCCTGTAATGTTCCTTTTTTCGGTACATACCTGATTAGCTATTTCATCAAGGCACTTTTCATACTGCTGACGTTGTTGTTCATTTTCTAGGACGAGGGAGGAATTCTCTTTCTCCAGCATACGTAACCTTTCCAGGAGGAGTTTGGATTTGTCACGCCCATCTGTTGTCTTATTGTTCATCTGAAATAAAAATACAGTAGAATTCTGCTACTACATAAAGACTAATTCTGCTTTGTTGTTCGCGAATGGCAAAAACAGGTTTTCTTCATGTGGCTCATTTCACTTCTGCGGAGACACAGAAAATAAGGAAATAGCATATTTAGTCCATTCCACTGGACTGCCCGTCTGGGCAGCTCAGTCGAATGTGTTTCTGACAGATGATCAAGAGGTCACAGGCTTGATACCTTCTTGGGTTGGTAATATTCTTGAGTAGAGACTGATCATTAAGTCTTTTTTACAGCCATTCTCTCCCTTCAGCTGTTTGGAGAAGGGAAATGTCAGTTTCTGGCACAAGAATGTGCACTGTCCTAGTAACTAGCTTAGGAATAAGCTTGCCCAGGAGGAGTGTGGTTAGGTTAACCTACCAGCTCAATATGACCTAAATGGGCTTTTGCTGGGCCATTAAACTCCACACATTCAAGCATTCCACAAGGTTTTTCATGATGCCAACAGGTGTACTCCACGAACCTGAAAACTACACCATATGTTTTAAATTTTGTCAGCTGATTAGATGTTATATAATACTATCTGATTACAGGGTATATTTAAAATATGACAGGGGTATTCAAGTGATGTATTTAGCAAATTATATGACCTAATCATTAATAATAATTTATGAATTTGTTCCGATAACCTTAGCCCATAGTGGTTTACATTAGCCAAATAATCAACGAAAATTACCAATTCAAACAATGAGTCCTTTGTTTGACAACCATAAAGTGAATGAATTAGGTATTGAACTTCAAGAGTAATTCTTACTGCAAGAAAACTGTAATCATTCAATACAATAACACTTAAATTTGGGTACCGTAAATTTATTTTACTAGCGCATAGATATCCATCTATATCATACTCTTTTTGTATTTCATCATGGAATCTTCTACCTTATTCATTTCAAAAGGATGGCATGCCGTGCACCACGGTTTGAACTTGAAACCCCAGTTTGAAACCATGGTTTGAAGTTTTCAAATCATGGTTTTAAAGAAAATCTGCATGCACAATAATTCATTAAACCACAGTTTCAACTTTCAAACTGGGGTTTTAATTTATTTTTTATACCTAGTTTAAAATTTTCAAACACCAGTTTCAACGCTGAATGCACAATATATAAAGCTTCAAACCACAGTTTCAAACCTTGGTTTAAAGTTAGAAACCATACTTTGAGGAAAGTTTGTATATTAAATGACTTCAAACTTTGGTTTGAATATTTGAAACTACGGTTTAATAAGAATTCCGCCAAAGGCTATGTCATGCCTGTGGGGGTGCAAAGTCACCAAACCATGAAATCTAAGCCAATGTCAAATATTAATGCTTCCATAAAGGTTGCCATTCCTAGATGCAAGCTTGTACCAAATATCATGAATGAAGCTCTTAATAGTTCTTGAGAAATGAACTTAAACATTAGGTTGAACACTAGGGTTGATGCAATAGTTCACTAAGTCAGTGAACCATGAAATGTAGGTCAAGGTCAAATATGGATGCTTGAATTAAAATTGCCATCCCTAGATACAAGTTTGCACACAATATCAATAATAAAGCTCTTATAGTTCTTTTGAAATGAACTTGAACATTAGGGTGAACCCTATGGTGGTCACAATATTTCACGAAGTCAGTGAACCATAAAATGTATGTCAAGGTCAAATATGGATGCCTGCATTAAAATTGCCATCCTTAGATATAAGTTTGTACAAAATATCATTAATGAAGCTCATATAGTTCTTGAAAAATTAACTTCACCATTATGGTGAATGCCAGGGTGGCATAATATTTTACAAAGTCAGTGAACCATGAAATGCAGGTCAATGTCAAATATGGATGCTTGCATTTAAATTATCATCCCCAGTTACAAGTTTGTACCAACTATTATTAATGAAGCTCTTATAGTTCTTGAGGAATAAACTTTACCAATAGGGTGAACGCAGGGTGGTCACAATATTTTACAAAGTCAGTCAACCATTGTTTCAGTATCTACTGCTAGTCTACCTAGCTAGTTTTACTCAGACGCTTTTGCCACGTGAATCACTCTTATTCCAGCTTCCGTATTGATAACTTACCTTGTATATTAAAGTAGTTATTAGTGTGAAACAACTCTTGTTTGTTGTCTTCCCAAATATATAACAAAACATGGTGTCAGACAGTAAAAGTGATAATTACAGATAATTGGAGAACTCATAAATAGCTTTCTTGATACTAATTATTGTACATTATCGGACACAATATGGAGTTATCAGGCGTGCCAATACCCAGCATGGACTGGAATAGTGTCAATCTTCTTGAAGCTTTCAAGAAATTCAGGCAACATGCGGAATTAATTTTTCAAGGTGCTTTAGCAGAAAAGACAGAAGAAGTACATGTGACATATTTGCTTCTCTGGGTGGGCGAAAAGGGCCGTGAGATCTACAACACACTCACCCTAACAGCCGAGGAGAGACAAAGTGTTGATGCCATTTGCACGGCATTTCAGAATCATGTGCAACCAAAGTCAAATCCAGTTTTTGCTCGTTATAAATTTAATAATGAGGTCCAAGGGGACAGCTCGTTGGAACAGTTTTTTACACGACTGAAAGTGCTTTCCAAGGACTGTTCGTTTGAGGACACGTACATAAATGATATGATAAGAGACCGTTTGGTATTTGGAGTACGTTCACAGGACATACGTAAGAAACTCCTAACGGTTGGTGCTGACCTTACGTTAGCCAACGCAGTGCAAATATGTCAAGCGTATGAGTACGCTCAGGAGCAGCTAAAAACAATGACGTCAACGTTAACCACGGGGACCAGCATGGGTACAGCAACCGCTGCAGTAAATTACGTAGACAAAGGACATGGTTCGGGCCAGGGCACTAAATTCAGGGGTGCCAAACCGAAGGGACCACACAGGGGCTCCAACTGGAATCCAACAAAGGGTAAACAGACGAAACCGGTGGATACGGATCAGAGACAGTGCGGGAACTGTGGCAAAAAACACGCAAAAGGGATGTGCCCTGCGAAGGGTAAACAGTGCTTTTCCTGTAAGAAATGGAACCATTTCAAAGAACAGTGTAGATCTAAAAATGTGAACAATGTTGACATTTCGGAGGATGTGTCATTTGATGACTTGTTTATTGATAGTGTGGAGTCACTGATAAACACTGACCAAATTTTTGCTGAAATGGAAGTAGGTCCGTCAAAAAAGAGGCTTACCTTCAAAGTTGACACCGGAAGTCAGGTAAACATATTACCTTACTATGCTTTTCAACAACTTGGTGTTAAGGCTGCACTCACACCTTCAAGCACTAAGCTTTCAGCATACAACGGCAATCCGCTGCACTCACAGGGTACTATTAATTTGACATGCACACATGCAGGCACAAAACACACCGGACAAGTCGAGTTTCATGTTGTTGATACTCAATCGACACCATTGTTTGGTTTGAAATCATGCATTGAGTTCGATCTCGTTAAGATCACTTATGCCGTCGATAGCAAACAGCCGGCCATGCATGGTCACATGACCAAGTCTTCAGTCTTGAAAGATTACCCGCAACTATTTAACGGTTTAGGTTCCATTCCTGGCAAATGTTCAATACACCTCAAACCGGACGCTATCCCTGTCGTCCATCCGCCGCGTAAAATACCTGTCGCGCTCAAGGACCGATGCAAAGCCGAGCTTGACCGAATGGAGTCACTAGGGGTAATTCAGAGAGTCCAAGAACCTAGTCAGTGGGTCAATTCTATGGTCATTGTAGAGAAAAAGTCAGGCAAACTGAGGATATGTTTGGATCCGCATGACCTTAACAAAAATGTGCAACGCCCGCATTACCCAATTAAAACCATTGATGACGTTTTGCCGCAACTCAATGGCGCAAAATTTTTCACGAAAATGGATACGACGTCAGCTTATTGGAGCGTCATGTTAAATAGGGACTCTTCACTTTTGACTACCTTTAACACCTGTTTTGGCAGGTATATGTACCTCCGACTTCCCATGGGCATAAAATCGAGTATGGACATCTTCCAATCAAAAATGGATGAATGTTTTGAGGGCTTACCCGGGGTGGTCGCCATTGTAGACGATATCTTGTGCTACGGCAAAACTAGGGAGGAGCATGACAATAATTTGAAAGCAGCTTTGGACAGGGCATTAGAAAAGGGTATTCGGCTTAATCAGGACAAACTTGAAGTCGGTCTCAGTGAAGTTAAGTACTTCGGCCACGTTTTGTCAGAAGGGGGTTTGCGCCCTGATCCGGCCAAAATCGCAGCCATTAGAGACATGCCGCCGCCAGTCAATCGGCAAGAGCTTGAAACTTGGTTTGGGATGGTAAACTATCTCTCACGGTTCGCTCCCAATTTGGCGGAAGCCACGTGTCCTTTGCGTGAGTTGCTTGGTAATTCAGTGGAATTTTACTGGGGCAAACCGCAAGAAGCAGCCTTCTCCAAGGTTAAGGAAATAATCACCCAGGAACCAGGTCAGGTGTTAGCTTACTATGACCCTGCAAAAATGCTTGTTTTGCAAACTGACAGTAGTAGGTCAGGTCTGGGGGCCACACTTCTACAAGAGGGAAAACCTATAGCTTATGCTTCCAAATCGCTGACATCAAGCGAGAAGAACTATGCGCAGATTGAACTTGAGTGTTTGGGCATATTGTTTGGGTTAAAGAGGTATCACCATTGGGTTTATGGCAGAAAGGTCATAGTTGAAACTGATCATCTCAGTTTGATACCGATTTTTAAGAAGCCCCTTTACCTGTGTCCCGCCCGCTTGCAACGAATGATGATTCAGATGCAACGTTATGACATTGAAGTTCGATTTTGGGCAGGTAAAGACATCCCTGTCCCGGACACCTTGTCTCGGAAATCTGTTAGTGACACATGTCCGAATTTATCTGAAACTTTGGATGTACAGGTCAATATGGTCATGTCAAATTTGCCTGTTAGTGACAGAAAACTGCAGGAAATTAAAAGCCAAACTGAGCAGGATGAGCAGCTAGTCGTATTAAAACAGGTTATATTGGATGGGTGGCCAGTCTATAGGAAGCACTGTCAGCCTGAGGTTATCGATTACTGGTGTTTTCGGGAAGAATTAGCTGTTTTTGATGGGCTGATAATGAAAGGTGAGAGGATTGTTATTCCTAGGTCGATGCGCTCTAGCTTGCTAGAACTAGTTCATGCAGGTCATATGGGAGTGGAAAAAACCCTCAGTCGAGCACGTGACTTGATCTTTTGGCCTAGAATCTCGAATGATATCACTCAACTTGTGCTAAACTGTGCCGTATGCTTAGAGCATCGAAGCTCCAATCCCAAGGAACCGTTGATGCCTCACTTTATCCCTGAATACCCTTGGCAGATTGTAGGTACCGATCTCTTCACATGGAATCAAAAAGATTTTATTGTGATAGCAGACCCCTATAGCCATTACTTGGAAGTTAAGGAGTTACCTAACATGAGAAGTTCGACTATCATCAAACGGATGAAAGGCATCTTTTCTCGTTTAGGTATCCCGGAAAGAGTCATATCTGATAATCAAACATGCTTCTCGTCAGAAGAGTTTGCGCAGTTCGCGAAAGATTGGGATTTTGAGCATGTGACGTCGTCACCGCATCATAGTCAAGGAAACGGGTTCGCGGAAGCGTATGTAAAGATATGCAAGCGCATATTCACAAAGGCAAAATCTGCAAATACAGACCCTTTTATTGGTCTATTGGAATATAGGAACACAAAGTTAAGCAGCACAAACTTTTCTCCTGCCGCGCTGCTCATGTCCCGCGAACTGAGGTCAATCCTACCGACCTCAAAAGAAAAGTTGAAACCACGTGCTATTTCCCCAGAAATAGTTCGCTCAAGGTTACAATCGTACCGGCAAAAGGAAAAATCCTATTTTGATAGGAGAACAAAGTCGCTTGAACCTCTTGACCTTGGAGGTTCTGCACGAGTACAAAACATGCAAAACAAAACATGGCAGCCAGCAGTCATCACTGATAAACACAATGACAGATCATACACAGTGCGCACTCAAAATGGAGCAACTTACAGACGCAACAGACGACATCTTATTAAAACAAACGAATGCATGCCAGTAACACCAGATGTTGAAATGCATACTCCGGAGGAAACTTCACTTTCGGAACCAGAACAGCCTGCAATATCGGAAACACCCCAGCCTCCCATTTCTCCAAAAACAAAGTCAGAGACTCCAAAGGTTGATAAGCCTGTTTACATAACTCGTTACGGAAGACAGGTGAAACCGAGAGTTTTGGAGCAGTACTGATTGAACAGAAACAGTTGTGGTTAAGAACAAATTTTGATGCAATTCTGCTTATCTGGATCATGTATACCACAGCAGTATGATACTTATCAGACATTTAATAGACACCGCTGGTTATATCGGAATTCAGTATGTTTACATTTCTTACAAGCGATATCAATCAGACAATTCACAAGCGGTATTTACTTAGGTAAATTACCATAGTTATCCTGATGCTACAGCCAGTGACTAGAAACGTTTGACAGCTTGATTGTGCATGAATCAGTACAATTAATGACAATTAATTTTAAAAGAAGGGAGATGTTTCAGTATCTACTGCTAGTCTACCTAGCTAGTTTTACTCAGACGCTTTTGCCACGTGAATCACTCTTATTCCAGCTTCCGTATTGATAACTTACCTTGTATATTAAAGTAGTTATTAGTGTGAAACAACTCTTGTTTGTTGTCTTCCCAAATATATAACAAAACAACCATGAAATGTAAGACAAGGTCAAATATGGATGCATGCATTTACATTACCATCCCAAGATACAAGTTTGTACCAAATATCATTAATGAAGGCCTTAAAGTTCTTGAGAAATAAACTTGACCATTTGGGTGAAAGTAAGGGTGGTAGCAAATGTTGAGGTCTTGTCAAATGGATGGACGGATGGACAAACGTATGGATGAACAAACGAAAAGACGAATGGATAAAAACCAGGCGCCTATATCACACCATGCTAATAGCAGGCAAACAAAAATGAAATGTGCAAAAGGCATCTTAACCTGTTTTTTAAGTTTCGAATCATGATTTGTAGATTAATTGAATAATTGACGTTGAAACTGGGGTTTGAAATTTTTAACCGGAGTATTAGAGAATGAATTAAAATTCAAGTGCATCTACCTGAGACTCCAGCTTTTTCACTTCATTCAAGAGCACCATGTTTTCTCTCTCCAAGTCACTGATGTGGGACCCAAACTTCTGTAGGTTGTTCTGAAATAAATATAATTAAATTTACACTATCACTTGTGTCTTTTAATTTTTTGGATGGCCATATGGCCATTTTGTGGGAAAGTAATTGTCCTTATGGCCTTCCTTTGTTTAGGTTTCCATTATGGTCTGGTAGCTTAATGTTTGTATTTCTTTCCCTTTGATGTCTTTTATGGGTGGAGTAAGTTAATTGTATCAATTCCTGATCTTTGTTTTACTTCTACTTTAGATCCTCTAAGCGATTTACCTGTACTAGTGTGTGGGTCGGTTTCAGCTCTGTGTGAAAGCATCATGCAGCCCATATATTTCTTCAAGCCCCAATGGGCGGGGGCCCGTTGAGGTGTCTGAACATTTAGGGTAAATACAGTACATGTTTATGATATAACTGTCATTCAGACATGACATCTCTCAGCCGTCACTCCGATTAGACTGCATGGAGGGGCAGGTTAATGTGATCTTTCACTGAATTCCCCTGTTAAGTAACAGCTGTTTCTTGCAACAGGGTTTGAATGACATATGAGGCAATGGTTTTTGTTTGTGTTCAGATTTTACACCCCGTCAACACTATTTAGGTCATTTTGGAGATGTCACTTCCAAATTTGTGGGACTTTTCCAAACATTGAGATAAATGACATCTCAAGCCCTATATCTCAAAGAAACTGCTAGAGATTAAGCGACCCCTGACTCATACCACTTTTTCTGGACAGATTAGACCTTCTAAGCTGTTTCGTTAACAGAACTCATGTTCCTCGGTGTCGCAGCTCTGCATGGAAGCACCGACCGTGCAGCCCTCTCTATTTCTCCAAGCCCTGATTTGCAGGAACGAGATGAGGTAATGTAAGGCATAAGCCTTTGTACATGATATGCCCCCGCCCATCGGGCTTGAAGAAATAGATGGGCTGCATGATGCTTCCACGCAGAGCTGAAAATGACCCGCACACAAGCACTGGTAAACCGCTTAGAGGATCTAAGCCTGCCCAGGAAAAGTGGTGCCAGTTGGACCGTCCATACTTATAAACCCTATTGGTTTCATTGGGCAGCAGAGCTTGAGATGTCATTTCATCTCAATGTTGGGTAAAAGTCTCACAAAATTGAAAGCAATGTCTCCAAAATGACCTTTACAGTGTTGACTGGGACGTTAAATCTCTAATCAAACAAACAAAATGTATATGGGTATTCATTATCTGCCTCAGGAAGTCTCGTCATACTATAGCTTGTCCTTAGTCTTCCAGTGAGGTGCCTTTCTAATGATGTTGCTCAAATAGTCATATGATTCTTGAACATATACCGTATTTACCCTCAACTCCTTACCATACTTGTTCTAAAACTTGAACAAGTACAATATTGTGTCTAAGACTAGCTGGAGGAGTTGCTGACAGCAAAGTCCCTGAAGAGACACCACAATCTGCAGCATCTCATCTCAACACTGTCTGTTCAGGCCCCTCTGTCCGAATACATTATGGTAAAATATAGAAAAGTAGGTTGAGACTGAATTTTATACATATACCGTATTTACCCTAAGTATTCAGACACCTCAACTCCTTACCATACTTGTTCTAAAATTTGAACAAGTAGAATAACTATGACTGATATCGTGTTTAAAACTGTTTGGCAAAAAGTGGAAGACCCTGATGAGACGCCGCAATCTGCGACATCTCATCTGGGTCTACACTGTTTGCTCAGGCCTGTCTGTCCAATACATATGGTAATTGGTTTAATGACACGTCAACCCTTTTGGGTAATTTTGTGTCATCTCCCAGAGAAAGGGAGAAAAAAGATAGTTGGAAGAGATAAAAGTGAAGGACAGAAGAGAAAGAGGAAAATGAATGGAAGTGTAGAAACAGAAGAAATAGCAAAATTCCCTTCTACCCTTACCTGCTGCAAGGACAGCAGACCTAGTCCGACATGTCACCTTTGCCTCACCCAACCTTCCCAGAATACATACAGTAAATACGGTTTATGAAGCCTGACACTGTTACAGTTATACTGGTGTCAACTAGAGCTGTCAGAGGATCTGACTATAGCCCCGCTTCAGCGCTGTCAGAGAAGAAAGTTATTTAAGCTGCAGAGAAAACAGTTATGAACAAGAAATAACTGTTGAAAATTTTACATTATCTGGAAAAACTCTAAGAGTTGTGAGCCCTTGTCCCTCATTTCAATGAGCATGATACATTACCAGAATGTCCATGTTTATACTAAATTTCATCTTCCATTTTTCAATGTTCAAAGGGTAATAACTCCTAAAGTAGGCAAATCAGAGTCAGGGTTCCTGCGCTCTGCACATTGTCTCATGGTGCTTTAAAAATTACACTTGTGTGAAGTGTCATGAAAATATCTCAAATGGTTTGTGAGTTATGGAGCCGACACAGTCAAAATTGCCTTTTTAAATGTTCAAAGGGCAATAACTCCTAAAGTAGGCAAACCAGAGTTATGGTTCCTGCACTCTGCACATCATCTCAAGGTGCTTTTCATTTATTTGAAGTTTCATGAAAATATCAGAAACGGTTATGGAGCGGACATAGTTAAAATTGCCATTTTTTAATATTCAAAAGCCTATAACTGAAAAAGTAGACAATCCAGAGTTTGGGTTCCTGCGCTCTGCACATGTAATATGGTGCTTTACATTTGTGTGAAGTTTCATAAAATTATCTCAAACGGTTTTTGATTTATCGAGCAAAGACGGCTAAAATTGATATTTTTCAATATTCAAAGGGAAATAACTCAAAAATTAGGCAATCCAGAGTTATGGTTCCTGCACTCTGCACACCATCTCATGGTGTTTAATGTTTGTGTGAAGTTTCATGAAAATATGTGAATGGGTTTTAAAGTTATGGAGCGGACACGAAAATTGTTAACAGACACAGACAGACACACAGACAGACACACAGAAAATACGAAAACCAGGGTTATGGTTCTTGCGCTCTGCACATTGTCTCATAGTGCTTAACATTTGTGTGAAGTTTCATGAAATTATCTCAAACGGTTTTCGAGTTATGAAGCGGACACTGTTAAAATTGCCATTTTTCAATGTTCAAAGGGCAATAACTCCAAAAATAAGCAATGCAGAGTTATGGTTCCTGCGCTCTGCACATCGTCTCATAGTGCTTAACATTTGTGTGAAGTTTCCTAAAAATATCTCAAACGGTTTTCGAGTTATGAAGCGGACACAATTAAAATTGCCATTTTTCAATGTTCAAAGGGCAATAACTCCAAAAGTAGGCAATCCACAGTTATAATTCCTTCGCTCTGCACATTGTCTTATGGTGTTTAACATTTGTGTGAAGTTTCATGAAAATATGTTAAGCAGATACAAAGTTATGGAGCCAACACAAATTAACGGAATCACGGAATTACGGAATTACGGAAAATGTTCAAAGGGCAATAACTCCAAAAGTAGGCAATCCACAGTTATAATTCCTTCGCTCTGCACATTGTCTTATGGTGTTTAACATTTGTGTGAAGTTTCATGAAAATATGTTAAGCAGATACAAAGTTATGGAGCCAACACAAATTAACGGAATCACGGAATGACAGAAGGACATGGCAAATCCAATATAGCCCCACTTTTTCAAAGCGGGGCTATAAATATTGTATTTCTTTGCTGATCATATGAGCTGAGCCTATTTCGATAACACAGCCGTGCGACTAAGCGTATTTTTCACATCTCCAAAATGGCTACTTTTCTGATGAAAATCTGAAACAGTTTTCTTATTTATACTGCAAACATAGGTTGTGGGTTCTAACTAGTATCCACAACCTATGTCATGGAGCAGAAATAAGAAAAACAATGTGTTCCCCTGCAAACCCCAGTTTTCTCTATATAAAGGTGCGGATAAGGAGGGTGTTAATTGTTCATTGATGCAATGACAAAGGGTACTGTCTTGGGCAACTACTGAAATCAGCCGGTTGTAATTGTTTTTTACCTCATATGTGACAGAAAGGCTTGACTTTTCCTGTTTCAGCTGATCTATCTTAGACTTGTACTGCATCATATTTTGTACCATCTCCTCCATTCTAAAAATAGAAAAAAAACAGTGCTATAAATAGAAAAAAAATGCCTTAACCCTTGTCCTGCTGAGTCCTGATATGTCTTATCTTTCAAACAATGAAGATCCAGATCAGATGCCTTCTGAAGAAGCCATCTGATCAGGATCTTCATTGTTTGTCATTCAGCTCATGAATTTGTTGCAATAATTTGCATCATGTAATCTGATTGGTTGATAATCAGTAGTGGGTGTGGCATATTTAAATATTCAGCAGGTCAAGGGTTAATACTCATAACGGCAATATACACTGTATCAACTACTCCATTCTGAAAATAAAGAAAACATTCTTAGACTATGTGAGCTTCACTTTAGAAGCCTCCGTGGTGTAGTGGTTAAGCTACTAGCCTCATAAACCTGGGGTCATGGGTTTGATCGTGGGCTTCTCCAGACTTTCAGATAAGTCTTCAAACCAAGGTCCTGTTTCCGTATGACCAGTTAGCTGTCGGTGGGTACACTCATGCTCTCCATTCTAAAAAGTACAGTGTTAATAACTAGAGAATAATTATATCAATATCACCCTCACCCAGGAACAAGACTGTCGCAAAATTGAAGTTTAACCCATTGTATACTGGTGGACTCTTCCATTGCTATATATTGGACAAGTCCATTTGTCATATAAGGGGTGTTAGGCCTATTTTTTTCTTTTTTATTCTATTTTTGATGAAAAATTCTGTTAGCAAATAGTGCAGGCCCTGATCAGACGCTGCAGAATGCGGTGTCTGATCTGGGCCTGCACTATTTGCAAAGGTACCACTTTAGGCGTTTCCCGCATGCAATGGGTTAACTAGAATTGTGTCCATATGATATGGGACACAGTAATAAGTGCTATGTGACCAATATATATAATATGAATACATTTTTTACCTCCTGACCTTTTAGTCTGACCTTTACCTAAGCCCCCGCCCAAAGGGGCTTGAAGAAATATATGGGCTGCATGATGCTTCCACGCAGAGCTGAATCCGGCCCGCACACTAGTACTGGTAAACCGCTTAGAGGATCTAAGCCTGTCGAGGAACCGCAGTGCCAGGCGGACCGTCCATGCTAATAAACCCTATTGGTTTCATTGGGCGACAGGGCTTGAAATGTCATTTCATCTCAATGTCGGGTAAAAGTCCCACAAAATTGGAAGCAACGTCTCCAAAATGACCTTTACAGTGTTGACGGGGACGTTAAACCTCAAATCAAACAAACAAACAAAACCTAAGAACGCTTAGACCCATGGACCTGGGTCTTGCACAGGACACATCGTCTCATGATTTTGTTTGTTTGATTTGAGGTTTAACATCCCCGTCAACACTATTTAGGTAATTTTGGAGACGTTCCTTTCAATTTTGTGGGACTTTTACCTGACACTGAGACGAAAAGACATCTCAAGCCCTGCCACCCAATGAAACCAATAGGGTTTATATGCAATGAAATTTTGAAATCCATATCTAGTAATAACAAAATTATGTGCTGGACACTGTGACAGCTGACCCCTATTAAAGTGTGACCTTGTCCTTACAGCTAAGGACCTCTGTGTGTAATCTTGTCTCATGATGGTAAATCAAGGAACGACAAAGTTATGGACCAAACACAAAAAAGTCCTTACTTTTAAACTCTGACCACTTATTAAGACCTTGACCTTGCAACTATGGACCCGAGTCTTGTATGTGGCACACATTCTAATGATGGCAAAAAAAAATCTGCCAAGTAATTTCAAAATCCATGAAGGAATGACAAAGTTATGGACAGGACACAAAAATAGCCCCCATTTTTTACCTTTGATCTCTAAGTGTGACCTTGACATTAGAGCGAAAAGCAATGGACCAGACATAAAATCTATAGACCCTATTTTTTACAGCTGACCCAAAAGTGTGACCTTGACCTTGGAGCTATACACCTGGGTCTTGTGCATGAAACAATGTAGTGGTAAAGCATTGCTTATATTTTTGCGAAGTAATTTAAAAATCCACTCGACAGTTTTCGATAAAATGCAGTTGCAGTTGTTAAGTGAACACTGGCATTCTGCGTTGGACTTCGACAATAGTGTTATTAAGAGGTTGTATAGTTGGGACTGCAAAATCACTTTGAATTATTTAGCAGTTTGAATTACCAGAGTTTCAAGTATCGAGACTCTTTTGCATCCTAGACTTGCCTCCCCCTGAAGGTGTATCTTTCGTACAAAACCTACTGTAAAAATCCTAAAAATTCGGACACCTTGAGTACTTGCTGTAATTCTCCTAAAAATTTAACAAATTTGTTTCATGATCCTGCAAGGAATCCAAAAGGTGCAAACGGAAAAGCAAAGTGTAGATCCTGATCAGACTGTTCCTTCAGGAGAAGCCTTGATTAAACTTGCTGTAATTTTCCTAGAATTTTAACAATTTTTTTTTTTCATGATCCTGCAAGGAGTCCAAAAGCTGCAAACAGAATGGCAAACAGTGTAGACCCTGATCAGACTGCTCCTGAAGGAGCAGTCTGATCTGGGTCTGCACTGTTTGCTTAGGCCTCTCTGTCCCAATACTTAGGATCATTAGGGTATCATGCTGATCATCAATTTCTATGTCATTACCAACCATGCCCTTTTATTCAATCATCGTTTTGATCGAATTGTACATTTCTTTGTTCCCTTTCTTTCTTGTCCCTCTCCAAGGTCCAGTCAATCATGTGACATGTCAATCATGTGATGCTACTGTCATTTTCTCATAAAATCCAGTCGGCTGTGCCAAGCAAAAGGATGGTGTATAATAGAGCACACGGTACAGTGGTGGCTCAGATTAGCTTGCATTCATAGATCTATTTATTTGTTTGAATTGAGGTTTTATGTCTCTGTCAACACTATTTAGGTCATTTTGGAAACCTTGCTTCCAATTTTGTGGGACTTTTACCTGACATTGAGATGAAATGACATCTCAAGCCCTGCCGCCCAATATATATAGGGATGGTCCAACTCGCAACATTTTTTCTGGGCAGGCTTAGAACCTCCAAGTGGTTTACTAGTACTAATGTGAGGTCAGTTTCAGCTCTGTATGGAAGCCTCATGCAGCCTAATCTATTTCTTCAAGCCCCGATGGTCGGGGGCCCAATGACATTGAGAATATCAGTATATACCATAACCTGGACTTTGTAATAACTTTAGTTACTCACAATTGTTCCTGGTTATGAACCCCAAATCCCTTCCGCTGATTCAAGAAGGGCAGTTGTCAGTTTCTGGCGAAAGAATGTGCACTGTACGTGTTAACCGCTTACCTATAAGCCTGCCCAGGAAGAGTGTGGATAGGTAAACTGACTGGCTCAAAAAAGACCTAAATAGTGTTGACTGGGCTATTAAACTCCAATACAAACTAACAAACAAATAAACCCCAAATACTTTTTCTCTTGACGAGGCTAATAATGATCGGTTACAGCAGAATCAGCAGATATCTTATAACCCTCTGACCATGCTGAACCTTTTGAAAGATCAGCTTGCTTCGCAGAAGCCAGCTGATCAGGATCTATACTATTTTCTAGTCTGCTTCTGAATCCATGGCATAAACTGAAGTCATGCAACAAAACTGGCTGAAAATTGTGGGGAGGGGAGTGTGTAATATTCAGCATGGGTAAAATTAACCCATAAAATGCCAATCACGACAAATGCGGTCTGCTTTGTCGTCTGCTGGTGACTTTTAAAAGTCATTTTTGCAAACAGTGTGGACCCAGATCAGACTGCTCCTCTAGGAGCAGTCTAATCAGGGTCCACACTGTTTGCCTGTATGATAAAATACTTTTAAAACGTTCGAAAAAGATTCAGCAGACGACATAAGCAGAAGACATTTTCCGATGTAGTTTTTCTCAGCATCTTAACAGGTAAGGGCCTTTTCATTTGACACAGGTCAATGACATAAAACCTAATTTACCATGAAGACCTTTTATCACTGACCCAGCGTCAGGTCAACATTCCTCCATAATTGGACATCATACGGATTGCTACTGGGACAGTACTGTCACATGCCGGTTAATTGGACCAACTGGTAATTTTGTTACTGTGGTTGACAATAAAATAGCAAAAAGTGCTGTTTCTACAGAAATTACAGATCTCATAACAGTTCTTTAAACCTACCACATGCTGATACGTTGGTTTTCATAGAGATATATATATACATGTATATGAAATCAAATATAAACTCCAATTTAAGAACATACAATTATATTCCTGTGTTTTATTAAGTGCACACTTTATCCGTTTAGGGGCGGTTGGGTGAGGCAAAGGTGACGTATATCTTGCGTCACTGGGGCGTCCAACTGATATTGGCTTACAGTTGGGCAAGGGATGCTGTCCTTGCAGCAGGCAAGGGTAGAGGGGGAATGTTGTTATTTCTTCTGTTTCTACATTTCCATTCATTTTCCTCTTTCTCCTCTGTCCCTCCCTTTCATCTCCTCTACTATCTCTTTTATCTCCCTGTTCTCCCTTTCTCTGGGAGACAACTAAAGCTGACACGATTAATCGTATAATCGATTAATCGATCGATAAATTCCACAAAAATGATTATCATTTCTGATTTGCCTTTAATCGATTACTTGATAGGTACAATTTACTACCCAAAGTTATGCCTAAAATAGCTGGATGAGTGGCAAACAGTGCAGACCCTGATGAGACGCCGCATTCTGCGGCGTCTCATCTGGGTCTACACTGTTTGCTCAGGCCTGTCTGTTCAAATATACATATGGTCAAGTGCAACATATGGTAAGAGTCATGCTCAGACAGAAAGCCAGACAGGTAAAATTGACAAAAAGCTCACCGATTACTAATCGAGTATCGATCGCAATGGCAAGACTGATAATCGATTATCTTTTCGGCTCCGATTAGCCAGCCCTAGAGACAACACAAGTTGGCGTGTCGTTAAACCCCAAACAGTCAAATCAATTTTAGCCCGTTTTGTCAAATTTTGGCGCGTTAATTGGGTTGAGTTAAATAATTGTTTACAGAAATTTACTTCAAAATCAAGAAGAAGCCCAATACCCTTTAATTTTGACCCAGTGCTATGATTCTCCCTCTGTTGTTCAAACAAATGTTCATGGTTTTGATGTTTAACATCCCCTAGCAACACTATTTAGGTCATTTCGGAGACACTGCTTCCAATTTTGTGGGACTTTTACCCAACAATGATATGAAATGACATCCCATTGGAACCAAATGGGTTTATATGTATCATAGGTCCGACTCGCACCACTTTGCCTATGCAGGCTCAGACCTTCTAAGCGGTTGACCAGTACTCATGTGTGGGTCGGTTTCAGCTCTTTTTGTAAGCACTATGCAGCCCAATCTATTTCCTCAAGCTCTGTGCCATATACATAGAAAAGGTTGCTAGGTTACCAAAGTAGCATCCACATGTAATAAAAGAGAAAATATTTGAAGTTTACCTAAATTAAGTGCAGAGCCAACAATATTACACGAAAGTCGAAAATGCTTCACGTCCAAGCCTTAAAAACTTCTGCTTATATCCTAATTTGTCAAATACGAGTGGACTTTGTCAAATGCCAGTGTTATTTCAAACCATTTTGTGTAATTTTAGACTCCTCTATGACACTGAAACCAATACAAATATTTGGTCAGGTCATTTGACAGATGACTTAACAAGAATCCTCAGGTGACTGACTTCTTTCTACCATTACTGTAAAATAGAAGTGAAGGCAATGATCAAGAATAGATACATTGTAATTAACCCACAGCTCCCATCAGACACCAAAGGGAAAGAAACACAAACATGAAGCAACAGACCCTAATGGAAACATCAATAGGACATTTACTTTCCCACAAAATGGCCAATTGGCTATCCAAAACAAAATAATACTAGAGCTGTCAGTGAAACTGACTAGGGCCCCGGCAGCGCTATCAGAAATTTGTGGACGGACAGACAGACAGACAGACGGACAGACAGAGTGATTACTATAGGGCACCCACACTTTCAGTGCGGGGCCCTAATAAGCGATACAAATTAACGCTCAAAGACAAACCATAACAAAAACAAGAGCATCACATGCAGGTGCCAACGCTCGGCTGCACCCCCTTTTCATAATGAACAACTAGTCCGAGTTTCAAGAATGTTCAGTAATGTCAGAGATATTACAAAATGTCCAAGTTTTTGCACGATGATGCAGACAACGCCAGAGCTATGACAATACCTCGTTGTTTTCTTCGAAAACAGCGGAGCTAATAAACCACGACAGAAGAACCGCCTTGGAACGATCAGTGAAACGAATTCTACTTGGGGGCTTAAATCAATTTTACGTGGCCACAATCCTCGCCCTTACTTCTTTCGTGATTTAGACAAATTATTTGTTCAGTTCGCATGATGGCCTCCTAATTCATCAGTGTAATTTACTCTTCTTCTGCTGTTCACAACAACCCCTACCTTTGCAAACCGTGACAGATGACTTAACAAGCATCTTTAGGTGACTACTTTCTACTTTTACCACAACCCTTATCCTGCTGTTCAGGACAACCCCTACCTTTGCAAACCGTGACAGATGACTTAACAAGAATCTTTAGGTGACTACTTTCTACTTTTACCGCAACCCTTATCCTGCTGTTCAGGACAACCCCTACCTTTGCAAACCGTGACAGATGACTTAACAAGAATCTTTAGGTGACTACTTTCTACCTTTATCGAAACCCTTATCCTGCTGTTCAGGACAACCCCTACCTTTGCAAACCGTGACAGATGACTTAACAAGAATCTTTAGGTGACTACTTTCTACTTTTACCGCAACCCTTATCCTGCTGTTCAGGACAACCCCTACCTTTGCAAACCGTGACAGATGACTTAACAAGAATCTTTAGGTGACTACTTTCTACTTTTACCGCAACCCTTATCCTGCTGTTCAGGACAACCCCTACCTTTGCAAACCGTGATAGATGACTTAACAAGAATCTTTAGGTGACTACTTTCTACTTTTACCGCAACCCTTATCCTGCTGTTCAGGACAACCCCTACCTTTGCGAACTGTGACAGATGACTTAACAAAAATCTTGAGGTGACTACTTTCTACTTTTACCGCAACCCTTATCCTGCTGTTCACAACAACCCCTATCTTTGCAAACCGTGATAGATGACTTAACAAGAATCTTTAGGTGACTACTTTCTACTTTTACCGCAACCCTTATCCTGCTGTTCCGGACAACCCCTACCTTTGCAAACCGTGACAGATGACTTAACAAGAATCTTTAGGTGACTACTTTCTACTTTTACCACAACCCTTATCCTGCTGTTAATTCAGGACAACCCCTACCTTTGCAAACCGTGACAGATGACTTAACAAGAATCTTTCAGTGACTACTTTCTACCTTTACTGCAACCCTTATCCTGCTGTTCACAACAACCCCTATCTTTGCAAACCGTGACAGATGACTTAACAAAAATCTTTAGGTGACTACTTTCTACTTTTACCACAACCCTTATCCTGCTGTTAATTCAGGACAACCCCTACCTTTGCAAACCGTGACAGATGACTTAACAAGAATCTTTCAGTGACTACTTTCTACCTTTACTGCAACCCTTATCCTGCTGTTCACAACAACCCCTATCTTTGCAAACCGTGACAGATGACTTAACAAGAATCTTTAGGTGACTACTTTCTACTTTTACCGCAACCCTTATCCTGCTGTTCACGACAACCCCTACCTTTGCAAACTATGACAGATGACTTAACAAGAATCTTTCTACCAGTACCTTAACCCTTATCCTGCTGTTCACGACAACCCCTACCTTTGCAAACTATGACAGAAATGACTTAACAAGAATCTTTCTACCAGTACTGTAACCCTTATCCTGCTGTTCACGACAATCCCTACCTTTGCAAACTATGACAGATGACTTAACAAGAATCTTTCTACCAGTCCCTTAACCCTTATCCTGCTGTTCATGACAACCCCTACCTTTGCAAACTATGACAGAAATGACTTAACAAGAATCTTTCTACCAGTACTGTAACCCTTATCCTGCTGTTCACGACAACCCCTACCTTTGCAAACTATGACAGAATTGACTTAACAAGAATCTTTCTACCAGTACCGTAACCCTTATCCTGCTGTTCACGACAACCCCTACCTTTGCAAACCATGACATATGACTTAACAATTTAAGAATCTTTCTACCATATTACGACAACCCCTACCTTTGCAAACTATGACAGATGACTTAACAAGAACAGTAACCCTTATCCTGCTATTCACGACAACCCCTACCTTTGCAAACTATGACAGATGACTTAACAAGAACTGTAACCCTTATCCTGCTGTTCACGACAACCCCTACCTTTGCAAACAGTGACAGATGACTTAACAAGAATCTTTCTACCATATTACCGTAGCCCTTTTCCTGCTGTTCACGACAACCCCTACCTTTGCAAACTATGACAGAATTGACTTAACAAGAATCTTTCTACAAGTACCTTAACCCTTATCCTGCTGTTCACGACAACCCCTACCTTTGCAAACTATGACAGAAATGACTTAACAAGAATCTTTCTACCAGTACTGTAACCCTTATCCTGCTGTTCACGACAATCCCTACCTTTGCAAACTATGACAGATGACTTAACAAGAATCTTTCTACCAGTACCTTAACCCTTATCCTGCTGTTCATGACAACCCCTACCTTTGCAAACTATGACAGAAATGACTTAACAAGAATCTTTCTACAAGTACCTTAACCCTTATCCTGCTGTTCACGACAACCCCTACCTTTGCAAACCGTGACAGATGACTTAACAAGAATCATTCTACCATATTACCATAACCATTATCCTGCTGTTCACGACAACCCCTACCTTTGCAAACCATGACAGATGACTTAACAAGAATCTTTAGGTGACTATTTTCTACCAGTACCGTTACCCTTATCCTGCTGTTCACGACAACCCCTACCTTTGCAAACTATGACAGATGACTTAACAAGAATCTTTAGGTGACTATTTTCTACCATTACTGTTACCCTAATCCTGCTGTTCACAACAACCCCTACCTTTGCAAACTGTGACAAATCACTTAACAAGTATCTTAAGGTGACTATTTTCTACCAGTACCGTTACCCTAATCCTGCTGTTCACGACAACCCCTACCTTTGCAAACCACAACAGATCACTTAATAACAAGAATCTTTCTACCAGTACCGTTACCCTTATCCTGCTGTTCACGACAATCCCTACCTTTGCAAACCGTGACAGATGACTTAACAAGAATCTTTAGGTGACTATTTTCTACCATTACTGTTACCCTTATCCTGCTGTTCACGACAACCCCTACCTTTGCAAACTGTGACAAATCACTTAACAAGAATCTTTAGCTGACTATTTTCTACCATATTACCGTAACCCTTATCCTGCTGTTCATGACAACCCCTACCTTTGCAAACTATGACAGATGACTTAACAAGAACTATAACCCTTATCCTGCTATTCACGACAACCCCTACCTTTGCAAACTATGACAGAATTGACTTAACAAGAATCTTTCTACCATTACCGTAACCCTTATCATGCTGTTCATGACAACCCCTATCTTTGCAAACTATGACAGATGACTTAACAAGAACTATAACCCTTATCCTGCTGTTCACGACAACCCCTACCTTTGCAAACTATGACAGATTACTTAACAAGAACCGTAACCCTTATCCTGCTGTTCACGACAACCCCTACCTTTGCAAACTATGACAGATTACTTAACAAGAACGGTAACCCTTATCCTGCTGTTCACGACAACCCCTACCTTTGCAAACTATGACAGATTACTAAACAAGAACCGTAACCCTTATCCTGCTGTTCACGACAACCCCTATCTTTGCAAACTATGACAGATGACTTAACAAGAACGGTAACCCTTATCCTGCTATTCACGACAACCCCTACCTTTGCAAACTATGACAGAATTGACTTAACAAGAATCTTTCTACCAGTACCGTAACCCTTATCCTGCTGTTCACGACAATCCCTACCTTTGCAAACTATGACAGAATTGACTTAACAAGAATCTTTCTACCAGTACCATAACCCTTATCCTGCTGTTCACGACAACCCCTACCTTTGCAAACCATGACAGATGACTTAACAATTTAAGAATCTTTCTACCATATTACCGTAACCCTTATCCTGCTGTTCACAACAACCCCTACCTTTGCAAACTATGACAGATGACTTAACAAGAATCTTTCTACCATATTACCGTAACCCTTATCCTGCTGTTCACGACAACCCCTACCTTTGCAAACCGTGACAGATGACTTAACAAGAATCTTTCTACCATATTACCGTAACCCTTATCCTGCTGTTCACGACATCCCCTACCTTTGCAAACTATGACAGATGACTTAACAAGAATCTTTCTACCATATTACCGTAACCGTTATCCTGCTGTTCACAACAACCCCTACCATTGCAAACCGTGACAGATGATTTAACAAGAATCTTTCTACCAGTACCGTAACCCTTATCCTGCTGTTCACGACAACCCCTACCTTTGCAAACTATGACAGAATTGACTTAACAAGAACGGTAACCCTTATCCTGCTATTCACGACAACCCCTACCTTTGCAAACTATGACAGATGACTTAACAAGAACGGTAACCCTTATCCTGCTATTCACGACAACCACTACCTTTGCAAACTATGACAGATGACTTAACAAGAACGGTAACCCTTATCCTGCTGTTCACGACAACCCCTACCTTTGCAAACTATGACAGATGACATAACAAGAACCGTAACCCTTATCCTGCTGTTCACAACAACCCCTACCTTTGCAAACTATGACAGATGACTTAACAAGAACCGTAACCCTTATCCTGCTGTTCACAACAACCCCTACCTTTGCAAACTATGACAGATGACTTAACAAGAACCGTAACCCTTATCCTGCTGTTCACAACAACCCCTATCTTTGCAAACTATGACAGATGACTTAACAAGAACTATAACCCTTATCCTGCTGTTCACGACAACCCCTACCTTTGCAAACTATGACAGATGACTTAACAAGAACAGTAACCCTTATCCTGCTATTCACGACAACCCCTACCTTTGCAAACTATGACAGATGACTTAACAAGAACCGTAACCCTTATCCTGCTATTCACGACAAACCCTACCTTTGCAAACTATGACAGATGACTTAGCAAGAACTATAACCCTTATCCTGCTATTCATGACAACCCCTACCTTTGCAAACTATGACAGATGACTTAACAAGAACTATAACCCTTATCCTGCTATTCACGACAACCCCTACCTTTGCAAACTATGACAGATGACTTAACAAGAACTATAACTCTTATCCTGCTATTCACGACAACCCCTACCTTTGCAAACTATGACAGATGACTTAACAAGAACTATAACCCTTATCCTGCTATTCACGACAACCCCTACCTTTGCAAACTATGACAGATGACTTAACAAGAACTATAACCCTTATCCTGCTATTCACGACAACCCCTACCTTTGCAAACTATGACAGATGACTTAACAAGAACGGTAACCCTTATCCTGCTGTTCACAACAACCCCTACATTTGCAAACTATGACAGATGACTTAACAAGAACTATAACCCTACCTGCTGTTCAGGACAACCCCTACCTTTGCAAACTATTACAGATGACTTAACAAGAACTATAACCCTTATCCTGCTATTCACGACAACCCCTACCTTTGCAAACTATGACAGATGACTTAACAAGAACTGTAACCCTTATCCTGCTGTTCACGACAACCCCTACCTTTGCAAACTATGACAGATGACTTAACAAGAACGGTAACCCTTATCCTGCTGTTCACAACAACCCCTACATTTGCAAACTATGACAGAACTGACTTAACAAGAATCTTTCTACCATATTACGGTAACCCTTATCCTGCTATTCACGACAACCCCTACCTTTGCAAACTATGACAGATGACTTAACAAGAACTGTAACCCTTATCCTGCTGTTCACGACAACCCCTACCTTTGTGAACTATGACAGAATTGACTTAACAAGAATCTTTCTACCATATTACGGTAACCCTTATCCTGCTGTTCACGACAACCCCTACCTTTGCAAACTATGACAGATGACTTAACAAGAACTGTAACCCTTATCCTGCTGTTCACGACAACCCCTACCTTTGCAAACTATGACAGATTTGACTTAACAAGAATCTTTCTACCATATTACGGTAACCCTTATCCTGCTGTTCACGACAACCCCTACCTTTGCAAACTATGACAGATGACTTAACAAGAACCGTAACCCTTATCCTGCTGTTCAAGACAACCCCTACCTTTGCAAACTATGACAGAATTGACTTAACAAGAATCTTTCTACCAGTACTGTAACCCTCATCCTGCTATTCACAACAACCCCTACCTTTGCAAACTATGACAGATGACTTAACAAGAACCGTAACCTTTATCCTGCTATTCACAACAACCCCTACCTTTGCAAACTATGACAGATGACTTAACAAGAACCGTAACCCTTATCCTGCTATTCACGACAACCCCTACCTTTGCAAACTATGACAGATTACTTAACAAGAACCGTAACCCTTATCCTGCTGTTCACGACAACCCCTACCTTTGCAAACTATGACAGATGACTTAACAAGAACTATAACCCTTATCCTGCTATTCACGACAACCCCTATCTTTGCAAACTATGACAGATGACTTAACAAGAACCGTAACCTTTATCCTGCTATTCACAACAACCCCTACCTTTGCAAACTATGACAGATGACTTAACAAGAACTATAACCCTTATCCTGCTATTCACAACAACCCCTACCTTTGCAAACTATGACAGATGACTTAACAAGAACCGTAACCCTTATCCTGCTGTTCACGACAACCCCTATCTTTGCAAACTGTGACAGATTACTTAACAAGAACCGTAACCCTTATCCTGCTGTTCACGACAACCCCTACCTTTGCAAACTATGACAGATGACTTAACAAGAGCCGTAACCCTTATCCTGCTGTTCACGACAACCCCTACCTTTGCAAACTATGACAGATGACTTAACAAGAATATTTCTACCAGTACTGTAACCCTTATCCTGCTATTCACGACAACCCCTACCTTTGCAAACTATGACAGAATTGACTTAACAAGAATCTTTCTACCAGTACCATAACCCTTATCCTGCTGTTCACGACAACCCCTACCTTTGCAAACTATGACAGATGACTTAACAAGAACGGTAACCCTTATCCTGCTATTCACGACAACCCCTACCTTTGCAAACTATGACAGATGACTTAACAAGAACGGTAACCCTTATCCTGCTGTTCACGACAACCCCTACCTTTGCAAACCATGACAGATGACTTAACAAGAATCTTCAGGTGACTTTATTTTACCATTACCGTAACCCTTATCCTGCTGTTCACGACAACCCCTACCTTTGCAAACCATGACAGATGACTTAACATTAATCCTTAGGTGACTTTTTTTTACCATTACCGTAACCCTTATCCTGCTGTTCACGACAACCCCTACCTTTGCAAACCGTGACAGATGACTTAACAAGTATCTTTAGGTGACTACTTTCTACCTTTACCGTAAGCCCCCGCCCCTAGGGGCTTGAAGAAATATATGGGCTGCATGATGCTTCCAGGCAGAGCTGAATCCGGCCCGCACACTAGAACTGGTAAACCGCTTAGAGGATCTAAGCCTGTCCAGGAACCGCGGTGCGAGGTGGACCGTCCATGCTAATAAACACTATTGGTTTCATTGGGCTGCTCTCAATGCCTGGTAAAAGTCCCACAAAATTGGAAGCAACATCTCAAAATGACCTTTAAAGTGTTGACAGGGACGTTTAACCTCAAATCAAACAAATTACCTTTACCGAAACCCTTATCCTGCTGTTCAGCAAAACCCCTACCTTTGCAAACACTAAACAGTGTAGATCCAGATCAGATGGCTTCTGAAGAAGCCATCTGATCAGGATCTACACTGTTTGTCATTCAGATTGTGAATTTGAACGAAAACATTTTATCATGTAACCTGATTGGTTGATAGTTAGAAATGGGTGTGACCTATTAAATTATTCAGCAGGATAAGGGTTAACCCATTTAAGACAGGAAACCCCAAAACAAGACATTGGCAAACAGTGCAAACCCAGATCAGACATTGTTTGTCACATCTGATCAGGGTCTTTAATTAACTGAATGCAAAAATGTTCAACTATTTTCTAAATAAACCTTTACTCACTTCCTAAGATCAGATGCTACAGAACATGGTGTCTGATCGTTTGCTTTCAGAACAGGAATTAAAGGGTTAAATGAAACAGTCTAAGTCCCCATTCTTAAAGGTGCATTATTGAGCTATCTAGAAAAAATGCTTCCAAAAATAAAATACATATAGCCGGTATTTTTCTTTAAAACAATACAAATGAATGCATTTTATGCAAAAATGCGAACAATTATGATGACAGGTAAACGAGTTTGAGAGGGATTCCCTAACTAGGTTTCGCACACTAGTTAGATCTATTTTTAGTTCGTGACAAAAATAGAATCCCCATATATGACGTTATGCGATGTTCATTTTTGGCCTTGTTTGCTTAGGCCATGCCTGAATCGGAAGAAATATGACGTTGAATACCATGCCATAAGTAACGACACTCAGAGAAGATACTGTCGCCATGTATGTGTAAAGAGACAGATTTATTTTTAGAACAGAAATTCTGAACACATGTTCAGAGTGAAGGGTAAAGACGAATGAAAACGACCCGGTAGCTCAATAATGCACCTTTAAATCCAGTCTACACACAGAGACAACTGATCAACCATTGTTGTCAGCGCTTTGATTTTACTACCTTTTCGGTAATTTTGACACCTTGAGGACTTGCTGTAATTCTCTTAAAATTTGATTCCCCATCCTGAACATAATTTGGACACCTTGAGGACATGCTGTAAATCTCCTAAAATTTGTTTCCCCTGGATCCTGCAAGGAGTCCAAAAGGTGCAGACGGAATGGCAAACAGTGTAGCCCCTGATCAGACTGCTCCTTCAGGAGCAGTCTGATCTGGGTCTGCACTGTTTGCTTACCCCCTGGAAGGCCTGTCTGTCCCAATACTTAAATAGAATCAATACGGTACCAACATACATCGCCCCCGCCCATAGGGGCTTGAAGAAATATATGGGCTGCACGATGCTTCCACGCAGAGCTGAATCCGGCCCGCAAACTAGTACTGGTAAACCCCTTAGAGGATCTAAGCCTGTCCAGGAACCGCAGTGCGAGTTGGACCGTCAATTCTAATAAACCCTATTAGTTTCATTGGGCGACAGGGCTTGAGATGTCATTTCATCTCAATGTGGGGTAAAAGTCCCACAAAATTGGAAGCACCGTCTCCAAAATGACCTTTACAGTGTTGACGGGGACGTTAAACCTCAAATCAAACAAACAAAGTACCAACATACTGTTGAATTGTGGGCGAAGGATTTGTTCATTTTATCGAGTTCTCTCATTATATATCCATTACAGTAACAAACCCATGTGCATATGACATCGTGCATAACTCTAGAGCCACAATTTTACAGATGAAGTGTTTTTTTTATGTTCCAAACACAGACTGTCGGTGCTCATTAGGATTGTCTCAATGAGTTTGTTTGTTTGTTTGTTTGTATTGGGGTTTAACGGCCCATTTAACACTATTTAGGTCACTTTTGAGCTGGTTAGTTTACCTATCCACACTTTTCCTAGGCAAACAGTGCACATTCTTTCGCCAGAAACTGACAACTGCCCCTTCTTGAATCAGCAGAAGGGAGAGAATGACCGTAGAAAAGATTTCATGATCAATCTCCATGAAAGAATGTTGCCGATCCCGGCAGGTATCGAACTGCGTCCTCCAGATCACCAGTCAGATGCGCATCCGACTGAGCTACTGAGGCCGGCGTGCCTCATTGAGTACCAACAATCTCTGTTTTTAAACAAAACTAAGAAAATAAGGTTTCCCCTGTAAACCCCATTCTTTTTCTCTACATAAAATGGGGTTTACATGGGTATTCATTACACAGACTTATTAACGTGGTCCAAATTGTCACTTTACAGGAAGTTGACTATATTTCTGTAAGAAAATGTAAATACTAATGAATCTCTCGGAGACGATACATCACTCCGAATCTAACTTAAAATGACAAGCTGTTGATATTAATAAGTGGATACTGTGATCAGAACTAATGTCGTTAGTGTCTTCGCTATATTGTGATAGCCATTTTGTCTCTTTCGGAACGTTATTTATATTTATGACCCGTGTTTGCCCATTAGGGAAAGTTGTAATTGTTTTCTATCCGGTACATTAATGGCCTAAATGTTTTGTATCATGTAAGATTTAATATTGATGACAAATTATTAACCATCCCGTGGACTCTAAATGAGAGTATTTTCACAGCTAGGTAACATTACAGGAGGGGATAGAACCTTGGCTGTATATGTTTATCAGTGCAATATAATGTTTGTATAACTTTCTCAATCAAACTTGAATGCTCCAAAAATATGTTTCGGGAGCAGGCAGTTCTATAATGAGTACACCCATAATCTATGTTAGGAGCAAATATAATAGACACAGTGTATACAGTAAAATTCCTATATTAAGACAACCTTTGGGACTGTTCAAAAGTGGTCTTAAGACCACTTTTGAACAGTCCCAAAGGTGGTCTCTGGCCAGAGAACACTGGTTGAAGAAAACACAAGGAAAGAACTACTGCAACCTTCTAAATAAACTTTTTAATTTTAGGTGGTCTTAATAGCCGAATTTTACTGTTCCTTTGTTAACCCAATCACGACAATTGTTGTCTGCTTTGCCATCTGCCTGTTACCTTAAGTATTTTTTTTTTGCAAAACAGTGTAGGCCCAGATCAGACTGCTCCTCTAGGAGAAGTCTGATCTGGACCCAAACTATTTGCCAGATCAGACTGTTCCTCTAGGAGCAGTCTTATCTGGGCCCACACTGTTTGTCTATATGCAAAAATATTTTTAACTCTTATCATGCTGTTCACGACAACCCCTATCTATGGAAACCATGTAGATCCAGATCAGATGGCTTCTGATCAGGATCTACATTGTTTCACATGAAGTTTATGGATTTGTAAGAATGAATTACATGAAGTAATGTGATTGGTTCAAAGTCAGAAATGGGTGTGGCTAAACTGAATATTTAGCAAGAGAAGGGTTAAAAAGTTTGCAAGAAGACTGCGCAGACGACATAAGCAGAAGACATTTTCAGATCTTATTTTTCTCAGCGGGTTAACATATACTCGAGTGTTTGTTAATGTGATGTCGATCATATGTTGATATCACAACAATTTTCAGATTTTCATTACAGACTGTTCACTTGTAGAAATCTTTCTATCTGTCTGACTGTCTGTTTGTCTGTCTGTGCTAAAAGCCTTAACAATTAACATTAACAAAATTGACCAGCAATCTCATAAAGTCTGTCAAAGAAACTGTATGGTAGTGACACTCACTTCCTGTTTGAAGGATTCTGGTGACCTTGACCTTTGCACAGTCAGATTCAATATAAACTCATAATTTTCAAACACAAGATTAAACAACATAAAAAAATGTCTAACCTGTAATTTTCTGAAATTCCTGAGCCAGGATAATAAAAGACTTAATATTCGCTGTTCAATCCATAAAAAGTAATGCAGTAGCACACATGATTTACGCTACAACACTTTTCAGTTGAAATTGTCCTGTAACGCAAGGGGTAATCAATATCAAAGTTAACAAAGTGTAGAGCGGGCCACGATTATATAAGCTGTGTAAAGCAAAAAAGTGTCTCTGGATACATGTGCTCAGAGTAGTCACAAAGCAGTTGGCATTTCTACGGAGCCGAAACACTTTCTTGTCATTTGCCTGAAGAAGGGTTAGGCCAGTTTAGAGCCAAGTTAAGACTCAGATCAGACTGCGCGTATGCGCAGTCTGATCAGAGTCTTAACTTGGCACATGTTGAATTGTAGGCTTTAGCAGGACTCGACTTATGTTATTAAATTATTCTCTGTAGCAAATCTCTGTCAAAAGCATTATTGTTTATTGCGGGATTTAGAATACAGGAGGCTGTTAACTAAAGCCTACAGCGCTATATCATTTAACCAATCTATTATAGGAAATTATTAGAAAACGTTAGCCAATAACACCAAATCTATATACGTGACTGGACATTGCAAAACCAACAAAACAGCAAGCGTAAGGTGGTGGAAACTGGGAACAGGACAGGCTGTACATTCTGACAAGCTTCTGCTTTCCTAAAAATCTCTTCGTTTCTTCAAGCTGACCCTGAGACCATTGGATCTGTCACTGCCCAGTCCTGATCAGACTGTGCAGATAAGCAGGATAATCTTTGTCATAACCATATGTGTATCATGTTGCAGATTGCTATGAATGGCTTCAAGTGGCAGATGTACCCTATATTGTATCGTCAACTGAAAATTGCCATAAACGATATTTAATAGCACTATAATCGATTTATGGTACAGTATTATATATATACAGTAAAATACCTATTAAGACCACCTTTGGGACTGTTCAAAAGTGGTCCTTAAGACCACTTTTGAACAGTCCCAAAGGTGGCCTTTTAATAGGAGACACTAGGTGTATATTCTAAGTCTTGGAAAAGTAGGAACTCGGCAAACAGTGAAAACCCAAATCAGACTGCTCCTTAATGAGCAGTCTGATCTGGGTCTTCACTGTTTCACATTAAAATACAACATGATAATAATAGCAAAGCTTCTGAAAGTTCTTGTTCAAACTTCCCCTATCATTACCATTATAAGGAGTCTTTGTTTGTTTTTGTTTGATTTGAAGTTTAACGTCTCTGTCAACCCTGTAAAGGTCATTTTGGAGACGTTGCTTCCAATTTTGCGGGACTTTTACCAAACATTGAGACGGCCCCCGCCCATAGGGGCTTGAAGAAATATATGGGCTGCATAATGCTTCCACGCAGAGCTGAATCCGGCCTGCACACTAGTACTGGTAAACCGCTTAGAGGATCTAAGCGTGTCCAGAAACCGCGGTGCGAGGCGGACAGTCCATGCTAATAAACCCTATTGGTTTCATTGGGCAACAGGGCTTGAGATGTCATTTCATCTCAATGTCGGGTAAAAGTCCTACAAAATTGGAAGCAACGTCTCCGAAATGACCTTCACAGTGTTGACCTAAAATCACACAAACAAACAAAGCCCAACATTGAGATGAAATGACATCTCAAGCCCTGTCGCCCAATGAAACCAATATAGTTTATAAGCATGGACGGGCCGACTCGCACCCCACTGCCTGGGCAGGCTTAGATCCTCTAAGCGGTTTACCAGTACTAGTGTGCGGGTCGGTTTCAGCTCTGCGTGGAAGCATCATGCAGCTCATTTATTTCTTCAATCCCTGATGGACGGGGGCTATATTATAAGGAGTCATTTTTAATGATGAGTCTCAATTTTTTTAGTTTTTACCATTACAGTGAAATTACGCTATTCAGTACAACAAAAATTAAGACTATGCTTTAAAAAGTTTTATTAAGCAGGCTGCAGTTTTTTTTCTTTCTGTTTTTGGCATACAGTGTCCTTTGGTCAGAGACCACCTTGGGACTGTTCAAAAGTGGTCTTTAAGACCACTTTTGAACAGTCCCAAAGGTGGTCTCAATATATGAATTTTACTGTACCATAAAAGTTTTATTATAATTAACGCACGTGTTCTAATAAGCACCCCAACTCACTTCTCTCACATTGGATATGATTCCGATAATCACTCAGTGGGTTAATTAGAATTTTTACGGTATTTTCACAACAGAATAATTATTATTATTGAATGGAATATAATTAGCAACTGTATGACTATTTATGATCTTTTAAGTAACAAAAGATCTTATTTATCAAATAACAAAACATTTTCATGGCTTTTTCAAACAATCAAACAATTTCATAGATTTTTCTATAGATAGCTGATCATCCCAAGTGATTTACCATAATAACCAAGAACTATACAGTTCAAAGGTAGCGATTTCGTAAGTTATGTTAAAACTTTGTTAATCCAGAAAGGCCAAAAAAATCATATGTTTACCGAGAAAAAATGTTAGTAGCATTAAGTGCAGCCTGAATTAAGTCTATGTACAACATCTAATTCGGCTCCCCGCCCATTGCTGCTTGAAGAAATAAATGGGCTGCATGATGCTAAACCAAGCAGAGCTGAATCCAACCGCACAAGAGTACTGGTAAACCACTTTGAGGATCTAAGCCTGCCCAGACAAAGCGGTGCAAGTTGGCCGTCAGTGCTTATAAACCCTATTGGTTTCATTGGGTGACAGGACTTGAGATGTCATTTCTTTTCAATGTCGGGTAAAAGTCCCACAAAATTGGAAGCAACATCTCCAAAATGACCTTTATAGTGTTATCGGGGACGTTAAACATCAAATCAAACAAAACTAGAATTGTGCAGTCAATGGCAAGCCATCGCATATCCCCACACTTCCCTGCAGGCCCCACCCCCTGGGCCATTCCCTAGTGGTGTTTGGCCCGAGGGGTAAAATTTTGATTGTAGTGTATTCTACTCATCATGCCGTTCGATTTAATATGCTACACAACCATGTTCTGAAAACTTTGATTTTTTACCCCCAAGGTGTCCCACCCCTGGCCCCACTCCCAGGGGTAGGATCAAAATTCTGAAAGTGTCATGCACTCCCCAGACCAAAGATGTATCAGTTCCCAGAGTTTCAAGTTTCAACAGTCTAGGAGGAGTTATCCGGTAACAATAATGTATGGAGGTAAAGGGGTAAAAATCAGTTTTTGACCTCTGGTGACCTCAAAATTGACCCAAGGGGTCAAATTTTGGTTGTAATGTTTTCTACTCATCATGCCGTTCGCCTTGATATGTAACACGACCATGTTCTGGAAATTTTTATATTTGACCCCCGCGGGCCCCACCCCCTCCCTAGGGGTGTGATCAAAATTCCGAAAGTGTCATGCTCTCACCAGACCAAAGATCTATCAGTTCCCAAAGTTTCAAGTTTCTATCTATAACCATCTAGGAGGAGTTATCCGGTAAGACATACGTATGGACTGATGGAGGACGAAGACAATTACAATATCCCCACTTTTTCTTCGAAAAGCGTGGGGACAACAAAACAACATCTAATACTGGTGAATTACTTGCTAGAAAAGTTAACAGATTGACCATTAACAAGTTTGTTATTTGTTAAACATCTCGGCCATTTTTCGGAGTCTTAAATTCTCAGAGACTCGAAATATACCTAAGTTCTACGAAACTATGAAATCTTCAAAAGTGGCATTGAGTCTGAGCCCAACAGCTTCATTAGAGATTAAATTATGATTCATGAGTTTGATCCCCCCACCCCCATGCCTCCCCACTTAGTGACAGCTTCATTAATATTAGAGATTAAATGATTCATGAGTTTGAATGAGTTTGATCCCTCCCTCCCCCACCCCCTTAGTGACAGCTTCATTGGAGATTGAATGATTCAAGAGTTTGAATGTGTCTGATCCACCCCCCCCCCCCACACACACACACCCATCCCCACTTCTGGCAGTGACCATTATCAAAGATTTATCTTGAAATGCATGGACTGTCTATGGCCATTTCATCCTGCCACTCAAGAGTTACTGGTAAAAGTATGTGCAGTGTACTGTTCTAACCACTTAATGGGTCTAAGCTTGCCTGAGGAAATATTTGTTGTGTACTGTTCTAACCACTTAGTGAGTCTACGTTTGCCTAGGAAGTATTTGTTGTGTACTGGTTCAACCACAAAAAGGGTCTAAGCTTGCCCAGCAAGTATTTGTTGTGTACTAGTTTAACCATATAGTGAGTCTAAGCTTGTACAGTAAGTATTTGTTGTGTACTGGTTTAACCACATAGTGAGTCTAAGCTTGCCCAGTAAGTATTTGTTGTGTACTAGTTAAACCACATAGTGAGTCTAAGCTTGTCCAGTAAGTATTGGTTGTGTGCTGATTTAAGAACATAGTGAGTCTAAGCTTGTCCAGTAAGTATTTTTTGTGTACTGGTTTAACAACATAGTGAGTCTAAGCTTGTCCAGTAAGTATTTGTTGTGTACTGGTTTAACAACATAGTGAGTCTAAGCTTGTCCAGTAAGTATTTGTTGTGTACTGGTTTAACAACATAGTGAGTCTAAGCTTGTCCAGTAAGTATTTGTTGTGTACTGGTTTAACAACATAGTGAGTCTAAGCTTGTCCAGGAAGTATTTTTTATGTACTGGTTTAACCATTTAGTGGGTCTAAGCTTGTCCAGTAAGTATTTGTTGTGTACTGGTCTAACCATTTTGTGAGTCTAAGCTTTCCCAGTAAGTATTTGTTGTGTACTGGTTTAACCACATAGTGAGACTAAGCTTGTCCAGTAAGTATTTGTGATGTAGTGGTTTAACAACATAGTGAGTCTAAGCTTGTCCAGGAAGTATTTGTTGTGTACTGGATTAACAACAAAGTGAGTCTAAGCTTGTCCAGTAAGTATTTGTTGTGTACTGGTTTAACAACATAGTGAGTCTAAGCATGTCCAGTAAGTATTTGTTGTGTACTGGTTTAACAACATAGTGAGTCTAAGCTTGCCCAGTAAGATTTGTTGTGTACTGGTTTAACAACATAGTGAGTCTAAGCTTGTCCAGTAAGTATTGGTTGTGTACTGGTTTAACAACATAGTGAGTCTAAGCTTGCCCAGTAAGATTTGTTGTGTACTGGTTTAACAACATAGTGAGTCTAAGCTTGCCCAGTAAGTATTTGTTGTGTACTGGTTTATCCACTTAGTGAGTCTAAGCTTGCCCATTAAGTATTTGTTGTGTACTGGTTTAACAACATAGTGAGTCTAAGCTTGCCCAGTAAGTATTTGTTGTGTACTGGTTTAACAACATAGTGAGTCTAAGCTTGCCCAGTAAGTATTTGTTGTGTACTGGTTTAACCACATAGTGAGTCTAAGCTTGTCCAGTAAGTATTTGTTGTGTACTGGTTTAACAACATAGTGAGTCTAAGCTTGTCCAGTAAGTATTGGTTGTGTACTGGTTTAACAACATAGTGAGTCTAAGCTTGTCCAGTAAGTATTTGTTGTGTACTGGTTTAACAACATAGTGAGTCTAAGCTTGCCCAGTAAGTATTTGTTGTGTACTGGTTTAACCACATAGTGAGTCTAAGCTTGCCCAGTAAGTATTTGTTGGGTACTGGTTTAACCACATAGTGAGTCTAAGCTTGTCCAGTAAGTATTGGTTGTGTACTGGTTTAACAACATAGTGAGTCTAAGCTTGCCCAGTAAGTATTTGTTGTGTACTGGTTTATCCACTTAGTGAGTCTAAGCTTGCCCAGTAAGTATTTGTTGGGTACTGGTTTATTCACTTAGTGAGTCTAAGCTTGCCCAGTAAGTATTTGTTGTGTACTGGTTTATCCACTTAGTGAGTCTAAGCTTGCCCAGCAAGATTTGTTGTGTACTGGTTTATCCACTTATTGAGTCTAAGTTTGCCCAGCAAGATTTGTTGTGTACTGGTTTATCCACTTAGTGAGTCTAAGCTTGCCCAGCAAGATTTGTTGTGTACTGGTTTATCCACTTTGTGAGTCTATGCTTGCCCAGCAAGATTTGTTGTGTACTGGTTTAACCACTTAGTGAGTCTAAGCTTGTGTACTGGTTCAGCCAATTGTGTGGGGTTGTTTAGCTTGCCCAGGAAGAAATTGTTGAATACTGGTTTAACCACTTGCATGGGTCTAAGCTTGCCCATGAAGTACTTTAAGTGCACTGGTTTAACCCATCCCCACAGAGGCCTTTACATTATGCGAGAAGTAAAGCCACTTTCCAAATAAAATTTGAAGAATACACTATCTGACACATCTAAATTCTGAAATGGACTTGTGCAAAATATAAGATGGAACATTCCATTCAGTACAAAATGGGCTAAGCAAACAGTGCAGACCCAGATCATCACAGTCCACACTGTTTGCCATTCTGTTTGCACCTTTTGCACTACTTGCTGGATCCTTTAACAAATTGGTTAAAATTTTATGAGAATTGTGAAGCAAGTCCTCAAGGTGTCTGAATGTTTTGGATTTTTGCGGTAAACTTACTTTTTAAACTCTTCCTGCAGTGCATGAAGGCGTGATCGGCAGCTGTCACTCTCCCGTGTGATCTCATGGAGTTTGTGCTCAGCCTCAACCCGTAACATCCTCTCATGCTCCAACTCCTTCGACAAACTCTCTTTCTGAAAATATATGAAACACCATACATAACCTATTTTATCCCATTATAGGCAGGAAACCCCATAAAGGGTAGCCTGGCAAACAGCGCTGGCCCGGATCAGATGCTGCAGGGTGCAGCATCTGATCAGGGTCTGCATTTTTGCTGACCGGATTTTCTGTCAAAAATCGAATAAAAATGAAAAAAAATTACCTAGCCTGAAACCGCTTAAAAGACAAATGGACTTGTCAAATATATAGAAATTGAAGAGTCCCCCAGTATACCATGGGTTATACAGGAAACTGTGAAATAGCTCCTGACCATTAGAGCTTGGATAAATAGATTAATCAGGCTGTATAATACTTCCACAAAGAGCTCAGAAACACACCGCAAACCACTTAGGTCTATAAGCATGCAGGCAAAGTGATGTGAGTCAGACAGTCCATGCATATAAACCCTATGGTTCCAATGGGCGGCAGGGACTGAGATTTGATTTCATTTCAGTGTCAGGTAAAAGGCCCACAAATTTGGCAGCAACATCTCCAAAATGACGTAAATAGTGTTGACGGTGATGTTGAACATCAATTCAAACAAATAGGAAACTCTAAAATGGTACACTGCAGCAAACACTGTAACATCTGATCATAGCCTTAATCGCTTGCGAAAAGTGCAGCCATTTTCAAAATAAATTTCTGAAAATTTTTCGGCCACACAGCTTGACACTCCGCCATTTTTTTTTAAATGATTCTTGCTGTAGACTGTGAGTGGAATTCCGCTATCTAAAGACCAGGGGCCAGTTGTTCAAAAACTAACAATGTCGTTAGTTAACGTATCGTTAAAACTTTGATCATTTATTATAGCAAATACGCTAATATTTTTGCTGAAAAAATGTGAGCAGCTCACATTTTTTCAGCAAAAATAACAAAATTTTAGGCATTAAACTTTCTAGAACAGTTAACAGTATGACTACTAACGAGCTCGTTAAGCTAACGATCGATGCTTCGAGCAACAGGCCCCTGTTAACCCATTCTACTATATGACTCTTCCATAGCTATATGTTGGACAAGTTCATTTGTCATATAATGGGTGTCAGGGCTACTTTAATGCAGTGGGAGTTGGCCCGTCCATGCTTATAAACCCTTTTGGTTTCATTGGGTGGCAGGGCTTGAGATGTCACCGGGTAAAAGTCCCACAAAATTGGAAGCAACGTCTCCAACATGATTAGTGTTGACGGGGACGTTAAAACTTCAAATCAATCAATCAAATCAAATCAGGGGTATTTTTTCTTTTTTATTCTATTTTTGACGGAAAATTCTGTTAGCAAATAGTGCAGGCCCAGATCAGACGCGATTTCCTGTGGCATCTGATCTGGGCCTGCACTAGTTGCCAAGGTGCCCCTACGTCCACGCCACCCCCCCCCCCTCCCCCCCCGCATCAAATGGGTGAAAATTAAAACTACCATAATGATCATAATGATCCTGCATATTGGAACAGACAGGCCAAAGCAAACAGTGCGCACCCAGAACTGACTGCTCCTTCAGTTACACCCTTTGCCATTCCGTTTGCACTTTTTGGACTCCTTGCTAGATCATGAAACAAAGTTGAAATTTTAGAAGAATTACAGGAAGTCCTAAAGGTGTCCGAATTTTTAGGATTTTTATGGTAATTCTTCAAAATACACATTTGAAATGTTTCAGTTATTATATTTCTTTGTTTCTTTCTACACCCCGTGTTCTCTAGTAACACACCACCTTAAGACCACTTTTGAGGCCCCCGCCCATCGGGGCTTGAAGAAAAAGAAGGGCTGCGTGATGCTTCCAAGCAGAGCTGAAACCGACCCGCACAAGAGTACTGGTAAACAGCTTAGATGATCTAAGCATGCCCAGGCAAAGTGGTGTGAGTAGGCCTACCCATGCTTATAAACCCTATTGGTTTCATTGGGTGGCAGGGCTTGAGATGTCATTTCATCTCAGTGTCGGGTAAAAGTCCCACAAAATTGGAAGCAACGTCTCCAAAATGACCTTCACAGTGTTGACGGGGACGTTAAACCTCAAACCAAACAAACAAAAAATAAGACCACTTTTGAACAGTCCCAAAGGTCTGATCTGAACTTACCAATGTTTTAACTGTATATGGTGCATTTCAATCTTATTTCATCAATCATATATACGGGTAATTATACAGTTTAATGAAAATGGTAAATTCTTACCAAACCTACTAGAATTTCTATATCCAATATTAAAGTTAATAATTTTTTGTAAACTTTCAATAATCAAGCAATACACTGCCCTTTGAAATATTTCTAGATGAATAAAGAAAGGACTGCTTTCAGTTTCAACAGCAATATCAATCTAACTATAAAATACCCTTTTTTGGTAAAAAAGATAAAAAAAAGAATCCACTATGCTCCTGCTGTGTAACTCACCGCTGTGTGAAAATGGGGAAGATACTTCAACCCATTTTGTACTGAATGGAATCTTCCACCTTATAACATGTAGCACGGCCCCCGCCCATAGGGGCTTGAAGAAATATATGGGCTGCATGATGCTTCCGCGCAGAGCTGAATTCTGCCCGCACACTAGTACTGGTAAACCGCTTAGAGGATCTAAGCCTGTCCAGGAACCGCGGTGCGAGGTGGACCATCCATGCTAATAAACCCTATTGGTTTCATTGGGCGACAGGGCTTGAGATGTCATTTCATCTCAATGTCGGGTAAAAGTCCCACAAAATAGGAAGCAACGTCTCCAAAATGACCTTTACAGTGTTGACGGGGACGTTAAACCTCAAATCAAACAAACAAAAAAATAACATGTAGCAGGAGTCCATTTTAACCCTTTTTGTACTAAATTAAATCTTCCACCTTATACATGTATACGTCACAAGTCCATTTCGAAATTTAGGGGTGTCAGGTTGTGTTTTCTTCAAAATTTATTCAGGAAATGGCTTAACTTTTGTAAACAGTGTATGCCCTGATCAGATGCCACGTTCTGCAGGGTCTGCTCTGGGCTTGCACTGTTTGCCAAGGACCTACCCCTTTTGGGGTTGGTTAGCAATTAAGGGGTGTTAAGTGGAGTTTTTATATTAATGTTTCAGGAAATGACTGAACTTTTTGCAAACAGTGATATTTAAGGCCCTGAACAGACGTTGCAGAATTTTTTCACAAACAGTGAAGGCCCTGATCAGATGCCACGTTTTGCGGCGTCTCTGTTTTCCAGTGACCCATTTTGGGAATTCCCGCATAAAATGGGCTATTAATGATTATCCTATTTGGTCAGTCACATGTGAAGGCAAGCTCACACTTATTGAAACTATCAGCAGGTCCATATTCGATGAGCTTCATCACAAAAAATTAACGTTTTCCACTGTGCAGTCAGCTCAGATCAGTGCAGGCCTGTACATATGTGCAGGCTAATCAGAGCCCTTTCTGCCTGCAGAAGGCTTCTGGGAACCCTTGGCTCTCCAAAGGGGAAAGATTGATGTCTCTCACATTTATTAATAAGCTATTTCTTCACCAGTTGTCAGACCCCAAAGACTGGTACTGTAAAGTGGGATAGACATGCCCTAAGCAAACAGTGTAGACCCAGATCAGACTGCTCCTGAAGGAACAGTCTGATCAGGGTCTACACAGTTTGCCATTCTGTCTCCGCTTTTTGGACTCCCTGCTGGATCCTGAAACAAATTTTAGGAGCATTACAGCAAGTCCTCAAGGTGTCCGAATTTTTAGGATTTTTACGGTATTTAACTACCATAACCCATTTTGGACTGAACAGAACAGAATCTGTCTCCCTTAAATTAATGTTTTACAGGAGTCCTTTTCAAAATTTAGGGATGTCAGGTAAAGTTCTTTTTCTGGAAAAGTATATAAAAATGGCTGAACTTTTTGCAAACAGTGAAGGCCCAGATCAGATGCCGCATTTTGCGGCATCTGATCTGGGCCTGCACTGTTTGCCAACGTCCAGTTCTCATGATGGGTTACCCGGTCTAAAATGAGTAAAGGTGTGCTGTATATGTTAAGGTCATCACTGCAGGACATTAAGATATTTGACCAGCCATTTTTCCTCCTCTTTCAACTATAATGTGAAAACTGTCACATACATACTCGCATATCAAAGATTCGAATCAGCTTTCTTCCCCAAGTCAATAAGTCAAGATTGTAAATCTACTCCCCGAACATAAATTAAAGCACTCAAAGGATCCCAACATTAAGCACTCGAAAGGATGGACTGATGGGACGACTATTTCTGAGTATAGACAGGAAAAATGGGTCCTAAACTTGCACTTAGACTGTTTTGTTTAACACTTAAATTGCTCGGCCCAATTGTTCAAAGCATCGCTAGCTTAACGAGCATGTTAGCAGTCAAATTGTTAACTGTCCTGGCACGTACAATATCTAAAATTCTGATATTTTTGCTGAAAAAAGAATGTGAGCAGCTTTTGCAATGCAAAAGCTGCTCATATTTTTTCCAGCAAAAATATTAGCATTTTTGCAATAAATGATAAAAGTTTTAACGATATGCTGACTAATGGCATCATTAGCTTTGAACAACTGGCCCCTCTGGCAAACAGAGTAGACCTCAATCTGTAACACCACAGAATTATTTTATATCCCAAAACATGTTAGAATGACGGCCCCTGACCATCAGGGCTTGAAGAAATATATGGGCTGCATGATGCAGAGCTGAAACCGACCAACACATGAGTACTGGCTAACAGCTTAGAGGAGATAAGCCTGCCCAGGCAAAGCGATGTGAAACGGCCCATCCATGCTTATAAACCCTATTGGTTTCATTGGGCGACAGGGCTAAAATTTCATCTCAATGTCGGGTAAAAGTCCCACAAAATTGGAAGCAACGTCTCCAAAATAACCCTTACAGTGTTGACAGGGACGTTAAACCTTAAATCAATCAAACAAAACATGTTACAATGAATAGTGTTAAAAAGTGATTTCTGTGTTCTAAATCGTTTACCTAAGCTTGCTTAAAACAATATATATCATTGCCACCGCCTATCGGGGCTTGGAGAAGTAGATTGGGCAGCGCCTGGTGCTTCCATACAGAGCTGAAACTTACCCCCGAGGAGTACTGTTAACCGCTTAGTAAGGTCTAAGCCTGCCCAGGCAAACTGTTTATAAATCCTGTTGCTTTGTTTGGGAGGTAGGGAATGAGCATTTCTCATCTCCATGTCAGGCAGGAAGTCCCACAAAACTGCATGGAAGCAACATCTTCAAAATGATCTAAAAAGTGTTGGTGTGGACGTAAAACCTCAGTTCTGACATAACAAAATAATATATCCTAACCCTGTCTTCAGGTGATATTTAACCCTTATCTTGCTGAATATTCATTTAAGCCACACCCATTTCTATCTATCAGCCAATCAAAATACTTGATGTAATTTATTGCTACAAATTCATAAACTGAATGCCAAACAGTGTAGATCCTGATCAGATGGCTTCTTCACTGTTTCCACAGATAAGGGTTGTCGTGAACAGCAAGATAAGGCTTATTTAACTTTTTACCTGAAATTTAATCAGTCCATCACTAAAGTGATACTTTTCGTTTTACCTGAAGTATATATAACCAAGACTTTCTTTTACTCTCTATCTATCATACTTATGTCTACTAATAACTCTAAAAACTGGGCTCATCCTCGATGAGAGGCCAACTCTGGTGGTCTTTATTAAAACAATAGCTTCTACTTATACCAATATGTCAGTCTGAATGCCACTACAATGTCAATATTAAATCAGGATTCCACAGTCTTTATATAAGTCTAAACCCATTTCAGACGGAAAACCTAGACACAGAACACTGGAAAACAGAAAAGGCCAGGATCAGATGCCCCACGGACTGTGGTGTCAGATCTGGGTCTTCACTATTTTCTAAAAGTTCAGGCATTTTCTAAATGAATGTCAAAAATAACTCAACCCAACACCCCTAAATTTCAAGATGGACTCCTGCTTTGTTTAAGTGGACCATTCTACTCGGCTCAAAATGGGTTATCCTGCTGAATACAGTGAACATTCCCATGGCTACCTTTGCAAACAGTGTAGATCCAGATCTAAGGAAGCCATCTGATCAGGATCTACACTGCTTGCAACTCAGTTTACAAATTTTAATAAATATGCTATTATCAATTGATCTGATTAGTTGCATGCATGCTTAAGTCAGAAATAAGTTTGTTTGTTTGTTTGATTTGAGGTTTAAAGTCCCCGTCAACACTGTAAAGGTCATTTTGGAGACGTTGCTTCCAATTTTGTGGGACTTTTACCCGACATTGAGATGAAATGACATCTCAAGCCCTGTCGCCCAATGAAACCAATAGGATTTATTAGCATGGACGGTCCGCCTCGCACCGCGGTTCCTGGTTGGTTGGTTGGTTGATTTCAGGTTTAACGTCCCCGTCAACACTGTAAAGGTCATTTTGGAGACGTTGCTTCCAATTTTGTGGGACTTTTACCCGACATTGAGATGAAATGACATCTCAAGCCCTGTCGCCCAATGAAACCAATAGGGTTTATTAGCATGGACGGTCCGCCTCGCACCGCGGTTCCTGGACAGGCTTAGATCCTCTAAGCGGTTTACCAGTACTAGTGTGCGGGCCGGATTCAGCTCTGCGTGGAAGCATCATGCAGCCCATATATTTCTTCAAGCCCCTATGGGCGGGGGCCGACCGCGGTTCCTGGACAGGCTTAGATCCTCTAAGCGGTTTACCAGTACTAGTGTGCGGGCTGGATTCAGCTCTGCGTGGAAGCATCATGCAGCCCATATATTTCTTCAAGACCCTATGGGCGGGGGCTTTAGTCAGAAATAAGATGCCAAGAAAAACAACATCTGAAAATGTTGTCTGCTTATGTCCTCTGGTGAATAGAAGCCTCCGTGGTGTAGTGATTACGCTACTCGCCTTGTAAACCAGGGGTCGCAGGATCGATCCCGGGCTTCTCCAGACTTTCGGATGAGTCTTTAAACCGAGGTCCCGTCTCCGTATGACCTTAGCTGTTGGTGGGACGTAAAACTCCAACACTCATTCACTCACTCGTCTGCTGAATTATTTTGCAAACATTTTAAAAATATTTTTGCATACAGGCAAATAGTGTGGGCCCAGATCCGACTGCAGTCTGATCTGGGTCCACACTGTTTGCAAAAAATTACTTTTAAAACTAAATGGCAGACGACAAAGCAGACGACAAATGTCGTGATTGGTGTCTTATGAGTTAAATGTCTTTAACAGTTTGCAAGTAAAGCAATTGTTGTTTGTGTAGCCCTGCCCAACTCTGATTCAGATTCTTTTATTGATGGTGATTCAACAAAAAGAAAACTACATGAATCAATGGTCATGTCACATCAAGCAGCTTGTCATAGAGAAATGTGCATTTGATGATAATTCTCTTTTATCCTTCACACAAATATAGGTTTGGGGCAATCATCATTAGAAAGGATTCAATGTAACTATTTTCAGATAAAAAGGGCAATTATGGGATAATTATACAATCCTTTATAAACAGAGGATCTTACATTACTGAATTTATTAAACAAGTTGAGGAAAAGGAATAAAATGCGAGGCTTAGCTGAGCATTTTATGCCTTTTCTCAAGGAGGTTAATAAATTCAATAACACATGAGCATGAATACAAGATTCTATATATCATACGACATTTAAAACTCATTTTATTCACGGCTGTCAATGATCTGCTATTAGCCAACCCATCCTTATGGACGCCGTATGTGTAACATTACAGAGCGTATCTAACTAATTTGCATATTTAATCCATGTGATGTCATATAAAAAATTGAATGTACACAACTAGAACCCTCTTTATAAGATGTTTTTTTATTAAGACATTCCACTGAAACTGTCATACCAATTTTTGTCATTACAACGAATGTCGTTCCCCACCCGCCCATCTTTGCTTTCTTTGTGGGCGGTAGGGCAGATGTCATTTCATCTCAATGGTCTGGTAAAAGTCCCACAAAATTGAAAGCAACATCTCCAAAATGACCTAAATCCTGTTGATGGGGATGTAAAACCTCAACAAATTTATTTTAGCAAACAAAACAAAACAAGAGGGCCATGATGGCCCTGGATCGCTCACCTGATCCATAGGGTATCAAGTGGGCCCCTGGGAGAGCCATTATTGGCCCAGGCTATAATATGAAATCGGGCCAAAGGGTTAGGAGATGTTGCTTAAAGGTATTTCTATTTTTAGCTCTGGTGGCCATTTTGTTCAGCGGAGCAGAACCATTTTATCAATTTCGGTAGAGGGTCATCCAAGAAACATTTCAGTGAAATTATTTTGAAATCGGGCCAAAGGGCTAGGAGGAGATGTCGTTTAAAGGTTTTTCTATTTTTAGCTCTGATGGCCATTTTGTTCAGCGGAGCGGAACCATTTTAGCAATTTCTGTAAAGGGTCATCCAAGGAACATTTCAGTGAAATAATTTTGAAATCAGGCCAAAGGGCTAGGAGGAGATGTCGTTTAAAGGTTTTTCTATTTTTAGCTCTGGCGGCCATTTTTTTCAGTGGAGTGCAACCATTTTAGCAATTTTGGTAGAGGGTCATCCAAGGAACATTTCTGTGAAATTATTTTGAAATCAGACCAAAGGGCTAGGAGGAGGTGTCGTTTAAAGGTTTTTCTATTTTTAGCTCTGGCGGCCATTTTGTTGAGCGGAGAGGAACCATTTTAGCAATTTCTGTAGAGGGTCATCCAAGGAACATTTCTGTGAAATTATTTTGAAATCGGGCCAAAGGGCTAGGAGGAGATGTCGTTTAAAGGTTTTTTCTATTTTTAGCTCTGGCGGCCATTTTGTTCAGCGGAGCGGAACCATTTTAGCAATTTCGGTAGAGGGTCATCCAAGGAACATTTCTGTGAAATTATTTTGAAATCGGGCCAAAGGGCTAGGAGGAGATGTCGTTTAAAGGTTTTTCTATTTTTAGCTCTCGCGGCCATTTTGTTCAGCAGAGCGGAACCATTTTAGCAATTTTGGTAGAGGGTCATCCAAGGAACATTTCTTTGAAATTATTTTGAAATCGGGCCAAAGGGCTAGGAGGAGATGTCGTTTAAAGGTTTTTCTATTTTTAACTCTGGCGGCCATTTTGTTCTGCGGAGCGGAACCATTTTAGCAATTTTGGTAGAGGGTCATCCAAGGAACATTTCTGTGAAATTATTTTGAAATCGGACCAAAGGGCTAGGAGGAGATGTCGTTTAAAGGTTTTTCTATTTTTAGCTCTTGCGGCCATTTTGTTCAGCGGAGCGGAACCATTTTAGCAATTTCGGTAGAGGGTCATCCAAGAAACATTTCAGTGAAACTATTTTGAAATCGGGCCAAAGGGCTAGGAGGAGATGTTGTTTAAAGGTTTTTCTATTTTTAGCTCTGGCGGCCATTTTGTTCAGCGGAGCAGAACCATTTTAGCAATTTCGGTAGAGGGTCATCCAAGGAACATTTCTGTGAAATTATTTTGAAATCGGGACAAAGGGCTAGGAGGAGATGTCGTTTAAAGGTTTTTCTATTTTTAGCTCTGGCGGCCATTTTATTCAGTAGAGCGGAACCATTTTAGCAATTATGGTAGAGGGTCATCCAAGGAACATTTCTGTGAAATTATTTTGAAATCGGGCCAAAGGGCTAGGAGGAGATGTCGTTTAAAGGTTTTTCTATTTTTAGCTCTGGTGGCCATTTTGTTCTGCGGAGCGGAACCATTTTAGCAATTTTGGTAGAGGGTCACCCAAGGAACATTTCTATGAAAGTATTTTGAAATCCATTTACTGGTTTAGGAGGAGATGTCATTTAAGTGAATTGTTGACGACGCACGACGCACGACGCACACCGCACGACGCACGACGGACGCCGGACAAAAGGCGATCACAATAGCTCACCTTGAGCACTTCGTGCTCAGGTGAGCTAAAAATTATAATTTATGCAAACAAAACAAGAAAGTTCAATAATATACCTTTCTTCCAAACCTTCTTAAGAGCATCAAAGTTACACTTTGAATATAATTAATAATTCCTGGTCCATTCAGTTAGCTGTCATTTCCATGCCGCACTTAATATATCTAGCTATTAGGCATCTGACACAGTCACAGTATCCTAACACCAACCCCTAAAAGGAAGCTGATTTCCTGACACACTTAATAGTTCTAACCTAACCCTTTAAACCCTTTTTGTACCATATGGAATGTTCCTCCTTATATATACCAGGAGTACATTTCAAAATTAACCCTTATCTTGCTGTTCGCAACAACCCCTATCTTTGCAAACAGTGAAGAAGCCATCTGATCAGGATCTACACTGTTTGGCATTCAGCTTATGAATTTGTAGCAATAAATTACATCAAGTAATTTGATTGGTTGATAGACGGAAATGGGTGTGGCTTAAATGAATATTCAGCAAGATAAGGGTTAAGGGGTGTCAGGTTAATTGTTTTATTCAAAATTTATTTGGAAAATGGCTTAACTTTTCGCAAACAAAGAGGGCCCTAATCAGACGCCGCATTCTGCGGCGGCGTCTGATCTGTGCCTTCACTGTTTGTCAGGATACCCCTTTTGGGGTTTCCAGTACAAAATGGGTTAAGAGCTTTGAATATAATTACTTCTTTTATTCCTTAATTTCTAGATTTCCTTCGAAAATCCATTCAGTTAGCTGTCATTCCCATGCCACACGGAAATATCAAGCTATTTGGTATATGAAACAATAATCCACCCCGGTCACATTATCCCAACAACAATTCCTAAAAGGGAGCTGATTTCCTGACACACTTAGTTTAAACCCTTTAAGCACTATGGAAAATTCCACAGCAAATGACAATCTCATTATTTTCTTATTTTTCATAGAAGAATAATTTAGGCAAATCATCTGGTAGATGATTCACATGTAATGTCAAGACGTAATTCCTCTGAAAAATAAGGTAGAAAAAAAATGTTGAAAATGATGGCTGCTAGTTGTGACGAGCGCTTGAAGGGATAAATGAAGCTGATTTCCTGAAATGCAGTTTACCCAGTCTGTGACAATTGATTAATGACGGGATCTGTAACAATTAAATTGTGCAGATAATATATACAAAGAATAAGGAGTACTTCACTTCATCAAAATGTAACTTTATATCAGACATTTTTTTTTGCTTTTTTTTTTGGATTGTTTTAATTTTTTCTCATTATTTAAGCCGGGGAGGTAATTTTTTGTTTTCTTATTGGCTTTCATTCAAATTAAATTGAGGAACAAATTCTTTCTTTTAAGAGCAGACTTTTTTTGACAAGGGAGAGTAAAATTGCCCCAAAACGGCTAATTGGCAAACAGTGAATTAGACATTATGCGGCGTCTGATCAGCACCTACACTGTTTTGCAAGTAGTTCAGCCATTTTCCAAATAAATTTCGAAGAAAACACAGTTCCACGCAGAGCTGAAACTGGTAAAGGGCTTAGAGGGCCTAAGCCTGCCCAGGCAAAATGGTGTGAGTCCGTCCATCCCTACATATAAACCCTTCTGGTTTGTTTGGGCAGCAGGGCTTGAGATGTCATTTCATCTCAATGTTGGTTTAAGTCCCACAAAATTGGAAGCATGTCTCCAGAATGACCTAAATTGTGTTGATGGGGATGTACAACCTCAACAAATTCAAACAAAGCACATCCCATTCATATCTATTCCTCTGTGTGAGAAAATATTGATAAACTTGTCCTGCAAAGTTGAGGAAAATCTGATAAGGATAGCCAATAATCTGATCAGAACAGAATTCCTATGTTTTTCAATTCTGGAGATTGAATTAGATCAGACTGAGATATATGTAACACAGACACATATTTGATTTGCCCATACATTATGATAACACATCCGTGGCCTAAAATTGCAAGAACTAGGTTGTAGGTACTCATTGAGACAGTTCTAACGAGCACCAACAATCTATGTTGAAAGCAGAAATAAGAAAGAAAAATACGTGATACTCTCTGCAATACATGTATATAGTCATTCGATTTCATCTCCCACCATCACAAATACCACTGAAAACCCCTTTTAATCCCATACAATGACACAAAAAAATCAGAAAGCAGGGTATACTCACTGACATTCCTAGAATACTTCTTGCAAGTTACTTTGCACATAATGTCAACATATCCATGCAACACACCTTGATAAAACCCCATTTTATTCACCGAAAAAAGGGGCTAGCAAGTGTTTTAAGCACACTTGAAACTGTCATTTCTTTTCTTATTTCTAATTTTACAAATCCATATTTCTAGACTCAGGACCAAGGCTTTCATTTCAATATTATTTCTGTTGGGAATGCCAATGGGTCTCTTTTTTTCTGTTTAGTATACAACGAACAATTTTGCGCACACATCCATGTTAATGTAACTAAAAGTGAATTCCATGGAATTATCACAAATCCCTGACTTTGTAACAACATTTCATGCCATTCATCACTTTAACAAATCCGTGTAAAGAACACATACCCTTGTAAACCCCACTTGGTATAGATAAAAGTGGGGTCTACAGAGGTAAACATTATTTTTCTGTTTTTGCTCGAAAACATAGATTGTGGATGTCTGTTAGAACCGCGTCTATGAGGCAGTTCTTACAAGCACCCGCAATCTATGTTCTAACAAGCACCCACAATCTATGTTTGGAACAGAAATAAGGAAACTAAAAGAAAAAATTGTCAGAAAAATGCAAAATTCTACAGCTATGAAAGACATCATAAAGCATGTGTGTGTTTTCATAATGCATGCTTTTGGAGTAAAAATCTTTTTATGTGTTGTTTTGCAAAACAGAACATATTTTACACAGGCACGTCTTCTCTACTCCAAATAGGCACATTTATTTATTAACTCTGAATTCCAAGACAGTTATAAAGCGATGGTCGCTGTCTACCCTGACCCTAAACAATTTTTCTTTCCTATAATAACTTCTCTTTGGTTTACAGCCAGAAACAAATTAAGTATCTTATTTTATGTATCTTTCTCACTCTCTTGATTGCTTCTAATAGTTTGCACTTGCCGCTAATCTCTCTCCTCAATAATATCAGAAAACATCCTTGAAGCCGCCAATCCAGCGATCTATACATATTACCTTTGTCCTGCTGAGCCCCGGATATGTCTTATCTTTCAAACAATGAAGATCCAGATCAGATGGCTTCTGAAGCCATCTGATCTGGATCTTCATTGTTTGCCATTCAGTTGATGACTTTGTTGCAATAATTTGCATCAAGTAACCTAAATGGTTGATAATCAGTAGTGGGTGTGGCATATATAAATATTGAGCAGGTCAAGAGTTAACCTTTATCCCCCCAGTGTTTGTTTGATTTGAGGTTTAACATCCCCGTCAATACTGTTAAGGTCATTTTGGAGACGTTGCTTCCAATTTTGTGGGACTTTTACCCGACATTGAGATGAAATGACATCTCAAGCCCTGTCACTCAATGAAACCAATAGGGTTTATTAGCATGGACAGTCCGCCTCGGGTTCCTGGACAGGCTTAGATCCTCTAAGCGGTTTACCAGTAGTAGTGTGCGGGCCGGATTCAGCTCTGCATGGAAGCATCATGCAGCCCATATATTTCTTCAAGCCCCTATGGGCGGCGGCTTATCCCCCCAGTGTAGATCTGATTCAGATGAAGAAGGCATCTGATCAGGATCTACACAGTGGAGCACTGTGGTGCAGTGGTAAAGCATCAGATTTGATATCCAGAGGGAGCCAGTACAATCCCCGCCAGCACAAAGTGTTGTTGCCTTGAGCAAGTCAGACTTTATCTAAATTGCTTAGTACTGGAAACAGAAGGCGACATGGAATATTATTACTAGTACTAAATGTGTTACCCTCTATAATTAAGGTAGACTATTGTTATTATTATTATTTTACACTGTTGGTCATGAAGATTGAACAAACACACTGTCATGTAATTTGACTGGTTGATAGCCGGAATGGGTGTGGCTAAATTAATTTATTCAGCAGGATAAGGTTCACCCATTTTGAACTTAATACCATCTTCCTCACTACCGTATTTACCCTAAATATTTGGACACCTCAACTCCTCATTATACTTGTTCTAAAATTTAGTTTATACTAATTTATTTTAGTTCGATTGCGATGGAAGCTTCAAGCTTATTTAATCGCTCACGAACACTCATTCCGGATTTTTTCACGCGCGCGCGAGAGAGGCAGTGACTTCTACACCACTGCTACCCATTTACACCTGGGTGGAGTGAGGCAGTGTCGTGTCCTGCCCAAGGACACACCTCGATACAGGGTGCCGGATTCGAACGCACAACCTCTCGATCATGAGTCGAACGCGTTAACCACTGCGCTATCGAGGCTGACTAAAATTTGAACAAGTACAATTTACTATTCGATGTTGTGTCTAAGAATAGCGGGATGAGTGGCAGACAGTGTATACTCTGATGAGACGCGGCATTCTGCAGCATCTCATCTGGGTCAACAATGTTTGCTCGGGCCTGTCTGTCAGAATAAACATGGTAAATACGGTGTATGACAGCAGGATTAAATTTTAAATTCCAGGGGTGTAAAGTTGAATTGCACGACCCGCAGAAAAAGGGACCGACTGAAGTCGGTTGATTTTCTAAGAGTGCCCTAAAATCACCGTGTCATTCTGTCAATCGGTCATTCTGTCTGTCCGTCCGTAACCCGTTTGTGAAAATTGGTGATAGTGACTTAACTGCTTGGAATATTTAAACAATTTTTGGCATACTGATAGATATCAATGAGATCTAACCAACGAAATTGCGAAATATTACATTCCATTTAGTATAGCCTCGCCGAGGCGAAAAATGTGAAAATTTTCTAATTGCTTGTCCTCGGAAACCGTTGGTCCGATTGAAGTCAAGTTTCATATTGAGCCTCTATGGGATGGGGGAAACCAAACTTTGCTCATGGGGTCCCGGTCACATGACCAAAATGGCCGCCAAGCCATATATGGTCTGTCTGTCCGTCCGTAACCCATTTGTGAAAATTGGTGATAGTGACTTAACCGCTTGGAATATTTAAACAATTTTTGGCATACTGATAGATATCAATGATATCTAACCAATGAACTTGCGAAATATTACATTCCATTTAGTATTGCCTCGTCGAGGCGAAAAATGTGAAAATTTTCGAACTGCTTCTCCTCGGAAACCTTTGGGCCGATTGAAGTCAAATTTCATATGGAGCTTCTATGGGATGGGGGAAACCAAAATTTGCTCATGGGGTCCAGGTCACATGACCAAAATGGCCGCCAAGCCATATATGGTAAAAACCCTTCAAAAATAGTCTTCTCCAGAACCACTGGGCAGATTTCCACGAAACTTGATAAATGGCATCTGGGACGTAGGCCCATCATAAATTGCTAAAATTGTGACCCTGGGTTGACCTTGACCTTCTTTGTGCCTAGGTCAAACTTTGATGCATATGCTTTTGTATTGGAAAATGTGAGAATGCATTTTATCCTGAAAACAATTCAGAATACAGTATTAAAGTATAAGATATATTTTTGCTCCTTATGATAAGGCGCATTTATTGGGGGAACCGTTTTAGGTCCAGGTCACATGACCAAAATGGCCGCCATACCCATATACATAGGGTAACACTCATAAAGCTAAAAGCATCCGGCGGGTCGTGCACTTCAGCTGAAGCACTGGTTATTCTTATAAATTCATAGAGAAAATGGCTGAAACTTGACCCATATTACAATGGAATCTTCCAACTAGTGGTGTGAGATTTGTTTGTGTTTGTGGCAAACTTTACAAAAATGAATGTTCTTTAAGCATGCAAACAGTGTACAGTAGATCCAGATCAGACTGTGTGTTCTACATTGTCTGATCTGGGCCTGTACTATTTGCCACTAATAGTTTACTGTATAAAACGGGTTGAAGGCACCAAAATCTGCTGCAATATTATTATCGACTCTGGATTGGTACAATATTACCATGCGCGATCGGAAATATGATTCCGGTAATAACAAGATTCAGCTTTCTGTCAATAATTTTGTACCATATTGTACCATTTCGCCCCATTTATAAAGTAAACTACAATACACTGTTCTAGCTAGGCATTTTGAGTCCAACCAAAAGTTACTTACTGCAGAAGCTACTGGCCTTCTATTGTCCATGTGACTAACGCTCTACTATATTGTCCATCTCTTCTACATGTATATCTTTTTTCACCCTTGGGTTACTAAAGTTACTAGGTAACTACAGAAGCTACCGACCTTCTATTGGTTGGTTGATTTGAGGTTTATCGTCCCCGTCAACACTGTTAAGGTCATTTTGGAGATGTTGCTTCCAATTTTGTGGGACTTTTACCCAACATTGAGATGAAATGACATCTCAAGCCCTGTCGCCAAATGAAACCAATAGGGTTTATTAGCATGGACGGTCCGCCTCGCACCGTGATTCCTGGACAGGCTTAGATCCTCTAAGCGGTTTACCAGTACTAGTGTGCGGGTCGGATTCAGCTCTGCGTGGAAGCATCATGCAGACCATATATTTCTTCAAGCCCCTATGGGTCTTCTATTATCCATGTGACAATAGCTCTTCTATTTTGTTCATCTCTTCTATATCCTTTATCTCCCTTGACCCATAAGGGTTAAAGTCTCGTTAAACCCAAAACAATCAATCAACAAGAGGGCCATGATGGCCCTGGATCGCTCACCTGATCCATAGGGTATCAAGTGGGCCCCTGGGAGAGCCATTATTGGCCCCGGGCTATAATATGATTATTCTTAGTAATGGTCTAAAAGGTGAAGCTTCATACCAAATATCAAAGAATGGAGACTTCTGGTTTCAGGCAAGATTTTTAGACATTTTCCTTATATAAGTCTATATAAACCTTGGGGTCCCTCTGGCGGGCCATTTTTGCCCCCAGGGCGATAATTTTAACCATCTTGGTAGAAATCCACAAGACAAAGCTTCATACTAAATATCAAAGACCTTGGCCTTCTGCTTTCAGACAAGAAGATTTTCAAAGGTTTTCATTGCCTTGACTTCCATTTCCTAGGGCTATAATTTGAACAATTTAGATGAAGCTTCACACCAAATATCAAAGACCTGAGCCTTGCAGCTTCAGAGTAGAAGATTTTTTTTTAAATTTCCCTATATAAGTCAATGTAAAAACGAAGGGCCCTAAGGCGGGGGCATTTTTGACCCCAGGGCTATGATTTGAACAATCTTGGTAAAAGTCCACTAGATGAAGCTACACACCAAATTCAAAGAACTGGGCCATCAGGTTTTGGAGAAGAAGATTTTTAAAGATTTTCCCTGTATAAGCCAATGTAAAACCAAAGGGCCTGCAGGTGGGGGCATTTTTGGCCCTAGGCCTATAATTTGTACAATCTTGATAGAGGTCCACTAGATGAAGCTTCACACCAAATATCAAAGAACCGGGCCTTGCAGTTTCAGAGAAGAAGATTTTTAAAGATTTTCTCTGTAAAGTCTATGTAAAACCAAAGGGCCCCGGGGCGGAGGCATTTTTGGCCCTAGGGCCATAATTTGAACAATCTTGATAGAGGTCCACTAGATGAAGATTTTCCTTATATAAGTCTATGTAAAACCAAAGGCCCCCAGGGCGGGGGCATTTTTGGCCCAAGGGCTATAATTTGAACAATCTTGGTAAAGGTCCACTAGATGAAGCTTCACACCAAATATCAAAGAACTGGACCTTGCGGTTTCAGAGAAGAAGATTTTTAAAGATTTTCTCTGTAAAGTCTATGTAAAACCAAAGGGCCCCGGGGCGGAGGCATTTTTGGCCCTAGGGCCATAATTTGAACAATCTTGATAGAGGTCCACTAGATGAAGCTTCACACCAAATATCAAAGACTTGGGCCTTGTGGTTTCAGAGAAGAAGATTTTTAAAGATTTTCCCTATATAAGCCTATGTAAAACCAAAGGCCCCCGGGGGCGGGGGCATTTTTGACCCCAGGGCTATAATTTGAACAATCTTTGTAGAGGTCCACCAGATGAAGCTTCATACCAAATATCAAAGACGCTGGGCCTTGTGGTTTCAGAGAAGAAGATTTTTAAAGATTTTCCCTATATAAGCCTATGTAAAACCAAAGGCCCTCAGGGCAGGGGCATTTTTGGCCCCAGGGCTATAATTTGAACAATCTTGGTAGAGGGCCACTAGATGAAGCTTCATACCAAATATCAAAGACCTGGGCCTTGTGGTTTCAGAGAAGAAGATTTTTAAAGATTTTCCCTATATAAGCCTGTGTAAAACCAAAGGCCCTTGGGGCGGGGGCATTTTTGGCCCCAGGGCTATAATTTGAACAATCTTGGTAGAGGTCCACTAGATGAAGCTTCATACCAAAAATCAAAGACCTGGGCCTTGTGGTTTCAGAGAAGAAGATTTTTAATGATTTTCAGTAAAAAAATTTATTTTTAGCTCCTGTGACCTAGATGTGCTACAGACCGGAACCATTTGAACAACTTCAAAAGGGGACCTCCTAAGGATCATTCCTGTGAAGTTTGGTCAAAATCCAATCAGTGGTTTAGGAGGAGATGTCGTTTGAAGAAAAAGTTTACGGACGCACGCATGGACGCACGCACGACGGACGACAGACAAAAAGTGAGCCCAAAAGCTCACCTTGTCACTACGTGACAGGTGAGCTAAAAAGCACTGATACGTGGCACTGGTGGGTCTACTGTCTCTGAAAAAATGGTCCTGAATGGGGACTCAGACTGTTTCCGTAACCCTTAATCTACCGAGAAAAACTACATCTGTAAATGTAGTCTGCTTCTGTCGTCTGCTGAATCTTCTTGCAAACTTTTTAAAAGTATTTTCACATACCGGCAAACAGTGTGGACTCAGATCAGACTGCTCCTACAGGAGCAGTCTGATCTGGGTCCACAATGTTTGGAAAAAATTACTTTCAAGGCAACTAGCAGACGGCAAAGCAGACGACAATTGTCGTGATTGGCATTTTATGGGTTAAATTTTAACCCTCGAATTCCAATACTGTATGCAAACAGTTAGATCCAGATCAGACACCACAGGATCTAAACTGTATGCCAATAGCCCGTTCAGGACATGTGCCGAATCAATGTTTTGCAATAAGCTTTCATCACAGCAGTAAGAATGACGTTGCTATTTTCTATAATAACCATTGTGTGGATTTCCTACAAATCATTGATCATTGCAATGTAGACATCAGCGCTTAAAAGCTTCTGCGCTGAGTAACTTTGGGTCGACTGACAAACAATTGACCCAAAAACTGAGATCTCCTCAACAACACACGTCCATCTCGAAATGTTTTAACATTCAAGTCTCCAACTGGCAACTTCGAAATTTTAAATGAAATAAGATTTTCCAGCCCAGAAAAATGCCAAAGAAGCCGAAATTAATGCAACTTTGCTGTTTTAAGGATATCAGAAAATTTGTATGCCGCTCAGGACTTTTAATAGATCACTCTGTAATTCCAACTGAATGGAATTAATGGTAATGGATCATTTCATTCTGCTTTAGAATTCAAATCATTGAGGACTTTCGCAAGAGTTTGATTAAATTTCAATACCCAATAGTCATAATCGTCCAAGGCTCTGAAAAAATGGAAACAGCAGATAAGTTAGTCTACAGATAAGCCAAAACCTCTCATTACAATTTGTGTGTCTATTCTTTGTCATTCGACAAAAAGTCAACATTCACAGCTGCTGTCCATGTGTCAGTATCACTGAAAAAGTTGAATCAAGCATTGCAAATTAAAAGATCATTATGCTTGGTGACTCCGAGTTTAATGCCCAGTCAGCACTATTTATGCCATATCAAGCCTGTTAGTTTGCCTAAACAGTCTCCAAAATCACCTAAATAGTGTTGACAGGTGCTTCAAACCTCAAACAAACAATTGTGACATACTCTAATCGAGTCTTTTGTCCAAGCGTTTCCAAGGAAACAATCATATACATTCTCTTGAAACAAAGACATCATGTTTTTAATTTTCGCTTAATCATCACAGTTATGCTAGATCTACAATATAAATTGCACTTGAAAAAAAACATTTCATGAAAGCAGCTGGAATGAGTTAGTGAAAATCTTTTATATTTCTTTGTAATACCTGATGATAAGTTGAAGGTGAATAATTCACCTGTATCAAAGTAATGTAAAAATTACATCTTCATCACATTTAGAGTAAGCCGCTTCATGTTGAAAAAAGTTCTTCAGCTATCTTTCTTTCTTTCTTCTTTCTTTCTTAAAAATATTTCTTCTCTACTGCGATCGGTCACATTTGACCATTACTCGCAGTTGTACATTACATATACACACTCAAGGTTGCAGGGTTGAAAGCCTACAAAGTAATCATGTTACCGTCAATGCTTATAAACCCTACTGGTTTCATTGGCCGACAGGGCTTGAGATGTCATTTCATCTCAATGTCGGGTAAAAGTCCCACAAAATTGGAAGCAATGCTCCAAAATGACATTTACAGTGTTTACGGGGACTTTAAACCTCAAATCAAACAAATCTCCAACGGTGGCTGAAAGCCATTTTTACCCATATCCTGCTGTTCACGACAACCCCTACCTTTGCAAACAGTGTAGATCCAGATCAGATGGCTTCTTCAGAAGCCATCTGATCTGGATCTACACTGTTTGAAATTCAGTTTGTGAATTTGCAGAAATAAATTATATCAAGTAATCTGATTGGTTCAAAGTCAGATAAGGTGTGGCTAACTTAATTATGAGCCAGATAAAGGTTAATTGTGTTTAAGCATGTGCAGTCAATGAATACCCAAATCAGGCTGCATACATACCTATTCAGTCATTCAGGGCTCAGCCTTCCAGATCTGTATGATGAAACTTTGGCTAATGTCATGTCACCCATTTAACCCATAAGATGCCGAGAAAAACTACATTGCTTACGTCCTCCGCTGAATCTTTTTACGACTTTTTAAAAATATTTTTGCATAAAGTCAAACAGTGTAATGCCAAGATCAGACCTCCTTCAGGAGCAGTCTGATCTGGGTCCACACTGTTTGCAAAATTTACTTTTAAAGGTGCATTATTGAGCTACCTGGTCTCAAAATTTTTTTTCTGGTTTTTATCTTCAATTCATACTCCTTTGTCATGTGAACACTTTTGGAGCCAAATACATCTTCAGAACTTTGTGAAAATGGGCGTTTTCATTTGTGTTTACCCTTCGCTCTGAACATGTGTTCGGAATTTCTGTTCTAAAAATAAATCTGTCACTTTACACATACATGGCGACAGTATCATCTCTGAGTGTCGATACTTATGGCATGGTATTCAGTGTCATATTTTTTTTCCAATTCAGGCATGGCCTAAGCAAACAAGGCCAAAAATGAACGTCGCATAACGTCATATATGGGGATTCTATTTTTGTCACGAACTAAAAATAGATCTAACTAGTGTTCGAAACATAGTTAGGGAATCCCTCTCAAACTCGTTTACCTGTCATCATAATCGTTCGCATTTTTGCATTAAATGCATTCATTTGTATTGTTTTAAAGAAAAATACTGGCTATATGTATTTTATTTTTGGAAGCATTTTTTACCGATAGCTCAATAATGCACCTTTAAGGTAAGCTTCAGACTGCAAAGCAGACGGCAATTGTCATGATTGGCATTTCATGCTTTAAACATGTAAACACTCGACCAAGATGACAGCATTATAGCTACAGCTTCTACTAAACTTACAGTAAAGGCTGATACAGAACTGCACAAAAATGTGCAGTCTTCTCTCAGCCTTCCCTGTTCACATCATGTGACGGCCCCCGCCCATCAGGGCTGGAAGAAATAGAAGGGCTGCATGATGCTTCCACGCAGAGCTGAAACTGACCACACACGAGTACTGGTAATCCGCTTAGAGGATCTAAGCCTGCCCAGGTAAAGAGGTGCAAGTGGACCATCTATGCTTATAAACCCTATTGGTTTCATTGGGCGACAGGGCTTGAGATGTCATTTCATCTCAATGTTGGGTAAAAGTCCCACAAAATTGGAAGCAATGTCTCCAAAATGACCTATACAGTGTTGACAGGGACGTTAAACCTCAAATCAAACACACAAACTCAAATCTTTAAATATCTGAGTCCAGCAAATAATTATATTCAACATCCTCAAACAAGCAAGCCTCAGAACCAACAGGCTGTACTTGATTAGTACAGTCTAATCATTATACCCATAATTATATACTTGTTTAATAAACACAGTCTAATCATAACAGCAATTTTTGTTTAAACGTCTCAGATCATCTTAGAAGCCTCCGTGGTGCAGTGTTTACGCTACTTGCCTTGTAATCCAGGGATCGCATGATCGATCCCGGGCTTCTCCAGACTTTCGGATGAGTCTTTAAACCGAGGTCCCGTCTCCATATGACCTTAGCTGTTGGTGGGATGTAAAACTCAAACACTCACTCACCCAGAATAATGTATTATTATAAAGGGGTCAATAACTACTCTTATAATCAAAACATTTGTCGTCTGCTTTGGCGCCTGTCAGCTACCTTAAAAGTAATTTTTTGCAAACAGTGTGGATCCAGATCAGACTAGTAGGAGCAGTCTGATCTGGGCCCACACTGTTTACCTGTATGCAAAAATATTTTTAAAAAGTTTGCAAAAAATCCAGCAGATGACATAAGCAGACAACATTTTCAGATGTAGTTTTTTCTCGGTGTCTTACCGGTAAGCGTTAATACATTTTTTGTCTGCATGGTTGAAAGAAGCGTCAATTGAAATTTGGTTGCTTTTGTCCAGAACACAGCGCCATACTTAGCATGGCATAATCCAGCAGCAGTATACTTGTAATGTAATTGACATGTGTGTTTGATTATTGGCTCACAAATCCCCATGATGAGTTCGACATATTCGCTCAATTAGCTTTGAAAACTTAACTCTAAATTAGCCTTGGCGCTGCCTGATAATTATGCATTAACATCAATTACACCTGTATTTATGAAATTGTTATTGCTTAAAGAAGCATCATCTTAAATTGTTTTTGGCCATTGGAACAAATAGTGCCAAATTTACAACTGTTTTCCAAATTACTACCAAGTTTTCAAAAGTGCTGCACTATGCAGATTTTAACCTATTGATAGCTCTGGCTCCCACCCATCTGGGCTTGAAGAAATATATGGGCTGCATGATGCTTCCATGCAGAGCTAAATCCAACCCGCACACGGGTACTGGTAAACCGCTTAGAGGATCTAAGCCTGTCCAGGTTAAGCGGTGTGAGTCGGACCGTCCATGCTTATAAGTCCTATTGGTTTCATTGGGCGACAAAATTACCTTTACAGTGTTGACGGGGACGTTAAACCTCAAATCAAACAAAATCAAAGAAGCACCATCTTCAATTGTTCTTGGCCACTGGAACAAATAGTACCAAAAACAAGCATTTTCCAAATTACCCATAATGATCCTAAGTATTGGGACAGACAGGCCTAAGCAAACAGTGCAGACCCAGATCAGACTGCTCCTGAAGGAGCAGTCTGATCAGGGTCTACACTATTTGCCATTCCATCTGCATCTTTTGTACTCTTTGCTAGATCATGAAATAAATTAGTTAAAATTTAAGAAGCATTACAGCAAGGCCTCAAGGTGTCCCAATTTTTGGGATTTTTAGGGTACTACCAAGATTTCAAATGTGTGCACTATACAGATTCTAACTTATTGACAGCTCCTTAGTTACAGTGTGATCCCAGATCAGACTGCTCCACTAGAAACAGACTCTGATCTGGATCCACGCTCTTTGCCTGTATGCAAAATATGTCATAAATTTGGGAAAAAGACACAGCAGAAGACATAGCAGACAAAATTTTCAGATGCAGTTTATCATGGCATCTTTAGGGTGAAAACTTTTTTTATTGTGCATAAAATTATATAAAGCTGTCAAGATGAAACAGACAATCATATATACATGAATACATGCTTCTTAGATAAATCTGATGAGATAAGAACTAGTAAGGTATTTTATCAGATAAACACCTTTTCAATGGTGCATTTAACACTGCAGTTGTTTAACCCATTTGGTACCAGAAACCCCAAAATGGGTACCTAGCTGGCAATGTGTGTGTGTGAATTCGGGTTTAACCTCGCTTTCAACAATTTTTCGGTCATATCACGACGGTGTCTGGTTGTGACAGGGAGCTCATTGCTCACTTTTATAGTGCTGCCTCACTGAAGTATCATGTCCCAGACACATTCCATGATACCACACCCCGTCACATTATCCTGACACTGGATCGACCAGTCCTAGCTCTACCTCGTAAATCTGAGAGCCAAGCGAGGAGCAGCTAGTACCATTTTTAACGACTTTGGTATGTCCCGGCCCGGGATCGAACCTGTGACCTCCCGTTCCCCGGAGCGGACACTCTACCAACTGAGCTATCGGGGCCGGTACCTAGCTGGCAAACAGACTGCAGGCCCAGATCAGATGCCGCAGAATGCGGGGTCTGACCAGGGCCTCGACTGTTTGCTAAAAGTTCAGTCATTTTCAAAATAAATTTTGAAGAAAAACACAACCACCCTAAATTTTGAAATGGGCTTATGCTGTATGTAAGGTGGAAGATTTCATTTGGTACGAAATGGGTTAATCCCATTTTCAACAGAGAAGCCCCAAAATCTCTTGCAGAGCCCAGATAAGATGTAGCAGAATGCAACATCTTATTAGGACCTTTACTGTCTACAGGAAGAAATACATCATCATGACTTCTGTTTTATTTCATCACGAAAACATGCCTATATAATTCTGACCCCCTTAAACCCCACTTTCATATTGTAAAATTGGGGTTTACAGGGGTAAACCTTATTTTTCTCATTTCTGAGCATAGATTGGTGGTACACGTTAGAAATGCCTGGAAGAGGCAGTTCTAACGAGTACCCATAATCTATATTTTAAGCATAAATAAGAAAAATATCACAACTTTTCATCTGAAATTTGGCGTTTTTTCGGTGGTAAAGTTTACAATGTATTTGTATGGGCATGTTTTTCGTAATGTGGGCGGAATTTTCCATCTGGTACAAAATGGGTCAATTTATCTCTGCAAATAGTGTGCCAAGCAGGACTTTTTATCTGATGACTCAGTGCTTAACCCATTTTGTACTGAATGAAATATTCCACCTCATATATAGCAGGAGTCCATTTCAAAATTTAAGGGTGTCAGGTTCAATAATATGTTTAGAAATAAATTCCAAAAATGACTGAACCCTTCTAAGTTCCAAACAGGCTTGGGCCCTATATAGCTGGTCAGGTGCCATATTCTGTTGTGTCTGATCTGCCCATGAGCTGTTTTCCAATATGTCCCCGTTAGAAGGTATAACCTTTATAAAATGGGTTAAAAAAATTAATAACAAACAAAAAATCAGACTTTTAATGCATAATTATTTAACGCTCTGTATTTTAACTGTTTTTTTTTTACCAGCAGACAACATTTTGAAATATTTGAAATATTTTTCTTATTTGTCCTAGTAAACAGAATTTGACATTTCATGCAAATTGTCCAACAGGATTTGACATTTCATGCAAATTGTCTCTGGAGACAATTTGCATGATGTCAAATATTGTTTTCTGGGAACAATGAGAAAAATAAGGTTGTTTGTTATCTGTCATGATCTCCAGGCTAAACAGTCATTTCAAAGATTTCTCCCATAAACCCCGTCTCTTGTAGTTAAAGCATATAGCAATACAAAATCATCCCCAAATTTAAAGTGACAGAAATTAAACTACTGTTAACCTCCTAAACATTAAAGCAACATCCGATGTCTAAACAAATCAAAATCGGCCATCAAATGAAGACATTTATTGTCCATTACTTACATGCCAAAGTCTGAACCAATTATATGCTATCCTTTTCATTCCTTCTGCTGGGAGCCAAGCAAAAATCAAAGCACTGAGAGTACTGGTGGGTTCATTGTCTCTGAGTGTACATTGGGAAAATGGGCCTGAACGGGGACTTAAACCTTAAATTCCTGTACTGCATTAGCAAACCGTGTAGACCCTGATCAGATACTGCATCTTTTGGTGTCTGACCCTTAAATGCCTGTACTGTAAGCAAACAGTGTAGACCCAGATCAGACGCCGCATTATGCGGCGTCTGATCTGGGTCTACACTGTTTGCCAAGCCCAACCCATGATTCCAGACCAGATTCTACAACAAGTTGACCTCACGGCGATAAAATTCTATAAATAATGCACTTCCTACAAATCAGTGATAGTCATGCGGACTCCAGCATTAAATAGAGGTTTTGTCCTTATAACTTTGGGCAGATTGATAAACAAGCAACCCAAAAAGACCTTCACCAAGACACTGTGGAATTCTGCTATTGCGGTATTCACCCTAAATATTCAGACACCTCAACTCCTGACCACAGTACCTGTTCTAAAATTTGAACACTGAGTGCAAGTTACTATCTGATGTGTCAAAAAATAGTGCAGACCCTGATGAGACACCTTGTTCTGCCGTGTCTCAACGGGTTTACATTGCTCAAGGCTGTCAGCTGTCGAATACATAATTATGGAAAATACTGGTGACTTGCTAAAAATTAGAGTAATTCTTTTACTGTTGAACATGCGATAACCCCTACTTTTGCAAACAGTATATATATATAATATATATACAGCAAGGTCTGCCGGCCTTGGCAGCTGAGTAGGATGCGCGTCTGACTGATGATCAGGACGTGGATTTGACACCTGCCGGGGTCGGCAATACTGATCAAGAAATCTTTTCTATGGTCATTCTCTCCCTTCCGCTGGTACAAGAAGGGCAGTTGTCAGTTTCTGGCGAAAGAATGTGCACTGTACTGGATAACCGCTTACGTATAAGCCAGCCCAGGAAAAGTGTGGATAGGTAAACTGACCTGAATAGTATTGTTTGTTTGTTTGATTTGAGATTTAACATCCCCGTCAACACAATTTAGGTCAGTTTGGAGATGTTGCTTCCAATTTTGTGGGACTTTTACCCGACATTGAGATGAAATGACATCTCAATCCCTGCCGCCAAATGAAACCAATAGGGTTTATAAGCATGGAAGGGCCGACTCGCAGCAATTTTCCTGGGCAGGCTTAGACTTTCTAAGTGGATTACCAGTACGCATGTGCGGTCGGTACCAGCTCTGCGTGGAAGCATCGTGCAGCCAAATCTATTTCTCCAAGCCCCGATGAGCGTGGGCATCCTGAATAGTATTGACTGGGCCATTAAACTCCAATATAAAAAACAAACAAGATCAAGGTCTACGACTGTATGTCATTCAGTTTGCGAATTTGAATGTATACATTATGTCAATTAAACTGATTGGTTGATAGTCAGAAATGGATGCGACAAACGGCCCCTGCCCATAGGGGCTTGAAGAAATATATAGGCTGCATGATGTTTCCACGCAGAGCTGAAACTGACCCGCACACGAGTACTGGTAAACCTCTTAGAGGATCTAAGCCTACCCAGGCAGAGCGGTGCGAGTCGGCCCATCCATGCTTATAAACCCTACTGGTTTCATTGGGCGACTGGGCTTGAGATGTCAATTCATCTCAATGTCGGGTAAAAGTCCCACAAAATTGGAAGCAACGTCTCCAAAATGACCTTTACAGTGTTGACAAGGACGTTAACCTCAAATCAAACAAACAAGGATTTGACAAAATTAATTTTATTTTGCAGGACAAGGGTTTGTGAGGTAATGGTGGTGGACTTGCTTCTGCTTGCGATGGGCAATTTTCTTTCAATGCATTTTTCAACTTTTTACCTCTTCTGGTGAAAATGTCTGTATACACTTTGATATATAGTGCAAACGAGCGACTTCAACATGCTATCAGCGCAGTGTGAGCACTGTAAAAGAGCAGTGCACATGGTGTGAATGCTGTGTAAATGCATGAGTGGAGGCACCCTGAGAGTGCATACAATCGCCATCAAGAATGCCGTAGGAACGCAATAGTACGCATGTAAGCTCCATAGCAATGTCTTGGTCGCTGTAAGGACGCCCTGACTGGTCCATTTTCACGAAAACAGTCAGATATTTCTTGCGATCTAGCGGCTTTCTAGAAAATTAAACAGCGCCGTTCCATCGCAGTGGAAACGCGGCATAGTGTGACTGTGAGTGAGGGCCTTAACACAGATTCAGGTGTAAAGAGGCTGTGCATTATGGGAATATTAGGTGTCTTATCTAATCAGCTGACAGCACTTTTTCATTTGATTCCTGTTGAGTAAACTGTTAGATATGTTATTTCTCATTTTTTACTGTCTTAAGAAAGATTCAATCAGATTCTATCACTACCAGAACTTATCTTAAATATTATCTAAACTTGAGATTTTCACTGATCAGACAGAAAGCATGGACAGAAACTATCTTATGACTAACATTATCCTGTAAAATAGACAAACTGAATATGTTTAATTTCAATAGAGAGACTTAAATTGTGATTACTGGTATATTTTCAATCTACTGAAACAAATTCAAATTATTTTACGTCATGCACACTTCCGGTCTCACATGAGATGCACGCATGAGTTGAGCCGAGACTTCAGTACGCTTTAGAACATCGAAGCGATAAGACGTGGTTTTATCGACTCGAGTATATTATGGCCGAGAGCGTACGGTGCGAATCACACTATTGATTTTCCGAAACATTAGTGTTGATTCTGTTTTCTACACGAAGTGTGGAAATTTAAATTTTATATTACTCAAACGAGAATTAGTGGTCAAATTATTTACGACGAGGTCGTAATATATAAAAAATAAATATAAAATAGAATATATTTAGACATTGTTTCGCTTCGAGATTATTCTCGCACGCGCACATGTTGTCAACAATAATGGCGGACGCCATGTTAAAAAGTCAATCGGGGGCGACTCCAAAACAAAGCGAGAAGGAAAATGACAGTACAAAGAGGCCACCTAAAAAGCCAACAAATGTTGGGAAAGAGTCACAGCCGTCCGTGTCGGGTACACAGGCTCTCAAGGGAGAGACAGCTCGTGATACAGCCTCGGCACTAAAATCTTACAACACGGAAGTGTTGACTGTGTTGAAAGAACTGAACACAAATCAAAATAAAATAAATGACAAGATCGAGAAGCTCTCGACGAGAGTTGATTCGTTGTATGATAATCAAGAATATAATCAAGAATATGAATATTATGACGATTTTCAATGTGAAAATGTCGGTGATTGTGCTGAGTCCCCCGCTCATAGCCTCATTGATTCCATATCCCCATCAGAGCCTCCTTGTAAAAAACAGAAAACTGAGGACTCCATATTCAAGAATATTTCTAAGAAATTCAATCCGAAAGAAACTGTAGACAGTGAAGTTAATTCAGATTTGGCTGAGTTTGTTAACGATGCATTCCGGGATGGGATCTCGGAGGAACGTCAGACAGAGCTTGTGAAGGATATTCACAGACCAAGTAACTGTCAGGCTCTTGTGAAAACAAAAGTTAATCAAAGCATTTGGCGATTGCTAAAGCCCCATACACAAACAGACGATGTGAAAATGCAAACTATACAAAATAATATAATTAAAGCTGGCATTAATTTGACAAAGCTTATGAATGAAGGGGCTCAGCAGATGGAGTCTAGGCTCGTAGATCTTGGAACTGATGCCTTAGGATTGCTTGGGCAGGCTAATAAACTTTTAAATAACAAACGTAAAGAGTTCCATAAACAAGACCTTGATACAAAGTATCATTACCTGACTTCAGCCAATTTTCCATACACAGACAGTCTTTATGGCGATGATGTGAACAAAAACGTCAAAGAAATCCAAGATATGAATAAACTGAGCAAAAATGTAGGTCGTGGTTCTGGACAGTATGGATTCGGGTACAACAGAGGTCGTAGGGGACACTCTAGATATCCCAGTCGAGGAAGAGGTTATCGTCAGCGAGGCTATGCTAAACCATTTGAGCAGACCTCCAGTAGTACAAGTACTTCCTCTTCAAAAAACTTCAAAACGGCGCTCAAGAAACAAAATTAGGTGAGGTGAGTGTGCCATTTGAGGCAGGTAGACTGGTATACTTTGCAGAAAAATGGAAAAAGTTGACATCTGATAAAAACATCTTGGATATTGTCGAACATTGTCATATTGAGTTTAAAAATAATGAAGATCCAGTAAACATTTCTATACCAAGATGTCATTTTAATCAAAATGAACAAACACAAATCAGTAAAGAAATAGATAAATTATTACACATGCGGGTTATTAAAGAAGTTGTACATCACCCGAACGAATTCCTGTCTCCAATATTTATTGTTCCAAAGAAAGATGGAGAATACAGGATGATTCTAAACTTGAAAAAATTAAATGAAAGTATCACATACCATCATTTTAAGATGGATACTTTTGAAACTGCTATAAAATTGATAAAACCTAGCTGTTTTATGGCTAGTGTGGACTTGCGTCATGCATACTATAGCATAAAGATAGCAGAAAGCCAGCAAATCAAGTTGCGCTTTGTTTTTTCTGGCAAAGTATATCAGTATCAATGTGTTCCAAATGGTATCAGTTGTGCGCCAAGGTTATTCACCAAACTCTTAAAGCCAGTATACTCGACTCTTAGACAGCTTGGACATACTAACTCGGGTTTTATTGACGATTCATTGCTCGTCTCTGATACTTTTGAGGAGTGTCAGGAAAATATTTCGGATACTGTCCATCTGATGACAGATGTAGGATTCATAGTACACCCGAGTAAATCAGTTTTAGTGCCAACACAAAATTTAACTTTTTTGGGTAATAACATTAATTCTGTGGAAATGATTGTTACTTTGCCACAAGAAAAGGTCACTTTGATTGTCCAAGAATGTCTAAGATTGAGTGAAAAACACACTGAGCTTATCCGTAAAGTAGCCAGAGTCCTTGGATTAATCGTTTCTAGCTTTTCAGCAGTAGAATATGGCCCACTGCATTATAGATGTATTGAGAAAGAAAAGATTTTAGCTCTTAAACAGAAAAAAGGGAACTTTGACTGTTTCATGCAAATATCAGCTGACATGAAGTCTGAGTTAATCTGGTGGGTTGAAAATCTATCAAAACAAAAAAGAAAAATTTACCATGGTAATGCTGACATCATCATCATTACAGACGCATCCTTAGAAGGATGGGGCGCTGTTTTAGGAAATAAAGAAATTGGGGGCAGATGGTCCCTTTCTGAATCAGAAAGTCATATCAATGTGTTAGAGTTATTAGCTGTGTTTTTAGCTTTAAGGGCATTCTGCCATAAATGTCATGACAAACATGTACAGATTAAAAGTGACAATACATGCGCAGTGTCATATATCAATGCAATGGGTGGTATCAAGTCACAAAGGTGCAATGAGCTGTCTATTCAGATTTGGACATGGTGCATTGAAAGGAATATTTGGCTTAGTGCTACACATATTCCAGGACCTGAGAATGTAGCTGATTACAGTTCTCGCCATTTCAACGAGAATGTTGAATGGATGTTAGATGGATCAGTATTTCAAAGAATAATTAAACACTGGTCATCACCACAAGTTGACATGTTTGCTTCCAGACTGAACAGACAGCTGGACCAGTTTGTGTCTTGGAAACCACACCCAGATGCATTATATGTGAATGCTTTTTCAGTGGATTGGTCTGGCATCTATTTTTATGGGTTTCCTCCTTTTTCGGTTATTTCCAGGTGTCTCCAGAAAGTATTGAGAGACAGAGCAGAGTGCATCCTTGTAGTCCCTCTCTGGCCTACCCAAACTTGGTACACAGACTTGATGAAATTATTGATAGACTATCCTTTGATGCTTCCCAGATACGAGAGGCTCCTCACGTTGGTCGGTTCGGAGAAACAGCATCCCCTAATTCACAAGCTACAGTTGATAGCGTGTCGTCTATCAGGGAATCATTCAAAGACAGAGACATTTCGCTCAAAGCAACCAATATTCTTCTTGCATCATGGCGAAAAGGAACCCAAAAACAGTATACTACATATGTCAGAAAGTGGTTTTCATTCTGTCGTGAAAAACAGATTGATTCTGTTCAAGCAAATATAAATCAGATTCTAGATTTCTTAACTGAATTATATGACAGTGGCTGTGGTTATAGTGCGATAAACACAGCACGGTGCGCTTTATCTGCCATAGGTATTGTGAAAGAAGGTTTCTCAATAGGGGCTCATCCGTTAATTGTGCGTTACATGAAAGGAGTATTTAATTTACGTCCTAGTAATCCTAAATACTGTGAGATTTGGGATGTATCAAAGGTGTTGTTATATTTGCAAACACTTTCTCCAGTGTCAAAATTAACACTGAAATTGCTTAGTTATAAATTAGCTATGCTAATATCACTAACTTTGGCAAGTAGAACCCAAAACTTGCATTTGTTAGACATAAGAGATATGCGGAAAGGATATGATACATATACCTTATTTTACAGTGATATACTCAAACAAACTAGACCAGGGAAAAGTAACCCTGTAGCGGAACTTAAAGCCTATCCCCGTGATAGAAGACTTTGCGTGATTTTTGTATTAAAAGAATACTTGAAACGAACTGAGAACATAAGGCAAGGTCATACTAAGTTGTTTCTTAGTTATATTAAACCTCATTGTCCAGTATCTAAGGATACAATAAGCAGATGGTTACGGACTGTTATGTTTAACTCTGGTATAGACTGCAGTAAATTTAAAGTACATAGCATTAGAAGTGCGGCATCATCAAAAGCAAAATTAAACTTTGTCTCAATAGACAAAATTATAAGTGTTGCAGGTTGGTCCAATACTAAGACTTTTGCAACCTTCTATAATAAACCTATTCATACTGCTAATGAAGATTTCAGTAATGCAGTTCTGCAGTTATGATTTCTTGTGGGAAATAAAGTTCATGAAAAGCTTGATTTTTTCTATACCAGAAAGTTTCCCAAAAAATATCTGCTTTGAAGTCTCATGTGAGACCGGAAGTGTGCATGACGTAAAATAATCCCCCCAACTAAACGAGACTTACCTTGGTAAAGTTGATGTTTGGTTGGGATTATTTGTAGTCATGTAAACACTGGAGGGATCAGATGCCCACCCAAGGAATATCCCTCCCAGAAGAAAAAAAAAAAAAAAAAAAAGGTTTATTCTATGAACAGGAAGTTTTGGAAAACTTTCTGAAGCGTTCAAAACTGAAGTCTCGGCTCAACTCATGCGTGCATCTCATCTGATCCCTCCAGTGTTTACATGACTACAAATAATCCCAACCAAACATCAACTTTACCAAGGTAAGTCTCGTTTAGTTGGGGGGATTATCCCTTAACCCTTGTCCTGATGAGCCCAGATATACCTTATTTTCGAAACAATGAAGATCCAGATCAGATGGCTTCTGGCGAAGCCATCTGATCAGGATCTACATTGTTTACCATTCAGATTGTGATTTTTTTTGCTCTAATTTGCATCAAGTAATCTGATTGGTTGATAATCGGTAGTGGGTGTGGCATATATGAATATTCAGCAGGACAAGGGTTAACATCCATAAAATACAAATGTTTTTATATGTATATGCATCAGTCAAAAATATAAACCAATTTCATCCCATTTAATCAATAAAGAACAAGCCCGTGAAATGAAAATCCCCACTTAACCAAATTATTATATAGAGAAAACTGGGATTTTTCGCATTTCTGCTCTAAACTATAGATTGTGGGTACTAGTCAGAACTGCCTCATCATACATACAATCTTTTGTTTGATTTGAGGTTTAACATCCCCGTCAACACTGCAAAGGTCATTTTGGAGACGTTGCTTCCAATTTTGTGGGACTTTTACCCGACATTGAGATGAAATTACATCTCAAGCCCTGCCGCCCAATGAAACCAATAGGGTTTATGACCATGTCACAAATTTTCATCAGAAAAGTAGCCATTTTGGTGATGTGAAAAATGCACTACCCTATGTGTTATCTCAAAGTAACAAGCACATACTATGGACACTTTCCAAACTCAGACTTACTTCGTTCTAATTATCTGAGATCATTTGGCATTCTTTCCTGATATGGCTTTTATAATGCCCCAAGCTGCCATTCAAAGAAATTGAGCATAGTGTTACATCCATCCATCCATCCATCCATCCTTCCATCTTCATCTGCATTCTGTGTCCATGTCCATGTCCAAGATGGCATCACCAATTTGCGTTTAACTTTTTTTTTAATTGAGCTACCAGGCAGCAGGGTACCTGTGTCCTTGCGACAGTCATTTCCAGTTTTTTTATGACTTAATTGTTGCCAATACATTTGTAGCATTTGCCTGGTTGTCCACAAAGTAATTAGGCAACACGCTCACCCACCCAGGTACTAAAATGGCAATCTGCATTAAATGCCTAACTTCGTTACAAAGCCTGGAGGCAACCACGTCAAACTACTTGTGTTCCTACAGGAAGGCTGTATACCAATTAACGGTTAACCCTTATCTTGCTGTTCACGACAACCCCTACCTTTTCAAACAGTGTAGATTCAGATCAGATGGCTTCTGAAGAAGCCATCTGATCAGGATCTACACTGTTTGACATTCAGTTTATGAATTTGTAGGAATAAATTTCTTCAAGTAATCTGATTGGTTCAAAGTCAGAGATGGGTGTGGCTAAAATGAATATTCAGCAAGCGAAGAGTTAAATTTTATGCTTTCTTTTCTTTATTTTCAATTCTGCTCTGGAATTTTAGCTTGTGGTCATCACATACATAGTAACGAAAAAATCCTAAAAATTTGGCCACTTTCAGGACTTGCTGTAATTCTTCTGAAATTTTAACAAATTATTTCACAATCCTGCAAGGAGTCCAAAAGGTGCAGACAGAATGAAACTGTGTAGACCCTGATCAGACTGCTCCTGAAGGAGCAGTCTGATCTGTGTCTGCACTGTTTGATTACCAATAGGCCTATCTGTCCCAATACTTAGGATCATTACAGTATGCATAATGTATCATGCGGGGTGAAATATACATTTATAAGGGTATTTATTGCACGGAAAATGGAAAATATTTTTGACCAACCAGTCCTCTCAAAAACTACATTTTCAAATATTTTTATTTTTTCCCCTCACTCATTTAGAGTGTCACAGCTGGATGCATTTTTACGCCATACCCAGGACCCTGGAGGTCATTTAAGCCCCTGTCACACTATGCCGCGTTTTCACTGCGATGGGACGGTGTTGTTTAATTTTTCAGAACGCCGCGAGATCGCAAGAAATAGGGGATATTTTTGTGAACATGGACCTGTCATGGCGTCCCTACAGCGACCAAGACGTTGCTACGGAGCTTACATGGCGATCTATCGCGATCCTGCGGCGTTCTTGATGGCGATTGTATGCGCTCTCACGGCACTTCCTCTGCGCTTTTACGGCGCTCACAATGCATGCACTGCGCTTTTACGGCGCTCTCAATACGTGCACTGCGCTTTTACGGCGCTCACATGTTGAAGACGTTCTCAAAGTGTAAACAGACTTATTATATACTAGCTTCTCATGGTACCAAGGGTTCCATGGTACCGGGGTAAACAATATTTTGCTGCATTTTGAATTTTGCACTAATCACATTGGCTTGATATCCTCACAGCAATAATGTAGGATATGTCTTTTTCTACTGAAATGCATTTCATTACATTGTGGTGATAAATATTTGGATAAATATCTAGAGAAATAAAAAACAGGTGAAACATGGGTTTTCACATTTTCTCTCCACCCCTGGTTGGTAAATTTGTCTTTAATTTATGTTTGACATTACAAATGATTTTTCTTTTGTAGCTTAAGATTTTCTCAGATAGTTCTTCTAAACTGAAATATGGAAGAACCATTCTGGGTGTTTCCTGTTTATATATACTGTCTTCCATAGATATGGGTATTTGTTTAGCATTGAAAGAAAAAAATTAGCCCTAAGTGCACAGATCTTCTATGCATGCATTCATTAAAACAATTTGAACTTTCACAGAATTCCTGTGCCCCAATGACACCTCTGAGGATGAGCTTTGAAGTTAAAGTTATATGATGAAACAAACTTGCTTGACTTTCACATAACTCTCGTGATGAATTGTACCCCCTGTGTTTCAACTGTAGCTTACTTTAATATGACATTGTCGGGATTAAAAGCAGTCAAAGATTATTTTATATATCGTATTTGCAGTTTTCCTCCACCCGGAAACTATTTTTTATTGCTTTAAATAATATAAAATGCCATTAAATGTATTTTTATTCAAATCAGTTTCCTACATTTGTAACTTTTCTGTTTGCCTTGGTACCATGGGAATGCCTTTCGGCTTGAGAAAATTCTACCTAAGTACCTATCTGACAGGTTCATAAATACAGACTGAAGCACTGTGCTCAGTACTCCTCCTTAATTGCAAGAAGAGACCCTATATAAATTTAACGTAACAATATTTTAGTGCTGAAAAGCTCTTAACTTTGAAATATTTATACTGTAACATTAACTACCTTGGTACCATGGGAAACCGGGCTATACCCAGAAAATGTCCCGTTTACTTTGTACAGAAGATACCGGTCAATATTTTTCCATATTGCCCGTAATCAAGTTGATATTGCCCGGAGATAAGGAGTCTCGTGCATAATAGGACTACTTTCAAATTTCCTAGTTTTGAATCATGGCACTCGGCAGCCATCTTGTCGTGCGAATCGACTGAGAGGACGAAGAAATAAAACGAATGCAGGCTGTGACACAGAGCACAAAGCGCATTTTATGGTAACAAATATGACCTACCTGCAATCTGTAAAGATTTACAAAACTTTCTTTCCGTAAATCAGGAGTACTTTGAAAGAAACTAAACGGAAACTCCGGAAAAAATGGCGTTCTGCGTTGGCAAACGTCGATGTTTTTAATGACGTCACATCAAACGACGTTATAACGTCATATTGACTTTGGCGCCATTGGGCGTGGTTTTGCAATGTGTAGAAAGACATCAAACGAGCTGCATTATTTTCTATTTTAAGCTACTTAAAAGTATATATTATCATTTTACATTCAGATTTCTATGCCAGGCAGTCCTGAGTTTTAAAAGAGTTAAAGTTTTGGATATATAATAAAAAGGTTATTGACTTTATATTGTGAAATATTCGGCCCTCGTTCATATGGCGGAGACGCGCGCCCTTCGCCATATGAACTTGGGCTGAATATTTCACAATATAAAGTCAATAACCTATTAATCTTCATCAGTCGAACAGTTTTGTTTGATTTGAGATTTAACGTCCCATCAACACATTATAGGTCATTTTGGAGACGTTGCTTCTAATTTTGTAGGACTTTTACCCGACATTGAGATGAAATGACATCTCAATCTCTTTCACCCAATGAAACTAATAGGGTTAATAAGCACAGATGGTCCTACTCGGGCCCCTTTGCCTGGGCAAGCTTGGATCCCCTAAGCGGTTTACCAGTACTCCTGTGCCGTCGGAAGCAAGTCCACCGCAATCACCGCAAGCAGGAGCAAGTCCACCGCCATTACCTTACCCGGAATGAGTCACCTCAGAAGTAGGGTTTTCGGGACAGTACACAATCAAACTCTACTCTAGCCACTGTTTATACAAGCGGGCGGCCCCCCTACCATCGGGACTGGAAGAAATAGATGGGCTACATGATGCTTCCACGCAGAGCTGAAACCGACCTCAAACGAGTACTGGTAAACCGCTTAGAGGATCTAAGCCTGCCCAGGCAAAGCGGTGCGAGATACATGTAAACTCTATTGGTGTAAACATGCTTATACGTGTAAACTCTATTGGTTTCATCGGGCGACAGGGCTTGAGATGTTATTTCATCTCAAAGACTGGTAAAAGTCCCACTTAGAGGATCTAAGCCTGCCCAGGCAAAGCGGTGCGAGACACGTGTAAACTCTATTGGTGTAAACATGCTTATACATACGTGTAAACTCTATTGGTTTCATTGGGCGACAGGGCTTGAGATGTTATTTCATCTCAAAGACTGGTAAAAGTCCCATAAAATTGGAAGCAACGTCTCCAAAATGACCTAAACAGTGTTGACTGGGACGTTAAATATCAAATAAATCAATCAGTTAATCAATTATACAAGCGGAGCTTATATGGCGTTGTAGGAGACCTCTGTGCGCCCCTGCCGAGCTCCTGTAGCGTTGTAGGAGACCTAACTGCGCTGCTAAGGCAACCTTACGGCGACCTCACTGCGCTCTGATCAGAACGCCGAGCGACGGCGTTTGTTTTGAGCATGCTCAAAATGCGCGCCGTCGCTTGGCATTCTATGCGATCCCAACACGTCTACTGGCGACGCCACTGCGTTCCTACGGAGATGTTTGCGATCGTACTGCGCGCACCTCGGCGTTCTGCATTTTTCTTGGACGCCGTGAGAACGCAGCCCTGGTGTGACAGGGGTTTAATATAGCTCAGCACATTCAAGTATGAGACTTCAGATAAATGAATGTGAAGGTGCAGTCAAGACTGCCTGTGACATACAGGTAGGTGGAAAGCAGGGGGCCTGGAAGGCCCAAGATGACCTGGAAGCAGCTGACAGTGATTGCAGAGAATGGAAGCTCTCTACTATTGATCCTCATGATAGACAATTTAAGCCTGGAGATCTGGTGTAAGATCTGCCATGCGTGCAGCAAGCCAGCTACCTGGAAGGGTGGATGTTGCCCCTGTACCTGCACATTAATAAAAACTCCAATGATTATGAAGGTGATGATGAGAACCTAAGCTAGACAGGCCATGTACATTCACATGACAATTCACATGAAATGTCAGCCTGATTTTCTGAGATTAATAAGCAAACAATTTACTAAGCCATCTGTAGTAGCCTCCTGGTGTAGTGGTTATGCTACTCACCTCATAAACCAGGCCCCAAGGATATAAAACTTTTTTCATGCTCAAATCAACTTAGCATGAAATGTGTAATGCTCATAAGTATTTAAATACCAAAATATCAGTGGCCCCCGTCTATCAGGGCTTGAAGAAATAGATGGGCTGTATGTTGCTTCCACGCAGAGCTGAAACGGACCGCACACGAGTACTGGTAAACCGCTTAGAAGATCTAAGCCTGTCCAAGCAAAGCCATCCATGCTTACAAACCCTATTGGTTTCATTGGGCGACAGGGCTTGAGATGTCATTTCATCTCAATGTCGGGTAACTCAATGTCGGGTAAAAGTCCCACAAAATTGGAAGCAACGTCTCCAAAATGACCTATAGTGTTGAGGGGGACGTTAAACCTCAAATTAAACAAACAAAAAACCTAAATATCAGACCCTAATTTCCTGCTCAAATCAACAAAGAGGGTTGTTTGTCCTGTTCATATATTTTAAAATGCCAACTATTGTTGGCATTTTAAAATTTATTAGCAGGACAAATTTCATACTCAAGTGGGTTGAGCATGAAAAATGTTTGCCCAGACCTTTGGATGAGTCTTTGAACTAAGGTCCCATCTCTGTATGACCTTAGCTGTTGGTCGGACGTAAAACTCAAACACACACACAAAGACATCTGCTCTTTGGAAGTTTGGGTCAAAGTAAAGATACCACATATAAAATACAAAGCTCTATATTATCTACATAATCAATCCTATATATCCCAACAAAGTATTAATAAAATATCATCTAAGTGAGAAAAATTCTTATCTCCATGGGGAAAAGAAAACGTTTTTCAAGCCTGCTGCTTCATTAAGTCACAATAACATGGCATGATTGAAACTCAACTAAAGCGAAGAGGATTTAAGCAAATTTTTATTGACACAACCTTGACACTTTGAGGGTGTCTCCCCGACTTTCTGGCTTCAAGCTGGTAATAATATTTCAATCAATTCGATAACATCCTAGGATTGGGATATATTTATAATAAACCTGAGCTTCCACACCCTGTTGAGAATCTGTTCATGAACTGATCTTTCTTTCATTCATGAATGTGGTTGAGTTTTATGCCCTACCAAGAACTATAATGTTCATATATAGACAGGAACTCGGTTTAAAGACTCATCTGAAAGTCTGGAGATGAACATTCATGAACTGTTCATTAATGTTCATCAGCATATTTATGAAAGTAGCTCATCAGTAGTTCATGAACCTAAGTTGGTGCATCTTTCATGAACTTTCTTATTATAATTCATCAAAAAAGTTCATGAATCAAATGTACTTTAATTTTTCTTGCACAGTATGCATCAAACAATTTAATGAATCTTAGTTCATGAATTTCAATCATCAAAGTCAATTGAATTTGATTGACCATTTAAAAACAGTTCATGAACAAACTGATTCAATTATTCATGCACAGTTGTCATTAAACCAAGTTCATGAATCTAAACCATCATTGTTCACTGAATACTCAAAATGTAATGGCATCGGGATCTGTATTAGAACTTTATTCTCTCTGACTTATAACTGCCACTTGGCATTTACAGTAGAACTTCGATGGCTCGAACACCTTTGGGACCTCGAAAATCTGTTCAAGACAGGGGTAGTTCGAGCCACTGAGGTGACTGTCAAAGGCATAACGAGATACTTTTAGTCATCTTTTCGGTGTTCTATAATGAATATGTATGCTGTGTGTACTCATTAGAATCGCCTCATCGAGGCGATTCTAATGAGTACACACAGCATACATTTGCAAGATAAAAGACTAAAATCTCCTTAATTATCCCCCACTATTTCTTATGTAGAGAATTTCGCTAGGGGCTCAAGAATGGATTCGACCCATCGGTGTTCGAGCCATCGAAGTTCCACTGTATCAAGTTTCATATCCAGAAGGATAAAGCTGTTGTTGCTGTTGACAAGAGGTCAAGTACATAGACGACTTCAGCATTTTACCATTTATTACCAGCATAATACATTATATTTTTTTGGGGTCATATTTTGGATCCTTTGTTATTGTGTTGGTGAGGGATAAAAGAGACCTTTCCCAGCAGGCACACTTCGCAAGGGCAACATCAAATCAATGTCGGCACAACACTTCATAAATTTATTCATGAATGGGTAGTTAATATCATTAAATTTTTCATTCATGAACTCTGTGCCAAAGTTCATGCACTAAATTCCACCTTGGTGAATATTCATGAACAGTCCATGAACAATTCATTAATTAAGTGCATACACAGTTTGTGAATAATTTGTGAGCAACAAATTGTACAAAAACAATCATGAATTTCACAAACTGAATGACAAACAGTGTAGAGCCTGATCAGATGGCTTCTTCAGAAACCATTTGATCAGGATCTACACTGTTTGCAAAGGTAGGGCTAATGGCACTTAGCAGGACAAGGGTTCATTGAACAATGTCCAAAACTCACAGTTGTGCAAAAATCTGAGATATGCACTTCCAATTGTTATATGGCCAGATTTAACAAGATCCATACCTTTTTTTAAATCAACGCACCTGGCTTTAAAACTAAAGAAATGAGGTGAAATGTCTAGGGCAGCTGGGTACTAATAAGTTAATGGGTGGAACAGAAAAGACATGCAGGCATGGAAGCAACACAAGTATTGCAAGAATTCTTGTAGTAAGCTCTGATGCTATGCCAAATCCCAGTGTATCTTATGAATTAGCAAGACTGCAGCATGTAAAAAGCCTATTCATGCCAACGAGACTGTAAAATTCAATCTGATAGCCATTCTAGACCTATGGGTTTGGATCATGTACAAAACATACTAGAAAGGTTTTCAGAGAAAAACAATGTCCCCTCTACCATAAAATATTTTAATATATTTGACTTTAATAACTAGGTTAAGGTCACCAAAATGAGAGCTGCGAACAAGCCATTTTTGAAAAAAAAACTGACAGTTTTAGGGAGCGATTACATACTGTAAATTTATTCTTTGCATACAGGTCAGTCTCGTGTCAAATTGCACCAACTATACATACTTGCATCTGGGGACAGCAACTTTAATGCAAGCATCCATATGCAAGCATCAATATTTGATAGTGACCTACATTTCATGGTTCACTGACTTCGGAAACTATTTATTGCAACCACCCTAGCGTTCACCCCAATGTTCGGGTCCATTTCTCAAGAACTGTAAAAGCATCATTACCCCACCCCCCCTCCACATACACACAAAAACAGTCATTAAAAAGGTCAGATCACCAGAATCTAACCAAATTTGGTGGACTGTAATCAAATATTGTACCAAGTTTGACCAACATTCATCAATTCTTAAATGATATGGGGTACAGATTAAACATTTTTGGCCTAAAAAGAACAGATTTAGAAAGCCATCGACCTTTGAGTGCAAACAAGCCATTTTTGGTCCAAAATTGACTGTTTTGGGAGACCTGTGACCTTGAAAAAAGGTCAAGGTAACCAAAATCTAATCAAATCTGCCGTATGTTGTAATGATATATTGTACCAAATTTGACTAAAATAAATCAATTCGTTAATGAGATATAGTGCAGACAAGCCTGTCCCAAAATTGTCTGTTTTGGGGGGCATGTGACCTTGAAAAAAAGGTCAAAGTCACCAAAATCTAATCAAATCTGTAGTCTGTGATATTGATATATTGAACCAAGTTGGACTAAAATTAATCAATTTGTTAATGAGATAAAGTGCGACAGACAAGCCATTTTGGTCCCAAACTGACAGCTTTTGGGGGCCTGTAACCTTGAAAAAAGGTCAAGGTCATCAAAATCTAATCAAATATGCAGTATGTTATAATGATATATTATACCAAGTTTGACTAAAATTAATCTATTTGTAAATGAGATAGCGCTCAAACAAGCCATTTTTGGCCCAATATTGCCTGTTTTTGAGGACCTGTGACCTTGAAAAATGGTCAAGGTCACCAAAATCTAATCAAATCTGTGTTTTGTTGTAATATTTACATTGTACCAGGTTTGACTAAAATTAATCAATTCATTAATGAGAAAGGGTGCAGGCAAGCCATTTTGGGGCCCAGAAATGACTGTTTTTGGGGGACTGTGACTTTGAAATAAAGTTCAAAGTCACCAAAATCTAACCAAATCTGCGGCATGTTGTAATGATATACTGTACCAAGTTTGACTAAAATTAATCAACTTGTTAATGAGATAGAGCACTGACAAGACATTTTTGCCCAAAATTGAATTTTTGGGGGGCCTGTGACCTTGAAAAAAAGGTAAAGGTCACCAAAATCTTTTCAGATCTACAGTATGTTGTAATGATATACTCTACCAAGTTTGACTAGAATTAATCAATTTGTTAAGGAGAGAGCCAAAAATGGGGGCCTGTGACTTTGAAAATGAGGTCAAGGTCATCATAACCTAACAACTTTTTCTCTCAATCCTAATGATGCAACTATGCCAGATTGGTCAGGATCCATCCATAGGTTCAGGAGATATAGTGCTTCTCCATCCATAGGTTCAGGAGATATAGTGCTTCTCCATCCATAGGTTCAGGAGATATAGTGCTTCTCCATCCATAGGTTCAGGAGATATAGTGCTTCTCCATCCATAGGTTCAGGAGATATAGTGCTTCTCCATCCATAGGTTCAGGAGATATAGTGCTTCTCCATCCATAGGTTCAGGAGGTTCAGGAGATATAGTGCTTCTCCATCCATAGGTTCAGGAGATATAGTTCTCCATCCATAGGTTCAGGAGATATAGTGCTTCTCCATCCATAGGTTCAGGAGATATAGTGCTTCTCCATCCATAGGTTCAGGAGATATAGTGCTTCTCCATCCATAGGTTCAGGAGATATAGTTCTCCATCCATAGGTTCAGGAGATATAGTGCTTCTCCATCCATAGGTTCAGGAGATATAGTTCTTCTCCATCCATAGGTTCAGGAGATACAGCTCTTCTCCATCCATAGGTTCAGGAGATATAGTGCTTTAAACAGGCTATGCCGCATCAAAAACAATATGGCCCCCTCACGAGCCCACAAGTGGGGGAGGCATAATTTAGAAAGATGGCCACTACATCAAATCCACTATCAAAATATCACAACCCACCAAGAGTAAGAAACAGAAGATTTGTTTGATTTGAGGTTTGAAGTCCCCGTCAACACCGTATAGGCCATTATTTTGGAGACGTTGCTTCCAGTGAGTTTTGTAGGACTTTTACCCGAAATTGAGATGAAATGACATCTCAAAATTGTCATCCAATGAAACCAATAGGGTTTATAAGCATGGACGGTCCTTTTTGCACCGCTTTGTCTGGGCAGGCTTAGAATATTATCCGCTAAGCGGTTTACCAGTACTCGTATGCGTTAGGTTTCAGCTGTGCTTGGAAGCAGCATGCAGCCCATCTATTTCTTCAAAGAAACAGGAGAACAATACAACAAATCAACCCTGTAAATAAATTCCCTTAGAGGCCCAACCTTTTCAAACAAGATATTTATGTAGCCCTTTTTGTACCAAATGGAATCTTCCTCCTTACATTATGGCATTGGCCCATTGAACCCTTATCTTGCTGTTCACGACAACCCCTATCTTTGCAAACAGTGTAGATCCAGATCAGATGGCTTCCAAAGAAGCCATCTGATCAGGATCTACACTGTTTGACATGAAGTTTATGAATTTGTAGCAATAAATTACATCAAGTAATTTTATTGGTTGAGAGACAGAAATGGGTGTGGCTTAAATGAATATTCATTATTCAGCAAGATAAGGGTTAAATTTGGAGATGCTGCTTCTAATTTTATTGGACTTTTACCTGGTACTGAGATGAAATGACACCTTAATCCCTACCACCTATAGCAACCCGTAGGTTTTATTTTAGGCATGCTTAGACCTAAGTGGTTTACCAGTACTCAAGTTCAGTAAGTTTCAGCTCTTTGCAGAAGCACCATTCACCTAATCTATTTTTGACAAGGGTGCTTTGTTTTGTTTGATTTGAGGTTTAATGTCCCCGTCAACACTGTAAAGGTCATTTTGGAGACTTTGCTTCCAATTTTGTGGGACTTTTACCTGACATTGAGATGAAATGACACCTCAAGCCCTGTTGCCCGATGAAACCAATAGGGTTTTTTAGCATGGATGGTCCGCCTCGCACCGTGGTTTCTGGACAGGCTTAGATCCTCTAAACCGTTTACCAGTACTAGTGTGTGGGCCGGATTCAGCTCTGCGTGGTGGAAGCATCATGCAGCCCATATATTTCTTCAAGTCCCTATGGGCGGGGGCTGTTGACAAGGGTGCAACCATACAAATTACTTGCTGTAATTTATTCCATCAAAGTCAGGAAATGAATGTCAAACAGTGTAGATACAGATCAGATGGCTTCTACACTGTTTGGTAAGGCATCAGTTTCTACACTGTTCAGGCAGAGCATAACCTACTCCAGCGAGACAGGATCAACTATTTGTTTCGACACTCCATAAAAACATATATTGTGGGTACTCATTAGAATTCCCCTCACTCAGAGGCGATTCTAATGAGCACCCAAAAGATACTATTAGAAGCCTCGGTGGTGTAGAGGTTACACTACTCGCCTTGTAAACCAGGGGTCGCAGGATCGATCCCCGGGGCTTCTCCAGACTTTCGGATGAGTTTTTTAACCAAGGTCCTGTCTCCGTATGACCTTAGCTGTTGGTGGGACGTTAAACTCAAACACTCACTCACAAGACTGTTTTCATAGAAATTTTAACCCTTAAATGCTGAGAAAAATTACATCTGAATATGTTGTGTGCTTTTGTCGTCTGCTGTTTTTTTGTTGTTTTTTTTTGCAAACTTGTTAAAAATTCTTTTGCATATACAGGCAAACAGTGTGGGACCAGATCAGACAGCTCCTACAGGAGCAGTCTGATCTTGGTCCACATTGTATGCAAAAAAATTACTTTTAACAGCAAAGCAGATGACAATTGTGGTGATTGGCATTTTATGGGTTAAGAAAATTATCCCAGACTTATCACTAAATTCTTCTCTGAATCCTCAACAAGACTTGTCAGAACAGTTCAAGCATAAATAGAAAGTAAGAGCCCATGTTGATAACCCATGCTGTTTTTTGCATAAAAGAGATGATTTCAGTAAGCTCGAAACAGCTCAAAATATTTCCGATCAGCATCCTTGCATATTTTCTCACCGCAGAAATAATGGTTGCATCACCTGAAACAGTTAAGCTGAAAAAATATGATTTTCATTAATTTTCCTGTTTAATCCTTCTTGTACCAAATGGAATCTTCCTCCTTAAACATAGCAGGAGTCCATTTCAAAATTTAGGGATGACAGGTTGTGTTATCGTTCAAATTTATTTGGAAAATAGCTGAACTTTTTGGAAATAGTGTAGGCCCTGATCAGACGCCACATTCTGTGGCGTCTGATCTGGGCCTGCACTGTCTGCCAGCATACACCTTTTGGGGTTTCCGGTACTAAATGGGTTTGCAATTAACTTTAATATTTTTACCTTGAGCCTTCAAAATTCTGACAGCACTCTCTAAATAAGGGAGAATCGGGAGAATTGTCTTGAATAACGGGGACTCAGGCTGTGTTGTTTAATCCTAAATTCTGGTATTTTCAGCAAACTGTGTCCCAGCATAAACAGCCATTCCATGTTATACCAATAGCCATTTTTAGACTGCCTCTGATGTCATAGAGACAAGAATTGCATGGCTGTAAAATAACTGTTACCTGGATTTTGATACCTAAGAGACAAGCTTTAAGCAGCCGTTGACTAAGATCTTTCGACCACATCACATGATTGTGAAAACAGCCTGGAAGTTCAAGGACTTGTTACCACTTCTCTCTTCCAACCGCCTCTCATTCTAGACACGTGGTTGTGAGTACAGCTCTTGTGTGTGGAGCGCAATGCTCCATGCCAGTGAAACTTGGCCACTGAAAAAGCAAAGCCTCCGACATGTGCAGCTGAATGACAGAGCAATGAACATGCAGATCTGCTATATCAAGCCACAAGATACTGTCACCATGCTGCTTGGGCAGCTTGGCATTCAGGACCTTGAACTCATTCTGAAGGAAAGATGACTTTGTGGCATGGACACATTATTGTGGAACGATCCAACGGTGCAGTCAATACCACCTGTGACATACAGGTTGATGGAAAGCATGGGGCTTGGAGGCCCTGGAGATGATCTGGGAGCAGCTGACAGAGAGACTGCAGAGAGAGGAAGCTCTCGGCTATCAACCCTCATAAAAATCATACCTGGAGATCTGGTGTGAGATCAGCCAACTGCGTGCAGCAAGCAATCTACCTGGAAAGGGGCCAACTTAAGTGGCTGTTGCCACTGTACCTGCACATTATTCAAAAATCTTGTGATGATAATGATGATGATGATGATGATGATGATGATGATGATGATGATGACAATGATGACAATAACTTCTTTTTACTGTAAAGTTTTAATTGTTACACACAAGGAGCAGCAAACAGGTAAACCTATATAGTAGTCGCAGATAAGATTGACTAATGGCAGAGTTATTCAGGTGTTGTCAATATATGTCAAATTCGCTGAGTCCACCAGAAGATTTGGTTGCATGAGTGCCTTCCGCACACTTTCTACAAGCGGACGAAATGTTCATATACGCCAGAGCTGTGTTTGTGTTACAGTTGAATTCACACAATCGGGTAACTTGGTTTACCTTTTTGTTAATGGAATATTCCAAAGGCAGGTACAAACGATAGCTCTGCCTAGTCAATCTTATCTGCTACTACGATACTATGAAATTTCGATAATCCGATGTGCCCAAGGAAAATTGGGAAAACAGTACCTTTCCTTAAATAACTGCATTCAGTCGAGTGGCGAAAGTTAAAGCTTATCCTTTTGTTGGCGCGACCGAAACCTGTTGTTAATATGCAACATACATGTATTCGATTCTGGTGTTTACTTTGCCTTTTCTATTCCTTAAACCCTTATCCTGCTGAATAATTTAATTAATAAATTAATTTATCCATCACACTCATTACTCCGCCCCCGCCCATAGGGGCTTGAAGAAATATATGGGCTGCATGATGCTTCCACGCAGAGCTGAGTCCCGCCTGCACACTAGTACTGGTAAACGGCTTAGAGGATCTAAGCCTGTCCAGGAACCGCGGTGCGAGGCTGACTGTCCATGCTAATAAACCCTATTGGTTTCATTGGGCGACAGGGCTTGAGATGTCATTTCATCTCGATGTCGGGTAAAAGTCTCACAAAATTGGAAGCAACGTCTCCAAAATGACCTTTACAGTGTTGACGGGGACGTTAAACCTCAAATCAAACAAAAAAAACACTCATTACTATTTATTCAATTCATAAAATCGGCCCCCGCCCATTGGGCTTGAAGAAATATATGGGCTGCATGATGCTTCCACGCAGAGCTGAAACCGACCCGCACACGAGTATTGGTAAACCGCTTATAGTATCCAAGCCTGCCCAGGCAAAGCAATGCTAGTCGACCCATCCATGCTTATAAACCCATTCGTTTCATTGGGCGGCAGGGCTTGAGATGTAATTTCATCTTAATGTTGGGTAAAAGGCCTACAAAATTGGAAGCAACGTCTCCAAAATGACCTTTACAGTGTTGACGGGGACGTTAAACCTGAAATCAAACAAACAAACAAAAATCAATTAATACATAAAAAGAATGAGTGAAGATCCTGATCAGATGATCTCAATCTACATTATGGGTTGTCATGTTCAGCAGGATAAGGTAATGATTATCATTAAGCAAACATGCCTATACAAATACATTGCCACCTTTATCGCCAAAAAAACAAAAATTTTATGATGAAAAATTGTGATATTTTTCTTATTTCTGCTCAAAATATAGATTGTGGGCACTCGTTAGAACCGCCTCATCGAAGAAAGAAATAAGAAAGATAAGGTATACCCCCGGAAACCCCAGTTTTACAATATAAAAGTGGGGTTCAAGGGAGTCAAAATTATAGAGGCATGTTTTCGTGATGTTTGAGCAGCTGTATATAATTATAACATTATTGATATGTCGCAAAACAACAGCAGTTATTGTACCGGTACTGCAATATAACATCACTCTTACAAGTCCGTGAAACGAACACCCCCTTACACCCCACTTAATATAGAGAAAACCAGGGTTTACGGGGATATACATTATTTTCCTTACTTCTGCTCCTAGACATAGGTTGTGGGTACTCATTAGAACTGGCTCGATGAGGTGGTTCTAAGGAGCACCCACAACCTATGTTTGGAGTATGAATAAGAATAATATCACAAATTTTCATCAGAAAATTGACCGTTTTGGAGATGCAAAAAATTGCAATTTATATGATACATGGGTGTGTTTTAGTATAAATGTAATCGGAAATATGGGATCCATCTTGAAATCATGTGAGCCCCAACAAGCGAATTTGTGTCTTCGAGCATTCCGTCATGACAAATTTTAACAGCGCATGCCCAGCCATTCAGAAGGGCCAGGGGTATGGCTTTCTGTCTGAAGGTTCCTCTTGATTCACTGCTTGTATGAGCGAGCAGCAAAGGTTCTGGCGAGACTGCGCGGATGCGCAGGCTCGCCTGAACCTTCGCTGCTCGCATAGGCGATAAGTACCAAAATCGCTTGACGGGGCCAATGTTATATCACCTAACCATGTTTTGAGGGTAACAAACATGTTATAATGAGGTACCTGAGAGAGGGTGATCAAACTGACAGCAAAATGTTTAAGAGTGACAGCCCTTGGAGGCCCAACTACAAAGTATTATGTAATATTAATCTTACCGATTTCTTTGTTTTATTGCCTTTCATCTTTTATCCGAAATTGAAATATCTTGCACAGTAGGTCAAAACTGTCCTAGTATTAAATATTTTCGTCACCTCTTGACACACATACTTCGTTTGCTTTATAAACATTTTCATAAGTTTTGTCTACATGTCTAATGTAAACATCATGTCACATGACCTCCCAGGTGGGGTCATGGGGGTCAGACAGTAAAGAACATCTGACACCGACAAATGACCCAGGAGAACTTTTTAAGCCCCTGGCACTTGCTGTCTCTCTATTTAAACTGTCAATTGAAATTAAAAGTTTAACAGTTATGAGCTACTATTAAATAAATTAAAATGTTTGAAAACACTTCCATTCATTATCCTGTATGATTGGCTGATAGTTGACAGTTATTCTTTAACCTACAGTAAAATTCCTATATAAATAACTCTTTATCTTGCTGTTCACGACATGGCCCCCGCCCATAGGGGCTTGAAGAAATATATGGGCTGCATGATGCTTCCACGCAGAGCTGAATCCGGCCCGCACACTAGTACTGGTAAACCTCTTAGAGGATCTAAGCCTTCCAGGAACCGTGGTGCGAGGCTGACCGTCCATGTTAATAAACCCTATTGGTTTCATTGGGCGACAGGGCTTGAGATGTCATTTCATCTCAATGTTGGGTAAAAGTCCCACAGAATTGGAAGCAACATCTCCAAAATGACCTTTAGTGTTGACGGGGACGTTAAACCTCAAATCAACCAACCAACTGTTCACGACAACCACTATCTTTGCAAACAGTGTAGATCCAGATCAGACGGCTTCTAAAGAAGCCATCTGATCAGGATCTACACTGTTTGACATTCAGTTTATGAACTTGTAGGAATAAATTACATCAAGTAATCTGATTGGTTCAAAGTCAGAGATGGGTGTGGCTAAAGTCAATATTCAGCAAGAGAAGGGTTAAGACCACCTTTGGGACTGTTCAAAAGTGATCTTAAAGACCACTAAGGTGGTCTCTGATCAGAGGACACTGTATGCAGAAAACACAAAGGAAGAATAGCTGAAACTTTCTAAACAAGCTTTTTAAAGCAGAATAGTCTCATTTTTTGGTGGTTTTTGTTTGATTTGACGTTTAACATCCCTGTCAACACTGTAAAGGTCATTTGGGAGACATTGCTTCCAATTTTGTGGGACTTTTACCCGACATTGAGATGAAATGACTTCTCAAGCCCTGTCGCCAAATGAAACCAATAGGGTTTATTAGCATGGATGGTCCGCCTCGCACCGCGGTTCCTGGACAGGCTTAGATCCTCTAAGCGGTTTACCAGTATTAGTGTGCGGGCCGGATTCAGCTCTGCGTGGAAGCATCATGCAGCCCATATATTTCTTCAAGCCCCTATGGGCGGGGGCTGGACAGTTATTCTTTAATCTACAGTAAAATTCCTATATAAATAACTCTTATCTTGCTGTTCACGACAACCACTATCTTTGCTGTTCACAACAACCACTATCTTTGCAAACAGTGTAGATCCAGATCAGATGGCTTCTGAAGAAGCCATCTGATCAGGATCTTCACTGTTTGGCATTCTGTTTATGAATTTGTAGCAATAAATTACATCAAGTAATCTGATTGGTTCAAAGTGGAGTGCCGTGGTGCAGTGGTAAAGCATCGGATTTGAGATCGAGAGGTAGCCGGTTCGATCCTCGCAAGCGCCACGTGTTGTTTCCTTGAGCAAGAAACTTTATCCACATTGCTTAGTACTGGTTCCTACCCAGGAAAAGAGGGCCACATTGAAGATTAGTACTAGTACTAAATGTGTTACCCTCTATAAATAAGGTCCATTATTATTATTATTATTATTATTATTAAGTCAGAGATGGGTGTGGCTAAAGTCAATATTCAGCAAGAGAAGGGTTAAGACCACCTTTGGGACTGTTCAAAAGTGATCTTAAAGACCACTAAGGTGGTCTCTGACCAGAGGACACTGTATGCAGAAAACACAAAGAAAGAATTTCTGAAACTTTCTAAACAAGCTTTTTAAAGCAGAATAGTCTCATTTTTTGGTGGTCTTAACCCTTATCTTGCCTAATATTCATTTAAGCTATACACCCATTTCTGTCTAGCAACCAATCAAATTGAATTAAATGTCTTAGCACACTGTGCAATTATATGGTGATTATGGTAACTAGTTAACCCTTGTCCTGCTGAGCCCGGATACGCATTATTTTCCAAATAATGAAGATCCAGATCAGATGGCTTCTGACGAAGCCATCTGATCAGGATCTACATTGTTTGCCTGTCAGATCGTGAATTTGTTGCAATAATTTGCATCAAATAATCTGATTGGTTGATAATCAGTAGTGGGAGTGGCATATATGAATATTCAGCAGGACAAGGGTTAGCAGACAATAATTGACATCTACTTTGTCTTCTGCTTACTTTAAAAGTCATTTTTGCAAACAATGTGGACCCAGATCAGACTGCTCTGATCAGGGTCCACACCGTCTACCTATATGCGAAGTTTGCGAGAAGATTCAGCAGTCATCATAAGTAGACAACATTTTCAGGGCATCCAACTGGTCCTTAGTCTTCAAAATATTTACATTAATCTGAATTGTCAGCCCTTATGTAAACATTGGTTTGCTCGTGATATTTTGAAACTCATCCAATATTTTATTTTATCTATCTAATAAATTAAAACCTCAAAACTACAGTAATTCTCCTAAAAAACAGCATCCATTTGTTCCAAACTTATAAACATGATGTCCAAAGTTAATATATCGCTCAAACTTTGATCATTTAATATGGCATTATACCACAATTTCATTATAACACGGTACGTTCTAACACAGTTTTGGATATAACACGGTTTTAAGATGGATCCCAAAAATGTATAGATTATATAGAAAAATGACCATAAATGGTCATTTTTCTATATAATCTACACATTTTTGTTTCTATATAATCTACACTTTTTTGTTTCTATATAATCTACACTTTTTTGTTTGGGTATAAGACAGTTGTTAATCTAACACAGTTTCTGCTTTGGACCTCAACAATAGCGTTATATTTTTAAGAGGCTGGGGTGATTATGTTTATTTCGGCTGAAAAAAAATGTATCTTTCGCAAATGCTAACTTTTTCACCAAAGTTAAAACTCAATTTGATATTGTACTGACTTTATCTAAGAACACTCACTGTAAGAATGATGATGATGATGATGATGATGATGATCTCGTTTGAACCAGCTGCTCACAACCAAAAATGCCCTTAGTCATTAGGAAAATATGTCCGTGTGAAATAATGGCATCCTACATGGTGTCAGAAGTGACAAACTTTAGGAAAAAATGATAACATCTTTCTCATTTCTCCTTTCAATATAGATTTTAGGTGCTCGTTAGAACCACCTCATTGAGGCGGTTCTAACGAGTACCCACAATCTATGTTTTTTAGCAAAAATTAAGCAGATAATTTATACCCCCGTAAACCCCACTTTTCTCTGTATAACGTGGGGCTTAGAGGGGTCTTGTTTTCACGGACTTGTTATTGTGATGTTAAGTAGTAGTAGTAGTAGTAAAGTTCAGGTGTTTTACGTCTCCATGGTCCCACGGACTTGCTCCATAGTGGCACAGCAAGACGATGCCCTTAGTTAACATATTGTTAACCTTTATCTTGCTGAATATTCATTTAAGCCACACCCATTTCTGTCTATCAACCAATCAAATTACTTGAAGTAATTTATTGCTACAAATTCACAAACTGAATGCCAACCAGTGTAGATCCTGATCAGATGGCTTCAGAAGCCATCTGATCTGGATCTACACTGTTTGCAAAGATAGGGGTTGTCGTGAACAGCCATATAACAACAACTTTAAACATTTGTTTGTTTGTTTGATTTGAGGTTTAACATCCCCATCAACACTGTATAGGTCATTTTGGAGGCATTGCTGTCAATTTTGTGGGGTTTTGCCAGAAAATGTGAGTTAACTTTTGTAAATGCCCATTTTGTCAGCAAAATTTGATTCGATAAGTTACATGTATTTAGTTACTTGAATAGTAACTGTTATGATGATGATGATTTTGATCCAGTTGTGCAAAAAGAATATTGTCATGCAGTTAACATATTGTTAAAACTTTAATCAGAGTCAATATGGCATATAAACTCTATTTTTATTTTCTTTTCAGAGGAGAACCGGCCCCGATAGCTAAGTTGGTAGAGTGTCCGCTCCGGGGAACGGGAGGTCACGGGTTCAATCCTGGGCCGCGACATACCAAAGTCGTTAAAAATGGTACTAGCTGCTCCTCGCTTGGCACTTAGATTTACGGGGTAGAGCTAGGACTGGTCGGCCCAGTGTCAGGATAATGTGACTGGGTGTGGTATCATGTACCGGTAATGTGTCTGGGACATGATACTTCAGTGAGGCAGCACTATAAAAGTGAGCACTGAGCTCCCTGTCGCAACCAGACACCGTCGTGATATGACTGAAAAATTGTTGAAAGCGACGTTAAACCCAAATTCACACACACACACACACACACACTCACACACACATTTTTAGAGGAGCAGTCTGATCTGGGCCCACACTGTTTGCAAAAATGACTTTTTAAGTTACCAGCAGACGACAAAGCAGACGACAACTGTTATGTTTGGTATTTTATGGAATAATGGTCAACTAAAGTACTGCTGACTTGATAATTTTACAATTATTACGGTTCAAAAACAAGATCAAAATTTAACAATAGGACACCTAGACGTAGATATCAGTTGAACTATAATAATACGGATAACACAGCTTGCCCCTGATTCTCGATCTTCAATATTTACATTTTGGCTTTAAATATGAAACGTATGATAAATCTTGAAAAAAGATGGTTTGTGCTGAGATATTAACCCTTCTCTTGCTGAATATTCATGTAAGCCACACCCATTTCTGTCTATCAACCAATCAAATTACTTGATGTAAATTATTGCTACAAATTCATAAACTGAATACCAAACAGTGTAGATCCTGATCAGATGGCTTCTTCACCCCTTGATGTTGAAATGAACTTCTGCTATTCTATAAGGTGGAAGATTCCATTTGGTACAAAAAGTGTAATTTAAAAGCTCAGTCAACTTGGATCACTTGAAACAGGCCTCCATGGCCCAGTGGTAAAGAGAATTGGCTCTCTGAGAATTGGCTCTCTGAGTCACTTCCTTGGGTTTGAGACTAGCTCAATTAAGGCATAAGTTATCATATGACCTTGCTGATAAATAGGCTAAGATCCGAACGAACAGACATCATCTGCACAAACTTGGTAGGGCCCGCCATCTGAGACCCCAATGCTGCATACCAAGTTTCAAGGTCATTGGAATTCAGTTCTTTACCATAATCATACAGGGCAGGTCAACCATCTTGGTTAATGCGACCCAGACACTATAAACATTGGCTTTTGTTCCCCTACCCCGTAGAGGCTTCACATGTAATTTGGTTTCAATTGGTCTTTGAGTAAGTTCACAGTTGTTGTTTGAAAATGGTGCCGCGCGGATGACAGACCTCTGCCAACTGCCAATCATATAAGCTACCCCGGACCCTGTGGCAATAGTGAACTTAAAATAAACTCATAACCTCCATAAAGATTACATGAAAATATTTTGGCTGGGCAGGCTTAGTCTTTCTGAGCGGTTTACCAGGACTCATGTATGGTCAGTTTCAGCTCTGCGTGGAAGCACCTTGCAGCCCAATCTATTTCTCCATGCCCTGATGATTGGAATGTGAAGTGTCAGATTCTGTTCAACACAATTATGGGATGAACACAGAATGTCTATATAGACAATGGAATGTCTATATAGACAATGGAAACCGGCCCCTGCCCATCGGGGCTTGAAGAAATATATGGGCTGCATGAAGCTTCCACGCAGAGCTGAAACTGACCCGCACACGAGTACTGGTAAACAGCTTAGAGGATCTAGGCCTGCCCAGGCAAAGCAGTGCGAGTCGGCCTGTCCATGCTTATAAACCCTATTGGTTTCATTGGGCGACAGGGCTTGAGATGTCATTTCATCTCAATGTCGGATAAAAGTCCCACAAAATTGGAAGCACTTATGTCTCCAAAATGACCTTTACAGTGTTGACGGGGATGTTAAACCTCAAACTAAACAAACAAATAGACAATGGAAAGGAATTTTGATTTATTCGGCAATTATTCAGACACAGGGCATGAAGGAAAAAGCTGCCATTTTATGATGTCACTCGAAGATTTTAACCCTTCTCTTGTTGAATATTCCATTTAGCCACACCCATTTCTATCTTTTAAACCAATCAGATCACTTGATGTAATTTATTCCTACAAATTCATAAACTGAATGTCAAACAGTGTCGATCCTGATCAGATGGCCTCTTTAGAAGCCATCTGATCTGGATCTACACTATTTCCAAAGATAGGGTTGTCGTGAACAGCAGGATAAGAGTTAAAATTTTTTGTAATATGGTGAAACGTTATTTTCTGGCACCAAAAACGTTACAAAAAGACATACACGTGTGTGATGCAGTCAATAATTTTGGCGGGATTTCTTCTAACACTGGTGGAAGGTTGGGAGAATTTGAAGGTGATAACAAAATTATTATGGATTTTTAATGTGTTAGAATCAAAATGGATCAGCTCTATTATAAAGCGTGTGATTTGTTGAGTTTGTTGGTCAGTTGTAAGTAGACAAATCATTCAAGTTATGTGCTCATGATTTGATCTCCCCTATGAGGAATTCAAGAATTGAGTCTGGAACAATTCTGTAACTGGTTCTAGAATTGTTCTTGAAGATTAAATGACTGTTCTAGAACAAAGTTCTAGAATGTATTCTAGAATTTGTTCTTGACCAATTCTAGACTTTGCTCTAGATGAGTACTTTACAGGTTTATTCTGACCTCCAAACTGTGACTTACTACTCTATCAACAAATCACTAATACATCTGATCTATTTCTTAAATACTGTAAGACAGCCCCCGCCCATAGGGGCTTGAAGAAATATATGGGCTGCATGATGCTTCCACGCAGAGCTGAATCCGGCCCACACACTAGTACTGGTAAACCGCTTAGAGGATCTAAGCCTGTCCAGGAACCGCGGTGTGAGGCAGACCGTCCATGCTAATTAACCCTATTGGTTTCATTGGGCGACAGGGCTTGAGATGTCATTTAATCTCGATGTTGGGTAAAAGTGCCACAAAATTGGAAGCAACGTCTCCAAAATGACCTTTACAGTGTTGACGGGGGATGTTAAACCTCAAATCAAACAAACAAACAAAATACTGTAAGAACTTTCTAAGTTGCTAAGCTGCCACTATTATTGTATTGGTCTGTGTTCTGCAAACATCATTAAGTTCATGATGACATGCTGTAGTGTTATTTGGTACAAATAACTATCAAGCATATATCATTCCTTGTACCAGTAAGGCAAAGATCAGCCTTTTCTTCCGAAATTTGACAGGAAAAGTAAAATGTTTCTAAATGACAATTAAACCAAGGGTCCGTAGAAGCTTCTTAGAGAACAGTGAAGGCTCTGATCAGACTGTGCGGATGCACAGTCTGATCAGAGCCTTCAATGGCCATACATGTTATATACGGTAGATACTCTTTGTGTTGTGGTGCGAGAAAGCTAGCAGTACAAGTTGTGATCAATTCTTCAGCCAAAATAAACAGTAGAAGACACTAACAGAAAATAAGCCACATTTTTCAATAACTCCAGCACTAATAAACATTGGCGCCTTCACATTGAATCTATACTCCATATCAAAAGCAATCCATAATATTAAGTTCAAACAGTTTCTCTTTTTATGATAAATTGCATAGCTTTAAAATCTTGAATCAAAGTTATAAAACCAAATTGCCAATTCTACGGCATGGCAGTTTTCGTTAAATTGTGCATGTTTTCATTTCAGAAAGGATTATCATTTTTGGGGGGAATTCTGTCAATAAGAGTCAAGAGATTCACCATATCGCAAGAAAACTTTGTAACGAGTGGAACTCCTTTGTGACTAAGGCTTCTCACCACTTTTGTAAGGTGTGGTGGGCTGATGTGTGTGTGTGTGTGTGTGTGCCTGCGTGCGTGCGCACATGCGTGTGTGCATGCGTGTGTGTGTGTGTGTTTGTTGGGGGTGGGGGTGGGGTTTTTGTTTTCCATTTAACCTGTCTTGAACTTTCTTTTCTCCAGGTATTTCAGTTTTTTCCATGTCTGCATGCTATGACACACTGCATATGTGTGAATTAATGTATTATTTAAAAGGTTTTGAAATGAATAAAATATGTTTATATATGATTCTGACCCCCTTGAACCCCACTTTTTATATACTAAAACTATAGGGTTTATAGATTTCAAGAACTTATTAGTTCTTGAACTGCTCTTGAGTTAAGACCTCCATTCCACAGGGGTTGAAGTTGAATTGCCCCAGCAAAATGTAGAGTCAGTGAGTTTTTGAGTTTTACGTCCCACCAACAGCTAATGTCATATGGAGAAGGAACCTCAGTTTAAAGACTCATCCAGAAGTCTGGAGAAGCCCGGGATTGATCCTGCGACCCCTGGTTTACAAGGCGAGTAGCGTAACCACTACACCACAGAGGCTACAAGCAGAATGTCAAAAAGGTTTCATTATCAATCTCTTAAGAAAGAATGTTGCCGACCAGACAGACTTTCTGATCACCATGCAGTCAAAGGTGCAATTTGACAATGCTACTGATTGTTTGATTTAAGGTTTAACGTCCCCGTCAACACTGTAAAGGTCATTTTGGAGACGTTGCTTCCAATTTTGTGGGACTTTTACCCGATATTGAGATGAGTTGACATCTCAAGCCCTGCCGCCCAAATAACCCAACAGGGTTGATAAGCATGGACATGCCGACTCGGACCGCTTTGCCTGGGCAGGCTTAGAGCCTCTAAGCTGTTTACCAGTACTCCTGTGCGGGCCGGTTTCAGCTCTGCATGGAAGCATCATGCAGCCAATCTATTTCTTCAAGCCCCGATTGGCAGGGGCTGGCCAAATCACAATGCTACTGATGGCGGCACAAAACAAATTAGTTATTCACAATTTCTGAGTCAGAGCCAACAGAAAAGGTCTGATAACTCTTTGACATTACAGTGTTTATTGGTCATGGCCTTCAGAATAATTTAATACAGCGAGGTGAAGCTAAACAAAGCTAAACTATGATGTTTACTAAACACTACTGGTAATATTCTGTACTGTTAATCTAATTATAATTCTAGCCAGGGTATGAAAAACCTACATACATTACGAAAACATGCCTACACAAATACATTGTAAATGTTACCAACAAAAAAGAGAAAATTTTGGATATTTTTCTTATTGCTGCTCAAAATATAGATTGTGGGTACTCGTTAGAACCACCTCATCGAGGCGGTTCTATCAAGTACCTACAATCTATATTTTAGAGCAGAAATAAGAAATATAAGGTTTACCCCTGTAAACCCCAGTTTTGTTTGTTTAAATGTTTGATTTGAGGTTAAATGTCCCCGTCAACACTCTATAGGTCATTTTGGAGACATTGCTTCCAATTTTGTACTGAGATGAAATGACATCTCAAGCCCTGTCCCCCAATGAAACAAAGGATTTATATGCATGGACGGTCCGACTCGCACCGCTTTACCTGGGCAGGCTTAGATCCTCTAAGTCGGTTACCAGTATTGGTTTGGGGTCAGATTTAAGCTCTGCATGCAAACATCATGCAGCCCATCTTTTTCTTCAAACCACGATGGGCGGGGGCTGAAACCCCAGTTTTACTATACAGAAGTGGGGTTCAAGGGGGTCAGAATTATATAGGTTTTTTTGTGATGAGAAGATTGGTGCGACCATGGAAGACTCTGATCAGCCTGTACATCTGCACATCTGCATAGTCTGATCAGAGTTTTCACTGTTCAAATATTAGCCTTGTTTTTTAAGTCAGTTTTGGTTTCATTGGGCGGCAGGGCTTGAGATGTCATTTTTTCTCAATGTCGGGTAAAAGTCCCACAAAACTGGAAGGAAGCAATGTCTCCAAAATGACCTACACAGTGTTAACAGGGATGTTAACCTCATATCAAACATAAGTCAGTTTAAATGAAGCATTCCTAAGTATTGTTAAGTTACACTCTTGATATATCCTGCGAAGGCTCTAAGGCTCCATTATGCTGAGCACAGTGGTTGTGACAAATATATACTCAGCAGAAAAAGAAAAGCCCACTTTCATGAATACATTAGACCAGAGTCTTCACTCTTCACATATTGGCCTTGTTTTTAAGTCAGTTTAATGAAGCATTCATTGATGTTAATGTTACACTCTGGATCCTGCGAGGCTCTGAGGCTCCGCTCTGAGCACAGTAGTTAATTGTGAGATTTTTTTTCAGAATCACTACTGCATTAATCAGTCTGTTGCATTTCTAATGACACCCCTGATATTTTTCAATCTAAACTAAATAATGATATTGTGACCATATATCTTAAGTTTGAAGTTGATGCATTTGACTGTTTGTAAGTTATGAATTAAAAACAGAAGGGTATTACTATATGGCAACTGTCAATAACTTCAGCTTCAGTTTGTAAACATGAAAAATGTTGATGGACAGACGGGCAGATGGACAGACGGATGGACGGACGGACAGACAGGGCATTACTATACGGCACACTGTCACATTATGGTTAATATTTCTGCTAAGTAATATTTAAATCCATCCAGGTATAAGAAAGTTATAGATTGGACACAATAAAAAAGACGCTTTTTTGACCTTTTATCTCTAAGTATGACCTTGACCTTTGAGGTACGGCTGTGGGTCTTGCGTGTGACACTTCGTCACATTATGGTTAACATTTCTGCCAAGTAATATTTAAATCCATCCAGGAATAATAACAAAGTTATTAATTGGACACAGGAAAGACCCTTTTTTGACCTTTAACCTCTAAGTATGACCTTGACCTTTGAGGTACGGACCTGAGTCTTGCGCGCAACATTCCATCACATTATGGTTAACATTTCTGCCAAGTAATATTTAAATCCATCCAGGAATAAGAAAGTTATGGAGGATAAAAAAATTTGTTGATGGACAGATGGACAGACAGACGGACGGACAGAGTGATTACTATAGGGCACCCACACTTTCAGTGGAATAAGAAAGTTATGGAGGATAAAAAAATTTGTGGACGGACAGACAGACGTCTTTACGGATGTATACTTGTGTGTCTTCATCCCTACAAAGTACCCTTGTGTGTCATATTTCCAGGAAATTTCTTGGAATTTCTTGGAAAAAAAGACACACAAGTAACTATTTTTAGACACACAAGACACTGACGGAATAAATCGCATTGAGTTCAATGGAAGTGTCCAAACTTTTTAAACACACAAGTATACATCTGTTCCTGCGGACAGACAGACGGACGGACAGAGTGATTACTATAGGGCACCCACACTTTCAGTGCGGGGCCCTAATAAGGCTAGACCTGGGCCTGCAGTTGTTCAAATCATCATTAGCTTAGCTAACTTGTTAGTGGTTAACGGTTCCAGCAAGTACAATATCTAACATCACGTGAACCAGTCCATGAAATGAACAACCCCCTGAAACCCACTTTTTACAGACAAAACTGGGGTTTATGGGGGTATACGCTATTTTTCTTATTTCTGCTCAAAGACATAGGTCGTGGGTACTCGTTAGAACCGCCTCAATGAGGCGGTTCTAACGAGCACCGGCAACCTATGTTTACAGTATCAATGCGAAAAATATCACAGATAAAACTCATCAGAAAAGTGGCCAGTTTGGAGATGTATTTTTTTAATAAATGAACTATGGCACGTACATGGGTTTGTTATCGTAATGTATAGCGTTAATTTTGCGGAAAATAAATGAAAGCTGTTCACATTTTTTCAGCAAAAATACTGGTATATTTACCATATTAAATGATTAAAGTTTTGAACAAATGGCCCCAGATTAATTATTCTATAAGCTGCAATGACAGAATACAAAGACTACCAATAGCAGAAAAATATAAAATGCCAAACATTTTAGTTCGACTGCTGGACTTTTTCAAAACAGTAGAGTTTACCATACCATAAGTCTGTACAAAATGCCATCATTCCTATGCTAGATTCCTCTATGAGCTGATTGACAGATGTATACTGAGTAGAATAAGAAATGCAAGCATTCCTCACATTATTGGATTTCTTTATTCCATCCATGTACACCTCAACCTAACTATAACACAGTTTGTAATATAACATGAGTTTGGCTGAAACATGTTTGGAAGACGGATAAAAAAATTTTTTAGATTATATAAAATCTATAAAAACAAATAAATTAATTATTATATAAAAAAATTATCATAAATGGCTACTGTTTGGATATCGGTATAACATGGTTGTTTAACTAAAGTTAGTTTCAATTCTGCTCTGCATCCTTGAACAAGTTTATGCGGTGTAATGCAGACTCTAAGGTTCTTTTCTAACAGTTTAAGTGACCCAGATGTAAACTTAACAGAAAAAGAAAGGCCTGTTTACTATCCATATTTACTTAAGTCTCACCTCTTAATTTAAAGAAAGTATATGTACTTTTATACACAGGATATGATGATGTTTCATTTCAGATTTGCTTTCAAAAATTGCAACTATTTGAGCAGTTATTGACAATTAACCTGAAATTATCTGAAATTTGAACAGTACTATCATTGTATCAATAAAGACTGTATCAAGATATTGCAGCCCATATAAACTGTGACAAGAACCCTTCTTTAGAAGTGTCCAGATATAGATCAGTGTGCTCACAACACTTCTGTCAAAATACATACCGTAAAACAATCCTAAAAATTCTGACACCTTGATGACTTGCTGTAATTCTCCTAAAATTGTAACAAATTTGTTTTATGATCCAGCAAGGAGTCCAAATACATGTAGTGCAGCTGGAATGCCAAACAGTCTGATCTGGGTCTCCACTGTTTGCTTAGGCCTGTCGGTCTCATCATAAAATAATATATTACAAATAATACCCTATCAGGGAGGCAATTCCTTTAAGAATGACCTGCATGACTTTTCTATATTAGATTCTACTCTGCAAGGAAAGAATTTGCTCCGAATTCTTTCCTTGCAGAGTAGACCCCTCTTTCCTTTCTTTCAACTGGGGCTAAGTAGGGGCTTGAAGAAATATATGGGATGCATGATGCTTCCACGCCGAGCTGAATCCGGCCCACACACTACTATTGGTAAACCACTAAGAGGATCTAAGCCTGTCCAGGAACCGCGGTGGGAGGCGGACCGTCCAATGCTAATAAACCCTATTGGTTTCATTGGGTGACAGGGCTTGAGATGTCATTTCATCTCAATGTTGGGTAAAAGTCCCACAAAATTGGAAGCAACGTCTCCAAAATGACCTCTACAGTGTTGACGGGCATATTAAAACTTAAACCTCAAATCAAACAAACAGGATAGGAATGCCCAAGAGTTATTTCCCTTGTAAAAAAGGTGGAGTGAGTGTGTTTGAGTTTTACATACATGATCATCAGCAGAGGTGTAAAATTTCCCTGAAACTTACTCGCCCTTATCGTCTAAACTTTTCATTTAGGTGCTAAAAATGAAGAAAAAGTAAGGTCAGTTTTGAAAACCTTACTCGCCCTGCCTTAAAACTTACTCGCAAATGCGAGTGGGCGAGTGGAATTTTACACCCCTGATGATCAGCTAAGGTCATGCAGAGACGCGACCTCAGTTTAAAGACTCATTGCAACCAAAAGTCTGGAGAAGCCCAGGATTGAGCCCATGACCCCTAATTTATCATATGTGTGTAGCTTATCCAGTACACCACAATGGCTTCTGTAAAACTTGTGATTAATTTAGATTAGGGTAATCATTGTACGAGTTTGTTGACGTTTTGTGTTGAGGTTTTACATCCCCATTAACGCTGTTTAAGTCATTTTGAAAAAGATGCTTCTGATTATGTTACTTAGATGCCCTACAGCCTGAGGTATAAGCAACGGTGCAACTCACACCACTTTGCCTTGGCAGGCTTTGACCTTTGAAGCAGCTCACTATTATAGTACCCAAGTGTTCGGTCTGTTTCAGCTCTGCCTATCATTGTACATGATGCAGTCCAATCTATATTCAACATCATCCCTGTCAACACTATTTAGGTCATTTTGGAGACGTGGTTCAAATTTTTTGGGTTTGTTTGATTTTGTTTGATTTGAGGTTTAACGTCCCCGTCAACACTGTATAGGTCATTTTGGAGACGTTGCTTCCAATTTTGTGGGACTTTTACCCGACATTGAGATGAAGTGACATTGTCAGCCTCGATAGGGCATGCAGTGGTTAACGCGTTCGACTCATGATCAAGAGGTTGTGTGTTGGAATCCGGCACCCGGTATCGAGGTGTGTCCTTGGGCAAGACACTGCCTCACTCCACCCAGGTGTAAATGGGTAGCAGTGGTGTAAGAGTCACTGCCTGCAGCCTCTCTCTGGCACGCATGAAAACATCCGGAGTGAGTATTTGAGAGCGATTAAATAAGCTTGAAGCTTCCATCGCAATCAAACTAAAATTAGTATAAACTAAACTAAATGACATCTCAAGCCCTGTCGCCCAATGCTGATGGGGACGTTAAACCTCAAATCAAATACTGTAAAAATCTTTAAAGTTCTTACACCTTGAGCGCTTGCTGTAAGTCTCCCAAAATTTTAACAGATTTGTTTCATGATCCAGCAAGGAGTCCAAAATTTGCAGAACTTAATGGCAAGCAGTGTAGACCCTGATCAGACTGCTCCTTCAGGAGCAGTCTGATCTGGGTCTGCACAGCTTGCTTAGGCCTATCTGTCCCAATACTAAGGATCATTACTGTAAATGCAAAATATGAAGATACCTCTGCTCAACCGACGTCAGCTTCAACCAAATAGCTGTCCAGATCCTTACACACAACCTGACTAAAATCATACTAAAGAAAACCGCCAAAATTCCTTGACCTTCCTGCCGCACTGTGCAGCACCCTGGTGCACGAAGAATTTAATTCACAGTTTACCATTGATGCATCTACACTAATCCTTTCAGATTATATATTACAAAAGATTGTTTGCTCTAAAATCAACAGGCCTTTCAGTTAGCCTATTCATAATCAGGATGTCGAAATATTATACAATGTCAATCATAACCGTCAATTATAGTCTATCGAGGATTCTATTAAGTTTCAAATTGAGGGATTAAAATATGCTCAAACGTTCGAGGATTTCAAGCAAAAAAATATAAAAAATTTAAAGTGCATTAACTAAGACCACCGCAGATGCCCATTTGATAAATGACATTTTGCATCTTTCAACAAAAACACATAGGAATTCAAAGCCATCAAGTACTCTTTTAGTTTATTTAATAAACAAAAATATTTTGCCTTGAAGGTTTCTGGTTTATGTCATTTCTTACAAAAAAATTATCATCCAGTTAACCCATTCTGTACCAAATGTGATACAGCCCCTGCCCATCAGGGCTTGAAGAAATGGATGGGCTGCATGATGCTTCCACGCAGAGCTGAAACCGACCCACACACGAGTACTGGTAAACCGCTTAGAGGATCTAAGCCTGCCCAGGCAAAGCGGTGCATGTCGGCTAATAAACTCTATTGGTTTCATTGGGCAGCAGGGCTTGAGATGTCATTTCATCTCAATTTTGGCTAAATGTCCCACAAAATTGGAAGCAACGTCTCCAAAATGACCTTTACAGTGTTGACGGGGACATTAAACCTCAAATCAAACAAAACAAACAAAACCCATTCTATACCAAGTGTGATACAGTTATTCTTTTTTTGATGTATATGTATTTGATGGCTGACCATGAAAAAACATGGAAACACCAAAAACCATGATAACCATGGTCAACCATGGTTACTTTTTCGCCTGGGTAATTATCAAATGGTATGTACGGGTCTAACATGTGCTATAACTGCGTAATATACTAGTGGACTCTTTCATTGCTATATGTTGGACAAGTCCATTTGTCATATAAGGGGTGTCAGATCTGTTTTTTCGTTTCTATTCTATTTTTGACGGAAAATTGTGTCAGCACAAAGTGTAGGCACTGATCAGATGCTACGTTCTGTGGCGTCTGATCTGGGCCTGCAGTGTTTGCCTGATAGCCCTTTAGGGGTTTCCAGCATACATTGGGTTAAATGAGCTGTCCCCCCCATTCATGTAATATACATGTGTAATGGGCTCTTCCATTTCTCCAAAGTGCCCCCCACCCATTGGGGCTTGGAGAAATAATTAATAGATTGGGCTTATTAAATGCTACCACACAGAGCTGAAACCAGCTGAAACCAGTCACACAAGTACTGTAAAACTGCTTACAAGGTCTAAGCCTACCCATGCAAAGTAATACGCATGCAGGTTAGATGGTTCTGAGGCATATAAACCCTGTTGGTTTCATTGGGATGCAGGGATTGATACCTCAATACTGGGTAAAAGTCCCAAAAAATTTAAAGCAACATCTCCAAAATGGCCAATATAGTGTTGACTGCAAATCAAACCAAAACTTGAGCTGTCACTGGACAGCATAGTTTGCCTGCAAAAGCGGTGCGAGTAGGACAGTCCATGCTTATAAACTCTATTGGTTTCATTGGGCGACACCTCCAAAATGACCTATACAGTGTTGACTGGGCCGTTAAACTCTTATACAAACAAACAATAACATTGTGTACCATAACAATTCTCAAACTTTTGGTGACCCACTGGTATTTAAACTCTTTCTTCTAACGAAAGGTAGGCAAGGACAAATCCATTTGTCATTTTTGATGTCTTAATATTACTCAAAGTATAAGTACATTAGCAATAAAACAATGATGTATCAATGAAGATGGTCATTAGCCCAAAGAGTGTACTAATTACCTACGAGAAAAAACAACTGGACACAATGACAGTTAAAGAGATGGACACCAGGGGCCAGTTGTTCAAAACTAATGACGTCAATAGTTGACGTATCGTTAAAACTTTGATCATTAAATATGGCAAAATGCTAATACATGTATTTTTGCTGAAAAAAATGTGAGCAGCTTTTGCAGATGCAAAAACTGCTCACATTTTTTTCTGCAAAACCTGCTCACATTTTTTTCAGAAAAAAAACAACAAAATTTTCAAAATTGTACTTGCTAGAACAGTTAACAATTTGACCACTAACGAGCTCGTTAAGCGACCGATGCTTTGAACCACTGACACCTGATCAAAACCAAGACAAGAACAATGAATGATTCCTAAGGCAAGCGATGTGATTGAACTATACCTGGGAAGAGCCAGAAGTAATGTTACTAAGAACTACAATGTGGCTGTTCAAGTTAACCCTATCCGGCTGTATATTCTATTTAGCAACACCCATTTCTGGGTCACAGATGGCGATGGCTGTGTAATCATACTAATCATAATGATATACGAGCCCCATTACGATAATTAACAGACGTCATGATATTAATTGTTTTGTTTGTCTGACTGACTTGAGGTTTAACGTCCTTGTCAATACTGTATAGGTCATTTAGGAGACGTTGCTTCCAATTTTGTGGGACTTTTACCTGACATTGAGATGAAATGACATCTCAAGCCCTGTCACCCAATGTAACCAATAGGTCTATAAGCATGGACAGTCCGACTCGCACCGCTTTGCCAGGACAGGCTCAGATCCCCTAAACCATTTACCTGGTACTCCTGTGTGGTTTGTTTCAGCTCTTTGTGGAAACATCATGCAGCCCATCTATTTCTTCAAGCCTTCATAAGTAATGTTACTAAGAACTACAATGTATGTGGCCAGTGAATTGTAAATTAACCGTTATCCCGATGAATATTTTATTTAGCCATGCACATTTCTGGGTCACAGATGGATGTGTTGTGCATTACGATAATACAGAGGTCATGATAATAACTCTTTAAGACGCTGAGAAAAGCTATATAGGGCTGAAAATTTTGTCTTGATATTTTTTGCAAACTTTTTAAAAAATATTTTTGAATACAGGTAAACAGTGTGTTAACAGATCAGACTGCTCCTTCATGAGCAGTCTAAACTAGGTCCACACTGTTTGCAAAGCAAAACAAGATGTGTTTGTGAAACACAAACATGAAACACGATCATGTCCCCCGGGCATGGTCATTTTTTTTTCAAAGTTGGTCATAGTTCAAGGTCAAGGTCACAGGTCAATACTTCTTGTTTGAATGGGAAGCCCTTGACACAAGGAACCCACATGCCAAATATGATGGCTCTATTTTAAATGGTTCAAAAGTCATGAACAATAATATTTTTTTCTTTTAAGTAGGTCATAGGTCAAGGTCACAGGTAAAAAAATGTATGACGTCTGTAAAGCTCTTGTCACAAGGAACCTTCATGTCAAATATGAAGGCTCTATCTTAAACGGTTCAAAGGTTATGACCAAAATGTATTTTTTTTTCTTTTAAGTAGGTCAAAGGTCAAGGTCACAGATCAAAATTTTTTGAATGAATGTAAAGCACTTGTCACATTAGGAATGTACACGCCAAATATGAAGGCTCTATCTGAAAAAGTTCAAAAGTTATGACCAATGTTGACTTTTTCTTTTAAGTAGGTCAAAGGTCAAGGAACATACATGCAAAATATGAAGGCTCTATCTTTTGTTTGTTTGTTTGATTTGAGGTTTATCGTCCCCGTCAACACTGTAAAGGTCATTTTGGAGACGTTGCTTCCAATTTTGTGGGATTTTTACCCGACATTGAGATGACATGACATCTCAAGCCCTGTCGCCCAATAAAACCAATAGGGTTTATTAGCATGGACGGTCTGCCTCGCACCGCGGTTCCTGGACAGGCTTAGAACCTCTAAGCGGTTTACCAGTACTAATGTGCAGGCCGGATTCAGCTCTGCGTGGAAGCATCATGCAGCCCATATATTTCTTCAAGCCCCTATGGGCGGGGGCTAGAAGGCTCTATCTCAAACCGTTCAAAAGTTATGACTAAAAAGTTATTTTTTTTATTTTAAGTAGGTCAAAGGTCAAGGTCAAAGTCACAGATCCAAACTTTTTGCATGAATGTAAAGCTTTTGTCACAAGGAACATACATGCCAAATATGAAGGCGGTTCAAAAGTTATGACCAATGTTATTTTTTTCTTTTAAGTAGGTCAAAGGTCAAGATCAAGGTCACAGGTCAATAATTTTTTCATGAATGTGACGCTCTTGTCACAAGGAACCAACATGCTAAATATGATTGTTCTATCTCAAACAGTTCAAAAATTATGACCAAATGCTAAAGTTGTCCACGCCAACAAACAAACAAACAGACAGGGCAAAAACAATATGTCCCAGATATTGCTACCGGGGACATAAAAACAGATGGCAAAGCAGACAACAATTGTCGTGATGGCATTTTATGGGTTAATTTTGTAGCTAGAACTAAACATTTTTCAAACGACAATGTGTGACATGTTTCTTATTTTGGTTCCAAATATAGATTATGTACGAGCTCATTAGAACTGCCTTGATGAGGGGGTTCTAAACGAGAACCCAAAATCTACAATTTTGAACAAGAAAAAAGATAATTAAGTACATGTATATAACAGTTTAATTTCTTTCAGTTTTTGAAGTGGGGTTTAACCACTGAGGGTATTCATGCATCTCACTTACTTGTTGATACATAATGAAGGCTCTTCAGAATTCATGCATGCAGCAGTTTGCAGTTTGGATGAGTCAGGTTGTGAGAAAACCTATTTTATAGCCTTTACGAACAACAAAAACTGCAAATAAGCTTGCACAGTCCGATCAACATCATGTTAGTTGCTTGTATTAGAACAATACCTTGAAACTATGAAGACAGGTTCATAGGCAGATAAGATATTATTTTTCTTATTTCTGCACGAAATCGTATGTTGTGGGTACTCATTTGTAAGAACAGTTTTGCCTAGCATCTGACCCTGACAACTGCCACCCCCCCATCCCCCACACCCCCCCATCCCCCACAAAGACAGGTTGTATCCACATATTATTTATATTATTTTTCTTATTTCTGTAGATTAGCCTCTGTTGTATAATGGTTATGCTGCACTTACGCCTGATAAACGAGGGATTGCAGGATTGATCCCAGCTTTCTCCAGACTTTGGGATAAGTTTTTAAACTGTGGTCCCGTCTCAGTATTACCTTAGCTGTTGTTGGGACATAAAAACTGAAACACACTCACTCACTTCCTTATTTCTGCATGAAAACATATGTTGTGGGTACTCATTAGAAGCCCCTCGGCGAGGCACTTCTAATGAGTACCCACAACATATGTTTTTGTGCAGAAATAAGAAAAATATAAGTAGATTTCTGATGAAAAAGTCCCTTAAATCTGGAGCTATGAGGTTTTCTTATGCCAGGGCCCCTATGGTTTGTTATGAATCATGATATGGGGGGAGTGTAATCTGATGTCACTTATAGTGACCATTGATGGTCCACCATAGTCAGTATTAAATCTTCTACCTTGATTCTAAATAGCCTAACTAATGATGACATTAATGTTTAGTAAATATCCCTACCTTATAAACAAACATGTATTTTAAACTTTATGATACTTGATTTGTTTTGTTTGTTTGATTTGAGGTTCAACGTCCCCGTCAACACTGTAAAGGTCATTTTGGAGACGTTGCTTCCAATTTTGTGGGACTTTTACCCGACATTGAGATGAAATGACATCTCAAGCCCTGCCACCCAATGAAACCAATAGGGTTTATAAGCATGGACGGTCCGACTTGCACCGCTTTGCATGGGCAGGCTTAGATCCTCTAAGCAGTTTACCAGTACTCATGTGCAGGTCGGTTTCAGCTCTGCGTGGAAGCATCATGCAGCCCATCTATTTCTTCAAGCCCCAATGGGCGGGGACCGAGCCTTATCTTTGAAACAATGTAGATCCAGATCAGAATGGCTTCTGAAGAAGCCATCTGATCAGGATCTTCATTGTTTGCTATCCAGTTTTTGAATTTGTTGCAATAATTTGCATCAAGTAATCTGATTGGCTGATAATCAGTAGTGGGTGTGACATATTTAAATATTCAGCAGGACAAGGGTAGACTTGCCAAAGTCTGTTAATTAGGTGTAGAAATATAATTGTTTACAAAAAATAAATAAATAAATAAATAAATACATTGTAAATGAAATAGCAATACAGTCTTTTATGAAAATTGTGAAATTAACATTGAGAGATGAAGACTAAAGAGACTTTACATATTTTTTTTGTTTAAAGGGACTTTCATTTAAAAATAAAAAATGTAAATGTAGGGACTTGGGTAAGTCTAGGACAAGGGTTAAACTTTATGATACTTGACAAGTTAATAAAATATTTAAAAAAAACAACAAGAGGGCCCAATGGCCCTATATCGCTCACCTGTGTACCAGAAAATCATTAGTGTAGGAGACCACTTGACATTGCTACATACTAAATATCTAAGCTCAGGCAAAGCGGTGTCCATGCGTATAAACCCTCTTGGTTTCATTAGGCGATAGGGCTTGAGATGTAATTTCATCTCAATGTTGGGTAAAAAGTCCCACAAAATTGGAAGAGACATCTCCAAAATGACCTATACAGTGTTGACAGGGATGTAAAACCTCAAATCAAACAAAATCTGTGCCTTATGGTTTTGGAAAAGAAGATTCTTTTTTTTTAAGTTTTTTTTTTCCAGTATAAGTCTATAGAAGCTAATGAGCCCTGGGGCTTGGCCAATTTTGACCCAAAGGGCATGGTTGGCAGGATTTATGTAAGTGACCATTTTGTGTTGCTATATACTAAATATCTAAGGTCTGTATTTCATGGTTTCAAAGAAGATGTTTGAAGCTTTTTTCCATTATAAGTTTGTTGGAGTTAAGGGGCCACAGGATTTGGCCAATTTGGACTAAATATCTAAGTTCTGTGCTTCACAGTTTCTGAGAAGAAGATTTTTTAAGCTTTCTTCCATTTAGAGTCTATTGGAGCTAAGGGGCACCGGGGCATGGCCCATTCGGACCCCAGGGGCATGATTAGCAGGAAATATGTAGGTGATCACTTGCCATTGCTACATGCTAAATATCTAAGCTCTGGGCCCTATGGTTTCAGAGAAGAAGATTTTTGAGGCTTTTCTCCATTTTGAGTCTATGGGAGCTAAGGGGGCCCCGGGGCGTGGCCCATTTGGAACCCAGGGGCATGATTGGCAGGAATTATGTAGGTGACCACCTGCCATTGCTACATGCTAAATATATAAGCTCTGGGCCCTGTGGTTTCAGAGAAGAAGATTTTTGAAGCTTTTTTTCCATTATGAGTCTATGGGAGCGAAGGGGCCCCGGGGCGTGGCCCATTTGGAACCCAGGGGCATGATTGGCAGGAATTATGTAGGTGACCACCTGCCATTGCTACATGCTAAATATATAAGCTCTGGGCCCTGTGGTTTTAGAGAAGAAGATTTTTGAAGCTTTTTTTTCCATTATGAGTCTATGGGAGCGAAGGGGCCCCGGGGTGTGGCCCTTTTTCAACCCAGGGGCATGATTGGCAGGAATTATGTAGGTGACCACTTGCCATTGCTACATGCTAAATATCTAAGCTCTGGGCCCTGTGGTTTCAGAGAAGAAGATTTTTGAAGCTTTTTTTCTATTATTAGTCTATGGGAGCGAAGGGGCCCTAGGGTGTGGCCCATTTGGCACCGAGGGGCATGATTGGCAGGAATTATGTAGTTGACCACTTGCCCTTGCTACATGCTTAATATCTAAGCTCTGGGTCATGTGGTTTCAGAGAAGAAGATTTTTAAATGTTTTCCCATTATAAGTCTATGGGAGCTATATGTTGCCATGGCAACCAGAATTCCAATCTGATCAGCCCAAAATCCTTATGCAGCCTTTCCCCCTACCTGATGATGATTCACATGAAATTTGATCAAGATTGGCCATGGGGTATTGGAGATATACTTATTTGAAATTGTTTACGGACGGACGCACTGACGCACGGACGGACGCACGCACGACGGACAAAAAGTGATCCCAAAAGCTCACCTCGTCACTACGTGACAGTTGAGCTAAAAAGTTGTTCTGAATCCCACCTTACAGATCTAGAAGGGCTATTATTTTGCTAGGACTGATTTTTACTTTTTTTTTCAAATTTTTTAACCCCTCTCTCTCTCTCTCTCTCTCTCTCTCTCTCTCTCTCTCTCTCTCTCTCTCTCTGAATTTGGCAGGTATTCTTTTGATGTCATTTATTTTGAATGTTATTTTTTTTGTCTTGTTGGGATACATGAACATTCGTTTGTTTTGGGGAGTTAAACAGCCCAGTCCACACTATTTAGGTCCTTCTGAGTCAGTCAATTTACCTATCCACACTTTTACGGGGCTTGAAGAAATAGATGCATGGGCTGTATGTTGCATCAACACAGAGCTGAAACCGACCCGCATATGAGTACTGGTAAACCGCTTAGAGGATCTAAGCCTGCCCAGGTAATGCGGTGCGAGTTGGCCCCTCCATGCTTATAAGCCCTATTGGTTTCATTGGGCGGCAGGGCTTGGCTTGAGATGCCATTTCATCTCCTTGTCGAGTAAAAGTCACACAAAATTGGAAGCAACCTCTCCGAAATGACCTTTACAGTGTTGATGGGGACGTTAAACGTCAAATCAAGCAAACAAACCTAAGCGGTTAATCGGTCCAGTGCACATTCTTTCAACAGAAAGTCTTGTTGGGGTGGGACAGGTGCTTTTGGAACAGAACAAAAGAAAAAAGAAAGAACCAAAAAGTCAGAAGTAAAAATCTTAACCCTTAAGATGCCGAGAATAAGTTAATTATTAGCTGCATCTGGAAATGTCTTCCACTGCATGAATCTTGAAGACATCTGATTGCAAAATTTTAAAAATATTTTTGCACACAGGCTAACAGTGTGGACCCAGATCAGACTGCTCCTAGAGGAGCAGTCTGATCTGGGTCCACATTGTTTGCAAAAATGACTGAGGACAAACCAAATGAAAAGTGTTGTGACTGGCATCTTAGGGTTTGATAATTCAGTACCCTGGGGATTCAAATGCCCCTTGTTTTTTCTCCTGATAAACATGATGAATTAACTGTTATTTTACATGGACTGACCTCTCCTGCCCTCTCATACAGAAAAAAATTGATTATCCTTTTTAGCTTCCAAATTTACAAAAACATGCCTATACAAATTAATACATTGCAGATTTCACTGCCTAAAAACGAAAATTTCAAATGAAAAATTGTGATATTTTTCTTATTTCTGCTCAAAATAGAGATTGTGGGTACACGTTAGAACTGCCTCATCAAGGCGGTTCTAGCGAGTACCCACAATCTATATTTTAGAGCAGAAATATGAAAAATAAGGTTACCCCCTGTATAAACCCCAGTTTTACTATATCATAGTGGGGTTCAAGGGGGTGACTCAGAATTGTATACCGGTAGGTGTGTTTTCGTGATGCCAGCCCAGTATAGCACCAGTATCGTATATATCCTTAGCATTCGCCTTTCGGACACCTCAATTCCTTACCGTTACAATATGCTACCATCGATGTTGTTCCTAAAAATTGCTGGTTGAGAGGCAAACAGAAAAGACTCTGATGAGTTGCCACATACTGCAGCATCTCATCTGGGTCTACACTGTTTATTCAGCTCTGTCCGTCCAAATACCAAGGGTCAATATGGTAGGCTATCTATAAATTGGTTTGTTTGTTTGTTTGTTTGATTTGAGGTTTACCGTCCCCATCAACACTCCAAAGGTCATTTGGAGACGCTGCTTCCAATTTTGTGGGACTTTTACCCGACATTGAGATAAAATGACATCTCAAGTCCTGTCGCCCAATGAAACCAATAGGGTTTATTAGCATGGACAGTCCGCCTCGCACCACGGTTCCTGGACAGGCTTAGATCCTCTAAGCGGTTTACCATTATTAGTGTGCGGGCCGGATTCAGCTCTGCCTTGAAGCATCATGCAGCCCATATATTTCTTCAAGCCCCTATGGGCGGGGGCCGTCCTATAAATTGGTTTATTAATTATAATAATGATCGTATGTAGAACACAAACCATTTCAAAGCATATATTACATCACCAAAACACGCCTTTATAATTTTGACCCCCTTGAACCCCACTTTTATATAGTAAAATGGGGTTAACATGGGGTAAACCTTTTTTTTTCTTATTTCTGCTTTAAAATACAGATTCTGATTGTGGGTACTCGTTAGAACTGCCTCGATGTGCCGATTCTAACGAATACCCACAATCTATAGTTTGAGCAGAATTAAGAATTTTTTTTTTTCAGTGGTGAAGAATAGGAGCTTTTTTCGTGACGTACTTCCGGTTCTAAAAATAGAACGGGAAAAGCCCTGGCCGTCATATGTCGTATTGCTTCAAAGGCAGTGGGTCAGATAAAGTGTTAATTTCAGCATAAAACAGTGGAATTCTTTTAATCGTTTGGCGAATTCTAATGTAAGATAAAGGGAGAAACACAGATATGCTGCCAGATGTGAAATTTCGCATTACGAAAATGATATATTGTACATACGACCCAACAGGGTCCCCCTACCCTCTCTCTCTCTCTCTCTCTCTCTCTCTCTCTCTCTCTCTCTCTCTCTCTCTGTCTCTCTCAGCGCCCGAACAATTAGCGAGTGCACGCAAATGAAAATTACAGTTTGTTGTTAAATGACGCCACGTCAACCGACATGTAGCGTGTCATTAACGTCGTGTCTACATCAAACCAACTTCAAAGTGATGCATTGAATTTGACATTGCAACGTCGATGAAACGTCAGAACGTTGCGTTGGCGATTATACGGCGTTGCATATAACCCTTAAGATGCCAAGAAAAACTACATCTGAAACTGTTGTCTGCTTATGTTGTCTGCTGAATTTTCGAGCAAACTTTTTAAAAATATTTTTGCATACTAGCAAGCAGTTTGGACCCAGATCAGACTGCTCCAAGAGGAGCAGTCTGATCTGGGTTGAAACTTTTTGAAGAAATGATTTTTTAAGTAACCAGCAGACTACAAAGCAGACGACAATTGTTGTGATTGGCATTTTATGAGTTAATAAAATGTCATTTGCCCAGTGCTCGGACCCATCAAGACTCAGTGGGATTGGAATATTGAATTTAAAACAAACGTAGAACACCCTTTCAGTGCATAAGAATGAAACACTCCTTCGCAAGTGCAAGATTTTAAAGTAAAATCTGGTAGATTTGTAGATTGGTTCAACCTGCCTAGTCCTTAGGTCTACATTCATCCATTTGGTACCGGAAACCCCAAAAGGGGTAAGTGACAAACAGTGCAGGCCCCGACCAGACGCCACAGAATGCGGCGTCTGATCAGGGCCTACACTGTTTGCAAAAAGTTCGGCCATTTTCCAAATAAATTTTGAAGAAAACACAACCTGACACCCCTTAATTTTGAAAATGACTCCTGCTATATATAAGGAGGACGATACCATTTGGTACAAAAAGGGTTATGGGCTTCTTGGATACAGAGATCAGTCAAACCTCTCTCTCATCTCAAAGGTCACGTACGTGACATTGAAGGGAGTTGGAGTGGTTGTCGACGGCATGACGTCGAGCCAACGTTGACTCGACGCCCGTCTGTAAGTCCACTCATTGTTGTTTTTTTTTGGACTGTCAGTATGTTTATTTGTCTGTCTAACAGTCCGTCAGTTCGTCTGTTAGTCATTCAGTCAGTCGGTCTGTGTGTCGTCTGTCTGTCTACTGTCAGTTTGTCAGTCAAATCTCTCTCTCTCTCTCTCTCTCTCTCTCTCTCTCTCTCTCTCTCTCATGCCAACGGTCATGTGACAATGAAGTGAGTTGGAGTGGGTGTCGACGGCATGACGTCGAACCAACATTGACTCAACGCCCCTCCATCAGTCCACTCATTAGTTTATTTCGACTGTCAGTATGGACATTTAAATTGCACATGTAGACAGATCGTTGGACAGATTTATCAACATAGATAGATAGATAGATAGATAGATAGATAGATAGATAGATAGATAGATAGATAGATAGATAGATAGATAGATAGATTTGGATAGCGAATGAAACGAAAGTTACGTAAACACTTATTTTGTAAGTAATCTTTTGTGAATAATGGTATCTCAAGCAATCGACAATTGGTCATTCACGAAAAGATTTGCGTCAATTAAAAACGGATTTAGGATAAATGATTTTCGGTAATAAAAGCGAAATATCATTCTTTCCTTCTCGAGGCATTATTTCAATGAAAATGGGTATATTTTCTCTCAAAATGTCTGAATATTGTTAGCATTTAAATTCCGCCAATACATTTGAATAGCGATGGCCGTTTCAATTGACGGCCAGTACTTTGCGCATGCGCAAGAATGACGTCATAAACGGAATTCCTAAAACCTCCTATACAATGTTTTTGTATAGGCGTGTTTACAAAATGGTTAAAAATGTATGCATGCATCACACAAACAAGTCTGTAAAATGCAAACAAAATTTTATATATAGGAAAGTGGGGTTTGTTATGGGATATACATATTTTCATCACGTGAACAACTCACTGAAATGAAGACCCCCTATACCCCACTTTGTATAGAGAAAACTGGGGTTTACGGGGGTATACACTATTTTTCTTATTTTTGCGCCAAGACATAGGTTGTGGGTACTCGTTAGAACCACTTCATTGAGGTGGTTCTAACGAGCACCCACAACCTATGTTTGCAGTATTTATAAGAAAAATATAAAGGATTTTCATCAGAAAAATTGCCAATTGGGGGATGCGAAAAAATGAGCTATGTCGCACGAGTGCGTTATCGTAATGTTTTCTTTAAAAAAAAAAGGAAACCAAAAAAGAAAAACAAACCATAACAAGCACCAACAATACATGTTTTGTTGGTAAGTAAGAAAAATATTACAAATTTACACAAAAAAAAAAAAAAAAAAACAGAAAAAAATGCCACTTTCAGAAGTTCTGTGGACGCTTTTCTTATTTTGAATAGTATAGTATCCTTATAAATTAATACCCTGAATCAATTAAAAGAAAATAATGTGACATACTGATACATGTAAACTATTTTTCAGAATTGTTATTTATTAATGATTATTTAAACATACATTTTAATATTGAATTTGGCACAAAGTAATTTACACTTCTTGCTCTCTGAACAAAGAAGATCAAAGGGATAGAGAGAAGAATGAAGAAATACCTTATGTGACTGAGATGATTTCCACATCCTGTAGCCAGGCAGTTTTTATTTTCCATCTATTAAACACTAGAGGCTTGTCCCTTCTTTTTTCACCTGATCAGAATAAAACAGTCCCAAAAATCCTAACACACCACTTTGTGTGTATTTCATCTGACACACAGCATAGCGCACAAAGGTTGTCATATCTTGATATTAGAAAGAAAGCATACAGGTGTAAACTAACTAAAGGTCTTGATCATATTAAAGACATTAGGCTCATTCATGTTTGTATTACCAACAGTCGATAAGGTAGCGCAAGGTAGACCAAGACGGCACCACGTGCACTTTCCACGACTACGCCGAGATCGGCTAAATTACGACAAGATCAGACGCTGAAATAAAATTTGCCCTAAATATAGATTCTGCGTACATGGACTACCTTTGGAACGGAGATGAGTAATACAGTCGAACTTCAATGGCTCGAACACCTTTGGGACCTCGAAAATCTGTTCGAGACAGGGATAGTTCGAGCCACTGAGGTTACTGTAAGGAGGCATAACGAGCTACTTTTAGACATCTTTTCGGAGTTCTAGAATGAAAATGTATGCTGTGTGTACTCATTAGAATCGCCTCATCGAGGCGATTCTAATGAGTACACACAGCATACATTTGCAAGATAAAAGACTAAAATCTCCGTAATTATCCTCCACTATTTCTTATGTAGAGGATTTCGCTAGGGGCTCAAGAATGGGTTCGACTCAGCCATGGTAAACGAGCCATCGGTGTTCGAGCCATCGAAGTTCTACTGTATTGTTTTAATGGCTCAGTAGTCAGTAGGCTAGGCTCTATCGAGCCGGTCAGTAGGCGCAGATGTAAGCGGTTAACCCATATATGATAAGCCCCCGCCCACAGGGGCTTGAAGAAATATATGGGCTGCATGATGCTTCCTCGCAGAGCTGAATCCGGCCCGCACACTAGTACTGGTAAACCGCTGAGAGGATCTAAGCCTGTCCAGGAACCGCGGTGTGAGGCGGACCGTCCATGCTAATAAAGCCTATTGGTTTCATTGGGCGACAGGGCTTGAGATGTCATTTCATCTCAATGTCGGGTAAAAGTCCCACAAAATTGGAAGCAACGTCTCCAAAATGACCTTTACAGTGTTGACGGGGACGTTAAACCTCAAATCAAACAAAACAAAACCCATATATGATAATGGAATCTACCACCGGGTCCATTTCCAGTTATAGAGGTGACAGGTTTATCTTGTTAGCGAAATGCATGTACATTCAGCAAGATCAGACGCCGCGAACTGGGTCTGCACTGTTTGTCAACGTCAAAAAAGGCCGCTAGGCTTATATGGGTTACCCAGTACAGCGCAAGTTGTTCAACCGATACAAGAAAGATAATGACCATAGAAATGATTTCACCAAACACCGTCGGGCCCTAAATGGATCGAACCCGCGACCTCATGATCACCACATTTGGGCCCGGTCATATCTGACAGAGTCACCGAGGCCGGCCGAGATGACTGATATCGTTTGTATTGAGGTTTTATGTCCCCCTCAACATTAGTAAAAGGTCTTGCGAAACGCAACTTGTTCAATTTTACCATGGCATTGTGAACAATCTGGATGGGGCCATAAACCGTGGCCACAAACAGACTGACTTGATCATCATGGACTTCGCTAAGGCCTTTGACAAGGTACCTCACAGAACTTGCTATTATATAAACTGGAGTACTATGGGATAAGAGGATCCACACATAGGTGGATTAGCTCATGGCTCTCTGGGCGCTCACAACAAGTTGTACTTGATGGCCAAGCGTCTGATCCAGTCCCTGTTTTATCTGGAGTCCCCCAAGGTTCGGTCCTTGGACCGGTCCTCTTTTTGGTTTTCATCAATGATCTTCCACGATAATATCAGGTCATCGGTCCGTTTGTTTGCTGATGATCGTGTCCTGTATAGGAACATATATTCTCTTTCTGACTGTCTTATTTTACAAGATGAAATGGATCAACTTGCACAGTGGGAGGCCGATTGGCAGATGAAGTTCAATGTGGCGGCCGATTGGCAGATGAAGTTCAATGTGGCCAATGTCACTCAATGAGGGTATCACGACACCCTCCGGACAAGCAAATTAAGTTTGACTATACAATTCACCAGCAAATTTTGGGGCATGTTCAATCCGCCAAATATCTTGGTATCACCATCACTGACGATCTTGATTGGGGTCAACATACCTCTGAGATTACATCTAAGCAACTACGACTTTAGGATTCCACGTAACTTGGCCTTTGCACCTAGGCAGACAAAGGATGTTGCATATAAAACATTTGTTCGCCCTCGACTTGACTATGCATCACCCATTTGCCATCCCTATGTTAAAACTCAGACTAAGCAGGTGGAAAAGGTGCAGAGGACAGCTGCTCGATGGACCTGCAGGCGATGGCGAAATAGAAGTAGCGTCGGTGACATGCTTAATGAACTAGAGTGGCCGTCCCTGGAGGCCCGGCGTAAGCAGTCCTCTTTAACCTTCTTCTACAAGATACACTCTGATTCAGTGTCTATTAAAAAAAGATAGATACTTGACCCCTGTAACAGTGTCGACCCAAACAAGGGCATCAAAAGTAAACGACTCACAATATCGTAGATACCAGTCCTATAGTGATGCCCTGCAGAACTCCTTCTTTCCTAGAACTATTCCCCAATGGAATAGTCTTCCCTCCTCTGCGGTGAATGCCAAGTCCACAGAAGAGTTCAAAGCCCGCACAGTGTAAGATTGAGACTCAGAGGTATGCGTTTTAGGATACATCTGTTATGCAGATTGTAAATAGTTTTAAGGACGCATCCAGTGCCTCTTTTTTTAAGCTAAATTCTAAATTTAGCCACCCAACCAACTGAGGTAATAGCCAAATATGACCGACTCAGTATAAGAAGATAGATAGATAGATAGATAGATAGATAGATAGATAAGATAGATAAGATAGATAGATAGATAGATAGATAGATAGATAGATAGATAGATAGATCACTTGAGACGTTGCTTCCAATTTTTGAGACGTTTTCCCCGACGACTTAGATGAAATTACATCTCCAGTCATGGTAGTACGGTGCCCACAGAAACCGCTAGGGTTTTTATGCAGGGACGGTCCGACTCGAGCTGGAAATCCACTGGATGGGCATTTTCTATGTGTTGAGTAGAACCCATTTTCTAGAGCAGCATCACGAAAACATGCCTATATAATTTTGACACCCTTGAATCCCACTTTTAATAGTAAAACTGGGGTTAACAGGGGTCAACGTTATTTTGTTTATTTCTGCTCTAAAATATAGTTGTGGGTACTCGTTAGAACCGCCTCATCGAGACGGTTCTAACGTGTACCCACAATCTATATTTTGAGCAGAAATACGAAAAATATCACATTTTTCTTCTTAAAATTTTCGTTTTTACGGCGGTAAAACTTACAATGTATTTGTATAGTCGTATTTTCGTAATGAGTCTATCCAAAATATATGGTTTACAGGTTGAGTTATTTTTAGAAAATGGCTGAACGTAAATGACTTGATCGGACGCCGGATTCAGAGTTTAAAGATTTACGACTACTGGCTGCACCTAACCCAGAAGCGAAGAGTTCTGTCAAATTCCTGAGGGTAGAGAACTTGATTTGCTGTTTTAAACGCCAGGGTATGTCCGCAACTCCACCTCTGGGGTAAAACTATGATATATGTGTGACCTCATGCTCTCGTATGCATGTCGTCATGATCTCGCATTTGGCCTGGGGTTTGCTCTTAAACATGTTTATTTAATCGTTATTTTCTGCTCCAAGACATAGGCTGTCGCAACTCGTTAGAACCGCCTCAATGAGGTGGTTCTAATGAGCACCGACAACCTATTTTTGCAGTATACATAAGAAAAATACCACGGATTTTCACCTGAAAAAGAAGCCATTTTGGAGATGAGAAAAATGCACTATGTCGCACGTCCCCGCCCCCTCCCTCCACACTGTGTTATCGTTTGTTTGAACTTAGGTTTAACGTCCCCGTAAACACTATTTAGGTCGTTTTTGGAGACGCTGCTTCCAATTTTGTGGGACTTTTACCCCACATTGAGATGAAATGACATCTCAAGCCCTGCCGCCCAGTGAAAACCAAAATGCTTATATGCACTGGAGGTCTGACTCACACGGCTTTGCCTGTGCAGGCTTAGTCCTTCTAAGCGGTTTACCAGTACTTGTGTGTGGTCGGTTTCAGCTCTGCGTTGAAGCAACAAGCACAGCCCAATCTATTTCTCCAAGCCCCGATGGGCGGGGGCGACTGTATTATCGTAATGCAGAGTGCACAGGACACAGATGCCCCCGCCTGGTAGCGCAATTAAGAAAGCTCATACGCAAATGGCTAACGCCATATCGGACACGGACGGAGACGGACGGACGGATGGACGGGTAACACACGGCCTACAAGCCCTCACGGCTTTCCACCATTCTTCGACTGGCGGGGGTATAAAAAACACAGTCACAAAAGACCGAAGAATGAACAAGTCCTTCATTTACATACTGTATGATTTAGCACGTTAACGATCCCAAATCAAAACAGCTTTTATAGTGTCCCATTTCTTGCATTTTAAGTATCGTTACGGATTTCGGTTAATCCATTTTAATTACTGAATGTCATGAAATCAAATGCTACAAAAGAGTTCCATGATATTCGAAAGCGATATTAATGTACATCAGTCACAAAAATTATTTGAGTATAAAATCCGCCAGTCATTTGATTCACATGATCACCTATAGAAACTCATTAGTTATCGCATCATCAACAAAGCTAGACTACTCTGAGCACTTTTGTCAGGCAAACTAGCAATAATTCATACTTCTCTGATTCAAGCCCCCTAGAATTGACGCTGCAATGACAAAAGACATAGAATTCGATTACACTGCCAGTTGCTGTTGACTAGAACAATGGGCTGTCCTGATGTTAAACACACTCTAACATGTCTAATAAGATAGTGAGTGCATTCTTTCATTACTCAAAACTGGTATTTTTGCCTCAAGAAAAGTGGTAAAAGTCTTCTTTTTAATGCTTCGAACAGAGTGTATGCTCGCTCTCGGGAACTCACAATCTATATGTTTTGACCAAAACAAAATAAAATGATATGTATCTTTGTAAACATCACTTTTCCCTAAATAAAGTTGGGTTTACATGGATATTCAGTACACAGACGCAATGTTATGAAAGTAAAACTGGTGGCGTAATGCAAAGTAAGGGGTGCAGGGCAATCAGTTTCCGAGATAGAAAGAACAGAAAAGAAAGTGTACGTAGGTTTTCATTGAAAGTTAGGAGCGAGAGAAATTTGAAGTTCCAGCCCAGCAGGCACTCGTCGCTATGGCAACGTCAAATCAACGTCGGTGCAACGTCATGACGTTACACCGACGTTGATGTGACGTTGCATAAACGTCCTGACGTTGTAACGACGTTGCTGTGGCGTCATAATAACGTCATGTGCCTGCTGGGAGGGGCTGCGAAGGACAAATCACTGAAACCACCATACGGCCCCATATTTATTTTGCCATTATTAAAGCTCCGACACATCCATATTAGAATGTACTGTTTCATTAATTTTTTTCTGGATTCAAATGAAAATTTGTGATATTTCCATTTTTCTGCTTTAAACATAGATTCTGAGTATTCATTAGAACCGCCTCATTCAGGCGGTTCTATCGAGTATCTAGAATCTATGTTTTGATACAACTATTAACGGATACCCTTATAAACCCCACTTTCTGAAAAAAAATGGGGGTTACAAGAGCTCAATATATGGACGTTATGCAACGGCAACGTATAAATGGTCCACTTGCGCCGGAAAACAATGTCATCCAGACTTAGACTATCACAAAGCAGACTCACTATCAAACCATCACGAAAACACGCCTATTTAAATATGACCCCCTTAATTCCCACTTTTATATAGTAAACGGGGTTTGCAGGGGTATATTTTTCTTATTTCTACTCAAAAACATAGAATGTGGGTACTCGTTAGAACCGCCTCGTCGAGGCAGTTCTAACGAGTATCCACTATCTATGTTTTGAGCGGAAATAACTTGAGAAAAATGTTGAAATTTTTCATCTGAAAATTATTATTTTTCGATGGTAGCATTTACAATGTATTTGTATAGGCGTGTTTTCGCCTCGACGAGGCGGTTCTAAAGAGTATCCACAATGAAATATGAAAAATATTGAATTTTTTCATCTGAAAATTTTTATTTTTCGATGGTAAAATTTACAATGTATGTGTACAGGCGTGATTTCGAAATGGAGTCCCCTTCGAAGAGTACCAACGGCACAAAATATTGACTAGTCAGCAAAATTATGGAAATCTGTTTTTAGGCATTTAACCTCTTTCACATCATATATGTTTCTACATGCAGATTCCGGAAACATATTATGGAGACGTGTCAAAAACGCAGTCACACAATTTGTTAAGTCAGAATGCCCACACCCCGCCCTTTATGTCTGCGTGACTGGAGTTGCAAATGACCATTCCATGATTCGGAGAAAGCACATAAATGAAAAAAAAAAAAAACGTAAAAAAAGGCACATGTAAACCGGTCTAATGGTTCTCTAAGATGCATTTTTTTCTGTCCAACATTTCGATAATCATCCGATATATCTTTATCGTGCCTTGTAGCATCTTATCTGATTGCCCTGATTATTATGCGCCTTGACAAAATGTGTCTCTTATCTAAAGCGCGCGAATTGTTCATAATCACACCCGCTTACTAAGCGTAACGACATCGCGGACGCACCAGGGGTTACAAAAATGATACACAGCGTAGTTATACAGGGGTGCATGGGTTCGCAGGTTGGCGAACGCAAGGTCTTGTGATTATTGGGTGACCACTTCAGAATAGTCACTTTTCTCGGTCGCGGCCGGATTAGGCCCGCGATTATTAGTTTTTACACCGCTTGATTATTAGTTTTACAAGAGTAAAAGCATGTTTCCAGAGCTATTCGACCTTAAAGAATACTCCTGTAATTTGGCAAATCTGTAAAGATGTTCGTTTGATTAAACGTTTAATGCGCTAAATATGTGAAAACTCGAAACGAAAAAAGAAACGCTCAGTTCGGGATAATAATCTATCAAATCGACGCATGCATTTGAATAAGGTGAAGCCTATTAGACTATGCCGTCGTAAAATGGGTGTAAAAAGAGTGATAGATATATCTTTTATATGCTTTTTGCGCCTGTACAAAATCGAACAAATAAACTATTAAATCTTGAAATGCTTGACACCCAGAAGCGTATAATTTACATCTATGTGCTGCCGTGGACATCCATCAGAAACAAGATTAATACAGAAAAAATCCGATATTTAAAAGACTAAGACTAATTCTTCAGTTGTCGTTTTTCTACACCCAGTGTCCTTTGGCGAGAGACCACCGTTGGGCCGTTGACCACTTTTGAACAGTCCCAAAGGTGATCTGAATATAGGAGTTCCTGTATTGTTCTCCGTACGGGGCTTGGAGAAATAGACTGGGCTACATGGTGCTTAACCGACCGCACACTAGTACTGGTAAACCGCTTAAGGCTTAGAAGGTCTTAGCCTGCCCAGGCAAAGTGGTGCAAGTCGGTCCCGTCCGATCCACCATAAAAAGGCCTATTGGTTTCATTGGAGGATAGTGCTTGAGATGTTTCATCTCAATATCGGGTAAAAGTCCCACAAAATTGGAATCAACGTCAACGCTCTGATTAAGGACTCCGAGATTTTTAGGGCCGCCACACAGTTGTGACGTTGAAGCAAGGCATACACGACAGAACCGAAACTTGTGAAGAGTACAAGTGTTTTGGGCCAGACTAGCTAGATATGCTGAAATAATTTTAGAGATCTCACACCGAGGCTGTCGCAGTCGACTGACGACGGACGGATGAGTGCTAATGGGTTTAACACAACACTACCGACCAATTTAGCGGCCATTTGGAAACAGAGTTATTGTATTGTATTGCTGTATTTTTTTGTGTTCAGGTTTAACGTTTGCTTGTTTGATTTGAGGTTTAACGTCCCCATCAACACTGTTAAGGTCATTTTGGAGACGTTGCTTCCAATTTTGTGGGACTTTTACCCGACATTGAGATGAAATGACATCTCAAGTCCTGCCACCCACTGAAACCAATAGGGCTTATAAGCATGGACGGTCCGACACTCGCACCGCATTGCCTGGGCAGGCTTAGATCATCTTAAGTGGTTTACCAGTACTCGTGTGCGGGTCGGTTTCAGCTCTGCGTGGAAGCATCATGTAGCCAATCTATTTCTTCAAGCCCGATGGGCGGGGGCCTCAGGTTTAACGTCCCGGTCAACACTATTCATGCCATTTTGGAGACCGTGAATCCTTCTGATTTTTTGGGCTTTTATCCGACCGTGATTGAGATGAAGTGATATCTCAAGCCTTACCGCCCAAAGAAACCACTAGGCTATAAGGGGCGGTCCAACTCGCACCACTTTGCCTGGGAAGGCTTATAATATGCAGTAAACCCATGTACAGTGTTTGTTGGATTGTCCGGATGGACGGACAGATGCATTCCTATCACAGAAGCTTGAAATACTTTCGGTCTCTTGATATTGCATTTTTACAAAATTGCATTACCATTGGCAGATTTCATTTTTGATGTTTTTACAACTTCATAAGTCTCGAAACTGCAAATGGAACTTGAGCAATATGAGCATTTTTGATGATAAAAATCTGCCAATAATTCAATTAAAAAATGACTGATGAACACTATTACAATTGATTACTGCAGTAAACAGTTGTGACAGGCGCGGCGTTGTCTGGCAAATCACAAGGCATGTTTCACTGGAGACGCGGCGGGCGAAAGTGGGACTTGGGACACGCCCGCCAAACGTGGACAAAAGTCAAATTGCGTCGACACTCAGTTTGCTGCCCGCATGAAGAAACTTTGGGTTGACTGGTATCCATATATCGCCCAGTGAAGACTCTGATCAGACTGCGCATCTGCGCAGTCTGATCAAAGTCTTCGCTGAGTGCAAAAAATATCCGACCCCCGCCCATCGGGGCTTGAATAAATAGACTGGCCTTCACGGTGCTTCCACGCAGAGCTGAAACCGACCGTACATGAGTACTGGTAAACCGCATAGAATGTCCCAGCCTGCCCAGGCAAAGTGGTGCAAGGCGGACCGTCCCCGCATGTAAACCCCGTTGGTTTCATTGGGCGGCAGGGCTCGAGATATCATTTCATCTTAATGTTGGATGAAAGTCCCACAAAATAGGAAGCAACGTCCCAAAAAAGATCTAAGCACGTTAAACCTCAACACAAACAAACGTGCGGGCCACATTATCGCCTGTCGTTACCTTATCTATGAAGATATCTTTCATAACGCGCATTATTTCATGAGCCAGATCATTCTAATCATTGCTAACATCATTAATGAGCTTGTGTTCGTCGGTCAGCTGAAAAAGGATTGCACTGCTAACAGCAACCACTTTATGGTTGTTCGCACATACTAGCGGTTGGACGGTCACGAAAAAGATAACTGAACGTGTTTTTTTTTTTTCTGTGCGAATTTATCAGCTGTTTCGTCGGTCTATTTGTTGCATTTGATATTTTAACACGAGAACCCACCCCTTTTCTACATCATATAAGATGTCCTTATCCTGCCCCTGCCCCGGTCCCCGGCTACGATAAAAAAACTTCTCCTTGACTATTTTTCTACAAATATTATCTCACTCATAACTGCGGCCCCCGCCCATAGGGGCTTGAAGAAATATATGGGCTGCATGACGCTTCCACGCAGAGCTGAATCCGGCCCGCAAACTAGTACTGGTAAACCGCTTAGAGGATCTAAGCCTGTCCAGGAACCGCAGTGCGAGGCAGACCGTCCATGCTAATAAACCGTATTGGTTTCATTGGGCGACAGGGCTTGAGATGTCATTTCATCTCAATGTCGGGTAAAAGTCCCACAAAATTGGAAGCAACGTCTCCAAAATGACCTTTACAGTGTTGACGGGGACGTTAAACCTCAAATCAAACAAACAAACTCACTCATAACTGACTGTCCCCGCTAAAGGAAGGTATTTTAAATATACAGTAAAATTTCTATATTAAGACCACCTTTTGGACTGTTCAAGACCACTTTTGAACAGTCCCAAAGGTGGTCTCTGACCACAGGACACTGTATGCAGAAAATACAAAGAAAGTATATCTGAAAGTTTCTAAATAAGCTTTTTAAAGCAGAATTAGTCTCAATTTTTGGTCGTCTTAATGGCGGAATTTTACTGTATATAAAAATAAAGCACAATAAACCCAACATGTCTTCATATAAAATGGGTTTTACAAGGACATAGAAGGACATTCATTTCGCAGGCTTGTTGACGTGTTGAATGCCTTAGCCAGTATATATATATTCATTCATGGAACTCCGAAATCGTTCCAGAGACCGCCATACATGCCTAACATCTCGATAACATGGGTAAAACATATTCCTTGTCATTTCCACTTTATCCCATTGTATACTAGTGGACTCTTCCATTACTATATGTTGGACAAGTCCATTCGTCATATCAGGGGTGTAAGGCCTTTTTTTTTCATTTTTATTCTATTTTTGACGGAAAATTCTGTTAGCAAATAGTGCAGACCCTGATCAGACGTCGCGTTCTGCGAGGTCTGATCGGAGCCTGCACTGTTTGTCAGGGTACCCCTTTAGGGGTTTTCCGCATGCAATGGGTTATACAGACAACACCGGGGTTCAAAAGGGTATGTATTGTTAACTGATGAAAACCACAGATTGTGGGTACTCGTTAGAACCACTCCCAATGAGGCGGTTCTAACGAGCACCCACGACTACAATCTTGGCTTGAAGCAGAAATCCGAAACTTTTCACCTTGCTTCCAAAGGATAACCCTTTCATAGAACATTTTTCACAATTTTTAACAGAAAATGTCATTAGGGCAGCATAATCTCCAACGGCTAATGAAGTAGTAATATTTGCTGCCGATCTTTTTACCGCGAACATTGCATGCCGTGCTGACGGAGAAATTGATAAAAATGCCAACTCATGGATGAATCATAGGAACAATTCTTTTAACACACCGGACCCTTGGGATAGATCGCCTGAAACGGACTAGTCCTGATAAGCTAACAGATGGTTTCAAGTTTCGATTTTTTAATGAAAACTTTGTGCAAACATTTTTCATTTAGGACATGCCGGAAAATTCTGCTGCAGCAGAAGTTCTATTTGGCCACGCTAATGGGCGTCGCCAGAGTAGAAGATGTAGTGAAATATCATAATTGGGCCCCGTCAAGCGATTTTGGTACTTATCGCCTGTGCGAGCAGCGAAGGTTCAGGCGAGCCTGCGCATCCGCGCAGTCTCGCCAGAACCTTCGCTGCTCGCTCATACAAGCAGTGAATCAAGAGGAACCTTCAGACAGAAAGCCATATCCATGGCCCCTCTAAATGGCTGGGCATGCGCAGTTAAAATTTGTCATGACGGAATGCTCGAAGACACAAATTCGCTTGGCGGGGCTCATATAGTGAGTGGAACTTGTCATCTGATGGCCAGTACTGCAATAGGTCGCATCGTAGGTAAAGCCCGGAAGCACCATGTTAACAAGTCTGTGTGATGACTTGACCTACAGCTGGTGTCTGGGAATGTGTGGCGGCCGTAAAAAGTCTCCCTGCCCTACACCATAGTGTAGTTTATATTTTCTTTCCTTTGTTTTGGGATCATTGATTCCATTGTTGAATTGTGAAAATATTTTAGGGTCACTGGTGAGGCCTAACTGGCCGAAACTAGCGTGTCTGGCCCAGAAAACATGTACACTCCACATTTTCCAGTTCTGTGGTGTATCCCTTGCTTCCAAAGGATTTTAAGAATCTTATATGGGTGTGAGGGATGGATGGAAAAATCCGTCCCAAGGGACACTGTCCGGCATCACGAGGCTTGCCGAGTGATGCCGGACAGTGATCCCGAGGGATGGATTTTTCTAGCCACCCCTCACGCCCATATAGGATTCTTTTTCTTGCTTACCCTCCATTTCTTAGCGCGGAGTCACTTCGGTTACCGACGTCCGCCTTATTGTGATGACACTGCAGGAATGTTTAGTGACGTCACGTAACGTGCTGTGACGTCAACCGTAACGACGGCGCACAAGGGGTCGTAATCAACCAGTGCACTTATCAAACACGTGATTGTATTCGATTTTGGGTCGGAACACCAGGGTCAGAACATAAATTTCTATCCCAGGGTAAAATCACGGATTTCCTTGTCTGGTGTGCAAGAAAACCCTTTCTAGAACATTTTTGACGTCACTACAGCTGGTGGCGGCCGTAAAAGGTCTCCATGCCCTGCATCATAGTGTAGTTTATATTTTCTTGTCCTTTGTTTGGGATCATTGATTCCATTGTTGAATTTTGAAAATATTTGAGGGTCACTGATGAGGCCTAATTGGCCGAAACTAGCTAGTCTGGCCCAGAAAACATGTACACTCAGTATTTCCAGTTCTGTGGTGTATTCCTTGCTTTCAAAGGATAACCATTTATAGAACATATTTGACGTCGCTACAGCTGGTGTCTGGGAATGTTTGGCGGCCGTAAAAAGTCTCATAGTGTAGTTTATATTTTCTTGTCCTTTGGAATCATTGCTTCCATTGTTGAATTTTGAAAATACATGCATTTGAGGGTCACTGATGAGGCCTAATTGGCCGAAACAAACTAGTCTGGCCCAGAATACATGTACACTCCATATTTTCCAATTCTTTGGTATATTCCTTGCTTCTAAATGATAACCCTTTCTAGAACATATTGAACACCCATTATGCCAAAAATGGGGTTTCGTGGGTATTCATTATTTACCATATGTTTGCTCAAAAATATAGATTGTGGGTACTTGTTAGAACCGCCTCATTGAGCACAGAAATTTATACTAGAAAATATTTCTGTACAGTAAATGTTTGTTTGTTTTGTTTGATTTGAGGTTTAACGTCCCCGTCAACACTGTAAAGGTCATTTTGGAGACGTTGCTTCCAATTTTGTGGGACTTTTACCCGACATTGAGATGAAATGACAACTCAAGCCCTGTCGCCCAATGAAACCAATAGGGTTTATTTGCATGTTCCTGGACAGGCTTAGATCCTCTTAGCGGTTTACAAGTACTAGTGTGCGGGCCGGATTCAGCTCTGCGTGGAAGCATCATGCAGCCCATATATTTCTTCAAGCCCCTATGGGCGGGGGCTCTTATGTACAGTAAAATTCCTATATTAAGACCACCTATCGGACTGTTCAAAAGTTGTCTTTAAGACCACTTTTGAACTTTCCGAAAGGTGGTCTCTGTCCAGAAAACAATAAATGCAGAAAACCGCGAGAAAGAAGAATAACACCAGCCTTTTAAAAGCAGAATACGTCTTAATTTTATGTGGTCTAAATAGCGGAATTTTACTGTATATAAGATGTCGAACATTTTCACCAGAAAAATGCTAGCTCTGGAAAACGCCATTTTTGCGCGTGGATGTGTTATCATAATGAAATATGCTGCAAAATAGAAACGTTTCTATATTTTACACCACGGAAAAGAAATATATGGGCTGCATGATGCTTCCACGCAGAGCTGAATCCGGCCCGCACACTAGTACTGGTAAACCGCTTAGAGGATCTAAGCCTGTCCAGGAACCGCGGTGCGAGGCGGACCGTCCATGCTAATAAACCCTTTTGGTTTCATTGGGCAACAGGGCTTGAGATGTCATTTCATCTCAATGTCGGGTAAAAGTCCCACAAAATTGGAAGCAACGTCTCCAAAATGACCTTTACAGTGTTGACGGGGACGTTAAACCTCAAATCAAACAAACAAACACCACGAAAACAAGCCTTGAACCCCACTTTTATAATAGTAAAACTGGGGTTATAGGGGTAAACCTTAATTTTCTTATTTGTGCTGATAGATTGTGGGTACTAGTTAGAACCGCCTCGAGGGATGAATGACACCTCTAGCCTTGCCGCCCAATGAAACCAAAAGCGTTTACACCTGCACGGGCAGTCCGACTGACACCACTTTGTCTGGACAGGCTTAGACACTGTATAGGCTGTTTACCAATACTTATGTGCGGTCGGCTTCAGCTCTGCGTGAAAGCGCCATGCAGCCCAATCTATATCTCCAACCCCCGATGGCCGAGGCCCTACATTCTTGTGTGTGTGTGCTTGTGTTTGTGTGTACAGGGGGTACTTTAACTCATTGAGTACCAGAAACCCCACAACGGGTAATTGACAAACAGTGCTGGCCCAGTTCAGACGCCGGAGAACGGCACCTGATCAGGACCTACACTGTTTGCAAAAAGTTAAGCCATTTTCCAAATCGGTTTTAAAAAAACACAGCCTGACGCCCCTAAATTTTGAAATGAACATGTTCTATATATGATGAGGAAGATTCCTTTTGGTAAAAAAAGGGTAAAAAACAAAACCAAAAAAAAAAACAGTGAAGGCCTTGGTCAGAGTTCTTCACTGATATCAAGTGAGTGAGTGAGTTTTAGTTTTACGTCCCACCAACAGCTAAGGTCATACGGAGACGGGACCTCGGTTTAAAGACTCATCCGAAAGTCTTCACTGATATCAAGGGTTCCATATTGGAGATGGGAAACATGAAACATAATGGGTTTACAAGCAGTGCAACAAAAATAAAGAGCCTGCAACTACTGAAAACAGAGTGTCAGAGTGTCAATATTAACAGATTAGACGAATCAAAGTCCAAGTTCAGGAAATCACTGAGAGACAAATCAGGAAATCACTGAGAGACAAATCAGGAAATCACTTAAAACAGTTGACCTATCAGGCTATCAGTGCTTTGATTTTCTAGACTCGGGGCTTCTCCAGACTTTCGGATGAGTTTTTAAACCGAGGTCCCGTCTCCGTATGACCTTAGCTGTTGGTGGGACGTAAAACTCAAACACTCCCTCACTCACTCAAGATTCGCATTCGTGGTAGCAGGAGATACAACGCATTCTTTCATTTCTCCAAAGTTGCCCCGCCCATAGATTGGGCTGCATGGTGCTTCCAGGCAGAGCTGAAACCGACAGCAAACAACTTATAAGGTCTAAGCCTGCCTAGACAGTGTTGCGAGTCGGACCGTCCATGCATACATAACATTATTGGTTTCATTTGGCGGCAGGGCTTCAGATGCCATTTCATCTTAATGTAATGTAAAAGTCCCACAAAATCGAAAGCAATGACTCCAAAATGACCCCAATAATGTTGATGGGCACGTTTAACTTCAATTCGATTCAATCCATTTCTCTTTCGGCTCGTCCATGCTTATAAAAACCCTATTGGTTTCATTGGGCGGCAGGGCTTGAGATGTCATTTCATCTCAATGTCGGATAAAATCCCACAAATTTGGAAGCAACGTCTCCAAAATGACCTCTACATTGTTGGCGGGGACGTTAAACCTCAAATCAAACAAACAAACAAACAATCTATTTCTCCAAAGTGACATTTCTCCTATTTATACTCCAAAAAAAAATAGGTTGTGCGTGAGTCGGTTCTAACGAGCACCCACAACCTAAGTCTTGAAGCAGAAATAAGACAAGAATATCGGTGAAACCGATGGATGCTCCCCGAAGGTGCAATAGTCAGAACAGGAAACATTTTCCTAGTTAAAGAGCGGTATACTGTGTATACTCACTGCACTTCAAAATGGAGTATAACAAAACCTGTCGGTGGACAGATTAGCTTGCCTGATGGCACTGTCATGCAAACATCAGCAACACAAAAGTCGGAAGTGTCTTCAGGTACGATACCAAACCCCAAGATCCTGGGTGGTAGTTTAGCTATATTAATTGGGTAAACTGTTTAATACAAATTATTGAAAACTTACTCTCGTACACAACGAGGCAATCCTCATAGGACTGTCTCCAGGTATGGTTCCGTATTCGGGGTGCCTTTACATGCATATAAAATATCAGACGGGTTCGAAAAATGGATCTGAACCTATCCCGTTGACTGTCAAAAAGGTCATTTTGATCATCTGCTTTCACTTTGATCCAATTCATCTGCAACACTAATGTAGATGGATATTTTACATCCTTTTTAGCAGTATTTCAGTCATATCAGAATGATGAGAGGTTGATAATGAAAGGCTGTGTGCAATGGAACTCCGTTTACAGTTAGAAGCCGCAGTGACCATGACCTTGAGCCCAGGACCCTGAAAATCAAACTTGCTCGAAATAATATCATACCCAACATTTGTGTGAAGTTATATCCATCAGCAAATGACGACGCTAGAGCGATGACATTTTTTTTTCTAAAAATATCCGCAGTGACCTTGATCTTGAGCCCAGGACCCTGAAAGTCAAACTTGCTCGAGATATTATCATACCAACATTTCTGTGAAATTATATTAAAATCCATCAATAAATGTGAGCACTAGAGCGATGACAAAGTTTTTTTTTCTAAAAATGATAATCAAAGTGACCTTGACCTTGACCCCAGGATCCTGAAAGCTGAACTTGCTCGACATCAGGTGAACAAGTCTGTGAAATGAACACCCCCCTAAACCACTCTATATATAGAGAAAACTGGGGTTTAAGGGGGTATGCCAAATTTTTCTCATTTCTGCTCCAAGACATAGGTTGTGGGTACTTGTTAGAACCGCCTCAATGAGGCGGTTCTAACAAGCACCCATAACCTATGTTTGCAGTATAAATAAGAAAAATATCACAGATTTTCATCAGAAAAGTAGCCATTTTGAAGGTGTGAAAAATGCACTATGTGGGACGGATGTGTTATCGTAATGAGATATTATTATACCCAACATTTGTGTGAAGTTATATTAAAATCCATCAGCAAATGACGACGCAAGAGCGATGACAAAGTTTTTTTTCTCTAAAAATAGCCACAGTGTCCTTGACATTGAGCCCAGGACACTGAAGGTTGAACTTACTCGAGATAATGGCCATATTCGACTGGGAAGTTTCGTGAAATTTTCGTGAAATTCCACGCAGGAGTGCGGTGTTATCTTGTAATAGCCGATCACATGGTCCAATCAAATATGAGTTATTTTTCAAATACGTAAGCGATCGTGGAGCACGATTCTATTCGAAGGAAAAGTCGAACCTTTCGTGCACCACGGTCGCTTATGAGCTATACGCAAATAAAATATTTGATTGGACCATGTGACCAGCTATTACAACTAGGAACCACACTCCTACGTGGAATTTCACGGAAATTTCACGAAACCTACCAGTCGAATACCGCCATTATCATACTGAACATTTTTGTGAATTTTTATTAAAATCCATTAATAAATGTAGGCACTAGGGCGAAAACAAAGTTTTTCTAAAAAAAGCCATAGAGACTCTGAAAGTCGAACATGCTCAAGCTATTATCATACCCAACATTTGTGTGAAGTTATATTAAAATCTATCAATAAATGTAGGCACCAGAGGGATGACAAAGTTTTTTCTAAAAATAGTCACAGTGACCTTACACTGCAGCTTTAAACAAAGTACCAATCATCTAACCAGATAGCACGGACACGGGATAATATGCGCATCCCCTAATGCTGCTTAAGATTCCATTGAAGTTTCGTTGAATTTCTGCAAGTAGTTGCTTAGAATTCGCGTGGGCACGAACAGTACCCTATATATTCATGCAGAATTCATCAAAGGGCCATAACTATTGGAAAAAATCATCGAACCAAAACACGCAAAGAGGATCTCTGCCTGCCCAGGCAAAGTGGTGTGAGTCGGACCATCCATGCTAATAAATCCTATTGGTTTCATTGGAAGACAGGGCTTGAGATGTCAATTTATCTCGCTGTCGGGTAAAAGTCCCACAAAATTGGAAGCAACATCTCCAAAATGACCTATACAGTGATGATATGCGCATCCATCTTCGATTCTTAATATTTTCATGAAGTTTCATTGAAATCCGACCAGTAGTTTCTGAGAATTCGCCGGTGGACAAGAGCGGGACGGACGCACGGACGTACAGACGCACGGACCAAGCGGCGAATATATGCTCCCCCGAAATTCTTCGGGGAGCATAAAGATAATGTAAACGTGTGTAAAGAGTTTTCTCTTTACAGTTCCAGTGTAAAGTCTAATATAAACCTATAGAAAAAAAAGTGTAGTTCATACTTCCATGAACGCATCGATTCATCGACGTGATTTTCAGTGACGTCAAGTGACGTCAGTCTAAACCATTGTTCTCGACGGGCGTTGGTGACGTCAGACGTCAACGCTGTTCCGCTCTTTGTAGAAAACAACGTGTAAATGTTTTTCAGTTTTAAAAGTTTGTCCTATAAGCATTTTTTTTTTGGCCCAGTGATGAGGGGCAAGGAATGAAAATATAAAAAAATAAACTTACTTTTTCTGCTTTTCATGAAAGTATGTAGCAAAATTTACACGAAGCCCCGGTTCATTTATTTTGCACGCGACACACTGCGTTCATACTTTCATGAACCGCAGAAAAATAAAATTCTTTTCTAAAATGAAATGTAGTTTACAGGGGTGTACATTACATAGACTTGTTCTCGTGACTTAACGCTGTGCACAATGAACAGAACGGATACCATGCTGTTTTACAGTTTGTCAGGTTACATATTCATGGATTCCCAGCACTTTATGGCGGATCGGTCTCCTTTAATCATTTCCCACAATCCATGTCACGTTATTCACCTATAAAATTTATAGTGTGATAAAATGGGCCCCGTCAAGCGATTTTGGTACTTATCGCCTATGCGAGCAGCGAAGGTTCAGGCGAGCCTGCGTATCCGCGCAGTCTCGCCAGAACCTTCGCTGCTCGCTCATACAAGCAGTGAATCAAGAGGAACCTTCAGACAGAAAGTCATATCCCTGGCCCGTCTGAATGACTAAAATTTGTCATGACGGAATGCTCGAAGACACAAATTCGCTTGGCGGGGCTCAAATGGTAACCCAAGAATTGCTTCGTATATTGTCTGTTACCCTTTAATAATGAAGAGCATCACATAATATTGTCATTACTCTCCTGGATGATCAACAGATTCCACTTGACAAGCTTCCTGAACACTTTAACCCATATATGACAATGGAATCTTCCATCTAGTTAGTTTGGAGTGGTCCATTTCCAATTATAGGGGTGTCATGTTTGGTTTTCTTTGTGGCAAATTTTACAAAAACGAATGTTCCTTAAGCAAACAGTGTAGATCCAGATCAGACGCCGCGTTCTGCGGCGTCTGATCTGGATCTACACTGTTTGCCAATGTCCCAGAAAAGGGCCGCTAGGCATATATGGGTTAATATCTTGAATGTTATCAAGCAAACAAAATCGTTCCCTAATCATCACAGTAATTAAGGAACTGATAGGGATCTGAACCTGAAAGCAAAACTTATTTTAGTTCGTCCAGTATTGCAAAGTTGCAAATTCCAGAAAAAAAAATCATATTAGCCCCTATTTTAATTGCATTGTAACACCTTGACCTCATAAAGATATGCTATCTGAGGACAAGTCAGCTTTATCAGGTCAACGTGACATTGCACTTCCACGAACTGGACTACTGACAAAAATGGCAAATTTGTAGATAAACTGATAAATAGAATACCAGATTCATGTCATTTGGTATCAAATTTATGAGGCTTGGCAAGCCTCGCGATTCTACATGCGTTCTCGAAGCCTAGCCTAAATCGCGATGCAAACAAGGGCGAGGATTGTAGCCACGTAAAATCTATTTAAGCCCCCCCCCCCCCCCCACACCCGCCAGTGGAATTTGTTTCCGCTGCCCGTTCCAAGGCGGTTCTTCTGTCGCGGTTTATTTTTGTTATGATATGTCTTGGGGTGTTTGTGTCGCTTACACCTGTGGACGCAAAAGCGTTCAAACTTTGATGAGCTTCATTTCATTCATTCAATATATCCCAACATTCTATCAGTCAGCTGCCAGACAGAAATAAATTCAAAACACAAGGTGTTGTACATTTCATAGTTGACTCCTGCACTGTCCAATCAAAATACATCTCAGATGTCACTCACAAAGTGTTTTCCAAAATGAGACCAATCAATTGCTTGATCTAGTTTAAGAATTCTTTGATGAATGACATTTGCTTGTCAAACTAACTTGATGCAAAGAGATTCATTGAAAGTTATTTCATAGGAGTTTGAACGCTTTTGTGTCCACAGGTGTATATTATTTTATTTTGGATAGCCTATTGGCCATTTTTGGGGAAAGTAACTGTCTTTTTGGCTTTCCGCTATTGATGTTTCCATCAGGCCTGTTGTTTCATGTTTGTGCTTCATTCCCTTCGGTGTCTCTGGAGAGAGCTGTGGGTTGATTGTATCGATTCCTGATCATTGCCTCCACTTCTATTTTGCCTGATAAACTTGGAACCAACTCACCAATGACACCATGAGAAAGCGCCTAAACGTAACAGGTGTGTTTCCCTGCTGGTATACGAGTCCCTGTTCAATGTACGTAAAGTTGTAGCATAAAATCCTATGAATATAGCTGTTGGAAGCTATTTTTGAATGGACCAGAAGCCGTGTTCAAACATCAAAACAATGTTCAAATCATGAAATTCACGTCCTACTTGAACATTTGGTTTTTAGCTTTGAATATCACAAGATGGACCCTGCTTTGTTTACGTTTACGTTGAGCGACGTAATGTTATTTGGGCCCCGTCAAGCGATTTTGCTACTTATCGCCTATGCGAGCAGCGAAGGTTCAGGCGAGCCTGCGCATCCGCGCAGTCTCGCCAGAACCCTCGCTGCTCGCTCATACAAGCAGTGAATCAAGAGGAACCTTAAGACAGAAAGCCATATCCCTGGCCCCTCTGAATGGCTGGGCATGCGCAGTTAAAATTTGTCATGACGGAATGCTCGAAGACACAAATTCGCTTGGCGGGGCTCATTTAAAAACTGATGATTTTATGACATTGCGGAACTCATGTCATTGTTAACCCTTCTCTTGCTGAATATTCATTTTAGCCACACCCATCTCTGACTTTGAACCAATCAGATTGCTTACTGTTATTTATTCCTACAAATTCATAAACTGAATGTCAAACAGTGTAGATCCTAATCAGATGGCTTCTTCAGAAGCCATCTGATCTCCTGATCAGATGGCTTCTTCAGAAGCCATCTGATCTGGATCTACACTGTTTGCAAAGATAGGGGTTGTCGTGAACAGCAAGACAAGGGTTAACACTATTCTGAACAAGCCATTCTCTTGCTGAATATTCATTTTAGCCACACCCATCTCTGACTTTGAACCAATCAGATTGTTTAATGTTAATTATTCCTGCAAATTCATAAACAGAATGTCAAACAGTGCAGATCCTGATCAGATGACTTCTTTAGAAGCCATCTGATCTGGATCTACACTGTTTGCAAAGATAGGGGTTGTCGTGAACAGCAAGACAAGGGTTAACACTATTCTGAACAAGCCGTCCTGTTGGTTTTAAGGTCGCACTTCAAGAGTTCATGTGGAGTTTTGGAGCGTCACAGTTTGTCTTTCGAATCGTAAGTTATGAAAGTACAACGGTCATTCATGGTTATTTCATTTTTGCAATAACATTTGCCGGGTCGCTCGGAAGATATTTGAACACTCGACCTACATGACCTAGCGGTCTCGTGTTCACACACATGTGCTTCAAGTTTACTCCACAAGCCTATAATCATAGGTAATGCTTTACATACATTAGAGCAACACTATAAGACCATTGTTTTTTTTTTTTTTTTTTTTTTGTTTTTGCCTTTTGCACTAAAAACCATGGTTTATCCCTATAAAAAGGCTTCATGTTTGTGAACAAAGGCCTAATAACGTCACGCACCCGGCCATGTCACGGTTGACTCGTCGACCCTCGGGGCTTGGTGATTGGGCTGCATGATGCTTCCACGCAGAGCTGAAACCATCCGCATATGATTACTGTTAAACCGCTTAGTGGGTCGAAGTCTGCTCAGGCAAAGTGGTGTCTCCACGCATATAAACCTATTGGTTTCATATGTCGGGTAAAAGTCCCACAGAATTGGAAGCAACGTCTCCAAAATGACCTTTACAGTGTTGACGGGGACGTTAAACCTCAAATCAAACAAACAAACAAAACAAACAAGGCTTGAGATGTCATTTCACCTCACTGTTGAGTAAACGTCACATAAAATTGGAAGCAACGTCTCCAAAATGCATAAATAGTGTTGAGGGGGACGTTTAACCTCAAATAAAAACAAAGACACCTTAACCCATTTAGTACCAGAAATCCCCAAAACGGGTATTTGGCAAACAGTGCAGTCCCAGATCAGACGCCGCAGACCTGTTTGCAAAAAGTTCAGCCATTTTTCTAATAAATTTTGAAGAAAACACAACCGGGCCATCATAAATTTTGAAATGGACTAATGCTATATATACAGAGGAAGATTCCATTTGGTACAAAAAGGGTAAAAAAAAAATACTTTTCATCTACAACGCCCCTCGGTTCAGAGACAAAATCAATATTTACTGAAAAAAAAAAAGATTCAGCACGTGCAGTGTTTGAATGACTTCCTGGTGATAAAAATGGGCAAAAAAGAGAGTGTGCATTTCTACAATTAACAATGTTAGGTTAAACAAAGACAGCGTGAAATATTAAACTTGCTTTGATCGATACAGGCCGAAATTTATACCTGAAACCTGCTGCTATTTATTGTCAATGTTCGTTTCTTTATTCTGTCTATGATTCATGCGTTTTACCTGCATAATTAAGTCAGCTGTGAGTCACAGACTGTGCATACTTTTATTGACTAATGAGCCAGCATCCAAGATCGAAGCGGCCAGGCTAAAGGCACCCTTTATTCTGTCCTTTATTCTACGTAAGCTTGAAAACCTCAAACCTGCGCGAACATCCAATGGTCTTTCTTTGGCCTCAACGTACAGCCGTGCATACAGACCTGGCCGGATTGGAAATTCTAGGACACTGAATCGAAATAGTTACTTTTATTCGCACAGGGCCTTCACCCATGAGTGATGAACAGATTGTAAACTGAATTACTTCACACAAAAAAAGGTCAACTTCCAATACTTTGTTTTATTTTATAAGCTTTTATAATCTTGTATTTCAGAAAAAAAAAATACTGTGTAGACCCAGTTCAGACATCGCCACCGAAGCTTCAGTGCTTGCCAGTTTCCTTTTTATGGGACGTTAGACATACATGGATAAATTGTCAGTGTTCAATTGCATATACTCCGGGTGGCATACGGCTGTCATCTGAATTAATAGCAGCCTGCTTGAGACAGCGATAGCAATCTATTGCTACCTGATGCAGCATTACATGTAATTAAGCTCGACCACGCGAGAAGGGTACTGAAATTATCGAAGAGGCGAACAACAAAGGAACCGGCAGCGCAGTCTCGCCGGATCCTTTGTGGAGATGCAGAAAAGACCTTGAATTTACTTCATGCTCTGGTACTATTAACCCATTCAGTGCCAGAAACCACTAAAGGTGTGCCTTGGCAAACAGTGCAGGCCGAGATCAGACGCCGCAGAACGCGGCGTCTGATCAGGGCCGACACTGTTTACAAAAAGTTAAGCCATTTTCCAAGTAAATTTTGAAGAAAACACAACCTGACACCCCTTAATTTTGGAATGGACTCCTGTTATATATAAGGAGGAAGATTCCATTTGGTACGAATACCAAGGCTTTTTTTCTCTGGTGTCAGCTCAAATTAAGTCCTATGGAAGATGATCCTTGGACCGAAGATATAAAATGTTTATCATGCTCAACCCAACTGAGCTTGAAGTTCGCACTGCTCATTCGTACTTAAGTACAGACAAACAAGACAATGGTCCTATCCTCACATGTTGGCATTTTAAAATTTATAACAGCATTAATTTCATGCATAAATTTCATGCACATGTCAGTAGCGCATGAAACAGGTTTAATAGCTTCGGGACCTGAAGGACATATACTTAGGACTAGAACTCTCAAGTGTGGTGAACTGCCACATTAAGAGAGGTCACTCCGTCCTTTTTTGGTTTATGATGATGGGTCGCGGTCGTGCGTCTGTGTCGATGGTGACTCCGAGCTTGGACTTTCGTTTACCTTTCATGACTGCGCCTACAGGTGCGTGTGCAAATCTGTACACGTGTGTGGGGGTGGGGGCGGGTGAAACTGCGCTTGCTGGAAACGGGTCTGCTGCTGCACGTGTTGTTGGAACATCGGGCGAACATTCAGCCAGTGGGTAGATATGGGCCGTCTGTGTTACTAGCTGTTGGCGTTCTGGGTCGTGTGGCCTTATGGTTTGGGGCTGCATAGCATTCGTTTTATTTCTTCATCTTTTGCAACTTATAATTTAGTTGAAGGCTGTATTTCTCTTCGTCTTGGTGTCATTGTTAGTAACATTGTTGTCTGTATCTGTTTTCATATATCGCCGCGGACTGCTTGTTTCACAGAGGGAGAGAATTCTATCAAAGTAGAAGGACAATCTAACACCCAGAAAATAGCAGTTTTCTGAAAATTCCCCACCCCTATCCCTTCGGAAAATGCTCTCTCAGATCGTGTATATGCCACTTCTTCAGCCTTGCTTTTGGTGCCATCGTTAAGCAACGGATGGTGCAGTTAGTAACCGGATGTAAAGGTGACCACGTTGCTTGACTTCTTGCCCGGCAAAGGCTTCACCGGTGGCAGCGTTGGGAGGGAAGATCATTACTCATTAGTAGTGATGTCACCGTCACGCATAGCAACAGCTGTCACCGTCACGCATAGCAACAGCTAAGGTAAGTATTTTGTTCTCCCTAGAAACCTTAGAAACCTATGTTCTGGGTATTCATAAGAACCGCCTCGACGAGTACCCAGGATGAAGTTTATATGGAAAAATAAGAAAATGAGGAAAACTATCCTTCAATTATCACAAAATACTTACCTTTTCTGTGCTATGGACTGGTGGGTTGCACAAGCTCCGCCCTCGGTTCTGACACGGTCGTAGCGAGTGTTACTTCGGGAAGTCAAGAATGCAACGGTTATCTTGATAGATGTAGTAGTCGCAGATAAGATTGACTAGGCGGAGCTATTCAGGTGTTGTCAATACATGTCAAATTCGCTGAGTCCATCAGAAGATTTGGTAGAGTGCCTTTCGCACGCTTTCTACAAGCGGACGAAATGGCTATATACGCCACAGCTATGCTTGTGTTACAGCTGAATTCACACAATTGGGTGACTTGGTTTACCTTTTTGTCAATGGAATATTCCTAAGGCAGGTACAAATAATAGCTCCGCCTAGTCAATCTTATCTGCGACTACTATACCAACTCTTGCTTTCACGGTAGGAGCCAGTCTTCGTCGTTAGGAGAGACTGTTCTGGACTGCGGGGATATCCGGAAGATCATTTGACAGACCATGTCGAATTGAAAGATCGATGAGAGATCTGGACATCTTTCTCTCAGCGACATGTTTGTGGTTTATCATAATCTTACCTAGAAACGGGACAATGACGGCCTCTGATCGGGGTCTACATTGTGCTTACAGTTTGTACGTCAAAAATGAAAAAAAAAACAAAACAAAAACAAAAAAAAAAAAAAAAAAAAAAAAAATAGACCCGACATCCTTGAATGACAAATGGACTTAAGTCCATCAGTATACAATGGGTAAACCATTTTATACTGGAAAGCCCAAAACGGGTAATTGGCAAACAGTGCGGACACAGATCTGGGCCTAAACTGTTTAAAAAAATCAGCCATTTTCAAAATCAATTTTGAAGAAAACACGACCTTTGAAATATACTCCATAAGGACGATTCCATTTGGTACAATGGGTCAAGGTATGCTACTATTTTGCATGCAGCGGCGCATTATTGATCAGATAGGGAAACTGATATGCCACATTTATCAACAATATCTTTTTATTTCTTTCTTTCTTTCATTTTTTTTTTTCATTGCGAAGTAGAAGTTTTGTGAGGTAATTTAAATAACCATTACAGCTGACTAAGACATTTTATATTGAAAATTGATCAAAATTGGACAAATTAAAGGCAATCAATGTTTCTGTAGACTGTCATTGAACTTAAAACTGCATGTCAAATGAAATTATATACAAGACGACGCGGGAGGGGCGAATTTAAATAGCAGATAATAAACACTCGAAAAAAAAAAAATACAAGTCATGTCGAATTTTTTGTAGCACAGAGCTTACTTCGAATGGCTTTTCACTCTTTTTTCTGAATCCCATTTGTATGGTGAATGTATTAAGGGAAATGGGAACACCTAGCAGATTTTTCCGAAATCTTTCAAAGGGAGACAACTTTCGGGGCTTTCTGATCGCTTTACTATAAGCCTGTCCCACTGAAACAGGGGTCTACTCTTAAAGGAAAGAATTTGCTCCTCAGGAGCAAATTCTTTCCTTTAAGAGTTGGCCACTATTGGCATGGGAGACAAAAATACTTTTGCAGGTGTTACCTCCCCTGAAAGTTAAATTCGCAGCGGTCGAAAAAAGCAAATTTTCCTTTTTATTTTTTTACGTGAACAGCCTTATTCCAAGAAGTCACAAAGCTTCAGAAAGTCATGTGGATAACTGACAGCAATCTAATTCACTTAAGCATAGCCTCGGCCCCCGCCCATCGGGGCTTGAAGAAATAGATGGGCTGCATAATGCTCCCACGCAGAGCTGAAACCGACCCGCACGAGAGTACTGGTAAAACGCTTAGAGGATCTAAGCCTGCCTAGGCAAAGCGGTGCGAGTTGGGACCTTCCATGCTTATAAACCCCATTTCATCTCAATGTTGGGTAAAAGTCCCACAAAATTGGAAGCAATGTCTCCAAAATCACCTTTACAGTGTTTGTGGGGACGTTAAACATCAAATCAAACAAACAAATAAAGCATTGCTTTCGATAAAATAAAAGTCATTACTGTGCTATATATATGTTTCTAAATTTTGTACATAAATCATATACAAACTAAATAATTTTTAACCAATAAAATGCCAATCACGACAATTGTCGTCTGCTTTGCCGTCTGCCGGTTCCCTTGAAAATATTTTTTTGCAATCAGTGTGGACCCAGATCACACTGTTTGCCTGTACTCAAAATATTTTTAAAAAGAATTCCAAAAAAAATCAGCAGGCGACATAAGCAGACGACATTTTCAGATGTAGTTTTTCTCGGCGTCCTGAGGGTAAAAGTGAAAACTACGCACATTTCGGTCTCCAAGCACTCCTGCACGTGCAACAGAAAAGTCGAATCAAACCGACAAACAAAACGCACTTACCTTGGGATGCCAGCGATTTATCTCCCTTTGCATTCTGGTGACAGACATCTTGTTTTGGCGGGAAATTTGCTGTTCCTCGGCGAGTTGTCGGCTGAGATCTTCCACCTTCTTCTCAAGAACATCCTGTTTTAAAACAGAACAGTAATCACGAAAACACACCTATATAATTCTGACCCCCTTGAACCCCACCTTTATACAGTAAAACTGAGGTTTGCAGGGGTAAACCTTTTTTCTTATTTATGCTTTAAAATATAGATTGTGGGTACTCGTTAGAACCGCCTCGATGAGGCGGTTCTAACGTGTACCGACAGTCTATATTTTGAGCAGAAATGAGAAAACTATCACAATTTTTCATCTTAAATTTTTCGTGTTTTTAGGCGGTAAAATATACAGTGTATTTGTATAGGCGGGTTTTCGTATTGTTTCATTTAAAACCCGTTACTCTGCGCCATAACATTCAATTGTATTGTTTGCTTGTTTGATTTGAGATTTTACGTCCCCGTCAACACTGTATAGGTCATTTTGGAGACATTGCTTCCAATTTTTTGGGACTTTTATCCGACATTGAGATGAAATGACATTTCAAGCCCTGTCGCCCAATGAAACCAATTGGGTTTATAAGCATGGGCGGTCCGTCTCGCACCGCTTTACATGGGCAGGCTTAGCTCCTCTAAGTGGTTTACCAGTACTCGTGTGCGGTCGGATTTCAGCTCTGCGTGGAAGCATCATGCAGCCCATTTCTTCAAGCCCCAATGGGCGGGGCGGTTAACCCATTGTAATGTACTTATTCATTTGTAAGGCTTGAAGATTGTGTAGATTGGCTGAAAAAAAAAAACCAAAAAAAAAAAAACAACAACAAAAAAACAACAACAACAGAATGTCAGCCAATGACAAACGACGTTTCGTTTCCGTCGCAAATGTTTGACGTTATCCAATCGAGCGTCGTAGTATTCGCAAGCGTACTGGAATCCCTTCTTTTCTGCTTCAAATATAGATTGTAGGTGCTCGTTTGAACCTTGTAATACGAGCGGTTCCGTCATTTCCTTAAGCCAGCGTGTTAATGCAAAAACGCAGAACATTTTGCATGTTAACATCCAATTTTACAAAGACCTTTAGTGCAATTACCTTATTTGATGACAAGCGACACAGAGGATTCAATGTCTAGACATTTTATCAAAGAAAAAAGAAAATACAGACACCGGTAATATCCTTGTATTAAGTTCAAAGTAGTGCTTGTATGAAACGTTTTTTATGAAACAAGCTTGCTCTGTTATTCTATCTTAACATTATTATTCATCTCTGCGCCCCCGCCCATCGGAGCTTGGAGAAATAGATTGAGATGCATGGCGCTTCCGCGCAGAGGTGATTTTGATTAAGGCGTAACTATACCAAATTTAGTGACAAAGAGACCTTTCTGATATTTAATCTTCATCAGTGTGTTTGAGATTTAACGTTCCCGTCAACACTGTATAGGTCATTTTAGAGACGTTGCAACCAATTTTGTGGGACTTTTACCCGACATTGAGATGAAATGACTTCTCAAGCCCTGTCGCCCAATGAAACCAATAGGTTTTAAAAGTATGGAGTCGGACTGACTCTCACCGCTTTGCCTGGGCAGGCTTAGATCCTCTAAGCGGTTTTTGTTTGTTTGTTTGATTTGAGGTTTATTGTCCCCGTCAACACTGTAAAGGTCATTTTGGAGACGTTGCTTCCAGTTTTGTGGGACTTTTACCCGACATTGAGATAAAATGGCTCAAACTAATTTTCATGGCTCAAAAAGGTTTTTGATCAATTGCAGTTTATAGGGATCGCCCATGGTTTTTTATCCATTTACGTTTGAATACGAGGCCGCCAGGCCGAGTATTCAAATATCTTCCGAGTGACCGGGAAAATGTTATTGCACTGAAATAACCATGGATGGTCTCTGTTCTTGCATAACGATCCCAACGCCAAAGTGTGACGAAAACGCTCCAGAACTCCATATAAGCTCTTCAAATGCGATCGAATACGAGTCCAACATGGCATCTAGTTCAGAACGTTGTTACATGTAACTCAATTAGACAATAACATTCTGATGTCATCATAAAATTCTAAAATGCTACATTCAGGGCGACAACGTTACGTCGCACAACGTAACGTAAACAAGCCAACGCCCGTTCTTTGTTCAAAACCCAAGTTCAAACAGCATGTAAATTTGAGTTTGAACACTGGTTCTGGTCCATTAAAGAATATATAGCTTCTAACAGCTATATGCAAGAACGGACGTAGATTTCAGTAGGTTTCAAGAAACGGCGACATAGGAGCTTACCGCGTAACCCAGAATGTTGCAGCTAATAAGCAAAACGTCCAGGATACACTACAAATATCAAACTTGAAGTGAAATAGGCGAATAGTACACAGTGCACTTGGAGAAATAGACTGAGCTGCATGGTGCTTCCACGCAGAGCTGAATCTGACCACACACGAGTACTGGTAAACCGCTTAGAAGGACTAAGCCTGCCCAGGCAAAGCGGTGGAGTCAGATCGCCCAATGCATATAAGCCTTTTGGTTTCATTGGGCGGCAAGGCTTGAGATGTCATTTCACCCCAATGTCGGGTAAACGTCCCACAAAATTGGAAGCCACGCCTCCAAAATGATCTAAATGATGTTGACGGGGACGTTAAACCCCAATTCAAACAAACAAAGTACACAGTACAACCTGTCATAGTAGTCAGCAACTCAAGTATACAAGATACAAGAGTTGTATTTTGTATCAAGAATATGTACTTGTCTTAAGCAATCACATTTGATTATCCCAAACATATTTTGACATGTATAACAAGTGAGCAACAAACTCGTTAATTGAATGGTGTACCAAGCATACGTGTAGCAACGTCGACGTTGCATCGACGATACGGCGTTTTTGTTTGATTTTAGGTTTGACGTCCCTGTCAACACTGTATAGGTCATTTTGGAAACGTTGCTTCCAGTTTTGTGGGACTTTTACCCGACCTTGAGATGAAATGGCATTTCAAGCCCTGTCGCCCAATTAAACCAATAGGGTTTATAAGCATGGACGGTCTGACTCGCACCGCTTTGCCTGGGCAGGCTTAGAATACGCGTTGCTTAAGCGTGATAAGCCTACTGGGCCATCATCGTAATCCTGCATATCAGTGCAGTCTTCACTGATTGGCTAGATAATGAACCCTGTCACGAGATCATCTGTCTTCGGGTGCTGCGACCAGGTTAAGATTATAGGAATCTAATACAGGGTTCCATTGTAGATGGACGTTTCCAACCCTCGGGATGTCCGTGCTAAGCGGAACCGATGGCTCGGTTCCGCACAGCACGGTCATCCCGAGGGCTGGAAACGCCCGTCTGCAACAAAATCCAATATAAGATTATTTTTCTTGCACAACACCACCGAAAATTTTCATTTTACCTTATTTGACGTTTTGTTTTTCGCGCACTATACTTATGTCTAGTTTTGAATTTCTATCCCACGCTAAATCCACGGATTTCCTTATCAGCTTATCTGGGGCCAGTTGTTCAAAACTAATGACGTCTTAGTTAACGTATCATTAAAACGCCAAATATACTATTATGTTAGCTGAAAAAATGTGAGCAGCGCAGCTTTTGCATCTGCAAAAGCTGCGCTGCTCACATTTTTTTCAGCAAAAATAACACTATTTTAGATATTGTACTTGACAGAACAGTTAACAATTTTACTACTAACGAGCTCGTTAAGCTAACGATGCTTTGAACAACTGGACCCTGTTGTGCAAGACAGAACCGGCCTGCTCAGCTAAACAGACTAGCAGGAGTCTTTGAAATTTGTTACTGAGCAGATTCATCGGCGCCTTTGTTGTTCACAAATAGCTAAAGCAGATTTTCTCATGACGCGGCTCACATACAGTGGCAGTTCGTTTAGTGCATGTAGATTTATGTTTTACCGCGAGTGAGTGTTTGAATTTTACGTATCACCAACAGCTAAGGTCATATAAAGACGGGACCTCGGTTTAAAGACTCATCCGAAAGTCTGGAGAAGCCCGGGATCGATCCTGCGACCCCTGGTTTACAAGGCGAGTAGCATAACCACTACACCACGGAGGCTTCTATATCTTTTACCGCGACATTCAGTGCCCCCTCTCCCCCCCCCCCACACACACACACACACTACCACCGCTACCCATCGGTATTGGGCGGCATGGTGCTTCTGCACAGAGCTGAAACCGATTGAACTTGTTTGCTTGATTATTTTGAGTTTAACGACATGTCAACCCTTATGGGTCACTTTGTGTCGTCTCACAAAGAAAGGCAGAAAAAGAAAGAAGAGCGGAGACAGAGGAAAATGAATGGAAGTGAAGAAACAGAAAAAATAACATTATACAACGGTAAGCCAATATCAGTTGAACGCCCCAGTAAAGCAAGATACACATCACCTTTGCCAACAAGATTGCCTGGCAGAAAAAGTTGTGCTCCTTGAACCATAGCAGTTTCTTAGGGTGGTACGGCTTGAGATATCTCAATGTCGGGTTAAAGTCACATAAAATCGGAAGCAAAGGCTGCAAAATTACCTAAATAGTGTTGACGGAGGCGTAAGACCTCAGCAAAAACTGTGACAATCGCTCCAAAAAAAGAACTCACCTTGATTTCTTTGGAAATCGTAGAAGCAACTGGCAAAGGTATGGAAGAAGTTTTCATCGACACTGGTCCACATCCTCTTGGTTTATCCAGTTTCAAACTCATGTTTGTTTTTTAACATCCCTGAATTTAGTACATGGTCGAAAGTATGAATGTGAATGGATAAATGTACATCTGACATATTATTATGGCCGTTTGAAATATGGAGTTTGTCATCGACACTGGCCCTTTTCTTCTTGGTTTATCCAGTTCCAAACTCATTTTTGTTTTTTAATGTAATTGAATTTGGTATATATCCAGGAACATGGTTGAAAGTATGAATGTGAATGGATTAATGTACACCTGAAATATTATTATGGCCGTTTAAAAAGGGGATTAACTTTTATTGAATTTTTCATCGACACTGGCCCACTCTTTCTTGGTTTATCCATTTCCAAACTCATTTTTATTTTGTTTTTTAAGATCACTGCATTTAGGACATTTATCCAAATGCATGGTTGAATGTACATGTACATGTATTAATGCGAACGGATTCATTTACACCTGAAATATTATTTTGCTTGTTTGAAAAGGGGAATAACTTCTGTTGTAAGAAGCTTGCTTCCCTAGCGTTTTATACCTGTTCAATTATTTTTTTTTCATACATGGGTGGAAGCTACTCTTAAAGGAAATAATTTGTTTGCTCCGCACTACTCTAAAAGGAAAGAATTTGCTCTAGAGCGAATTCTTTCCTTTAACCCTTTTTGTACCAAATGGAATCTTCCTCCTTCTGTATAGCCGGAGTCCATTCCAAAATTTAGGGGTGTCAGGTCGTGTTTTCATTAAAATTTATCTGGAAAATGACTGAACTTTTAGCAAACAGTGGAGGCCCTGATCAGACGCCGCGTCCTGTGGCGTCTGATCTGGGCCTGCACTGTTTGCCAAGGTACCCTTTTAGGGGTTTCTGGTACTGAATGGGTTAATATTAGCTTCCTTTTGAAAGCAAGATCTTTTCCTACCAGAGTTATCTCCATTTCTGGCAGTAATTCTTTCTTTTAACAGAGTAGTTCCGAGTCTTGAGAAGATTTTATTTTCTTTTAAGAGTAGTCCAGATGTTTAGAAGCAAATTTTATTGTTTAAGATCTTTTTTCCCTTTAAGTATATCCGTAAATATATAGGTGACAACTAAGTTCACAACAGAGTAAATTCCTGAAACAATATGTACAATATGCTCCAGTAAACTTGAGCGTCTTATGCATCAAATGGTAGTTCCATTGTTTAATATTTTAAAGGTAGTGAAGTAATGCTTTGCTCCAACGAACAACTACTCCACAGAACATTGATGTCATTGTCTGTTGGAGAAAAAATAATTGACTCGATTGACTCGTATGTTAATACAAGGCCTTTGCTCCATTGTCAGCATCCAATGAACCGAGAGAGATGCTGAAGAACACATGAAATACTCAATATTGGATTACCGAAATGTAATAAATTTAAATCAGGCGGCGCGACAGACAGTGAAAAAAAAAAAAAAAAAAAAAAGACTTGCATAATGTATGTTTGATTTGAGGTTTAACGTCCCCGTCAACACTGAATAGGTCATTTTGAGACGTTTCTTCCAATTTTGTGAGACTTTTACCCGACACTGAGATGAAATGACATCTCAAGTCCTGCCGCTCAATGAAACCAAATGGGTTTATAAGCATGGACGGCCCGACTCGCACCGCTTTGCCTTGTCAAGCTTAGATCCTCTAAGCGATTTACCAGTACTCGTGTGCGGGTCGGTTTCAGCTCTGCAGCCCATCTATTTCTTCAAGCCCCGATTGGCGGGGCCGAGGAGAGGAGAGAGAGTGAGAAAAAAAAAAGACTTGTGTAATAAAGTCGGCAGAGAGGTGCTGTGCATCACGAAAATACGCCTATATCATTTTGACCCCCCCCCCCCCCCCACCCTGGACCCCACTTTTATACAGAAAAACTTGGGTTTACAGGGTTTATAGGTCATTTTGGAGACGTTGCTTCCAATTTTGTGGGACTTTTACCCGACATCGAGATGAAATGACATCACAAGCTCTGTCGCTCAACGAAACAAATAGGGTTTATAAGCATGGACGGTCCGACTCTAGACAGGCTTAGATCCTCTAAGCGGTTTACCAGTACTCGTGTGCAGTCTGTTTCAGTTCTTCGCGGACGCATCATGCAGCCCATACATTTCTCCAAGCCCCGATGGGCGGGGGCCGAGAATAATCATTAATATGATGACTCGCAGTGTAGATCCTGGTGAGATGGAGCGACACTGCTTGCAAATGTATCTGTACTTGTCTAAAAGATTGAAAGAGACAGTGCATCAGAATGGGTGAAATCTTTGTAGCGCTGACAAGTCCAAGCCATCAACATCCTTGTATGCCCCAGAGACAGGTGAGGTTAACAAAGGGCAATGACATGATTTCCGTTAGTATGCCGCCCATCGGGGCTTCGAGAAATAGATTGGGCTGCACGGTGCTTCCACGCGGAGCAAAAACTACATGAGCAGATGAGTACTGGAAAATCGCTAAGACGGTCTAAGCCTGCCCAGGCAAAGAGATACGAGTCGGACTGCCCTTTTGGTTTCATTGGACGGCAAGGCTTGAGATGTCATTTCGGTAAAAGTACTATAAAGTTGGAAGCGACGTTTCCAAAATGACATAGATTTTTTTTCAACCTCAACATGATTTCCTTTATTCATAGACTGTCGATGCATATATTCGGTTTTTGTTTGATTTGAGGTTTTAACGTCCCCGTCAACACTGTATAGGTCATTTTGGAGACGTTGCTTCCAATTTTGTGGGACTTTTACTCGACATTGAGATTAAATGACATCTTAAGCCCTGTCGTCCAATGAAACCAATAGGGTTTATAAGCATGGACTCGCACCGCTTTGTATGGGCAGGCTTAGATCCTCTAAGTGGTTTACCAGTACTAGTGAGCGGTCGGTATCAGCTCTGCGTGGAAGCATCGTACAGCCCAATCTATTTCTCCAAGCCCCGATGGGCGGGGGCGGCTATGTTGTAGGTACTTGTTAGAATCGCCTCATCGATGCGATTCTAACAAGTACCTACAACATACGTGTTTCTTACAAAATTATGGAGCCGGGGTCAGCAACATTCTTTCGTGGACAGTGATCATGAAATCTTTTCTACGGTCATTCTCTGCCTTCCGCTGATTCAAGAAGGGCAGTTGTCAGTTTCTGGCGACAGAATGTGCACTGTACTTGTTAACCGCCTAAGTATAAGCCTGCCCAGGAAAAGTGAGGATAGGTAAACTGACCGGCCCAGAAATTACCTAAAATAATGTTGACTGGGCCGTTAAACTCCAATACAAACAAACAAACACATCATCCCTTACATCGGGAGCAAACGACATGTCGTCAAACAGACCTACTTTTTTAGTTCCCCATATTTAACCGCCTCATTTTTACTTTATACTTAAGCATTCAAATTAAAGACCACATTGGCACAAACACATTTTTCCATGTAACACTGTGACAAGCATAGCATAGCACAGCACATTCCCTCAGAAAATGTCACCGTACTTTTAACGTAATTTCCTACATCAACCGAAAAACTAAAGACACTTCCATTCATTAATTTTCCCAACTTTGAAACATTACTTATACTATCAACGTGTAACAGTGTCAAGTATTGAATTTTATTCAATACGCAATAACAAGGTTATGATCAAAAATCGCCATTGAACTATATCTAAAACTATGTAATCCGATCGCCGAAATCTTTTAAAACTGTTTAAAATGTCGTAGCCCCTCATATAACGTGTCCTAATCTATTTAACTCCAATCCGGCTGATCCATTCATTATTGTGGTCATTTTGGCTTTGGAGTTTAAAGGCCTAGTCAATAGCGTTTAGGTCTTGTCGCACCGGCCACTTACATGTATTGTAACCACGCTTTTCGCGTTTGTAGTTTTCAACACTACTTAGTTCATATAGAGTCAGTCAGATTACCAAACCACGCTTTCTCTGGACAGGCTTATACATGTACATAAGCAGTTAACCAATCAACGCATTCTTCTGCCAGAAACTGACAACTGCCCTACTTGAATCAGCGGAAGAGAATGACCTATTGTTTGTGTCGATGTTTACGTACCTGTCAATACTATTTAGATCATTTTGAGACGTTGCTTCCGATTATGTTGGACTTTTACCAGACATTGACATGAAATGATATCCCAAGCTCTACCACCCAAAGAAACCTCTAGGGTTTAAGGAACGTTGCCAATAGTACCACTTATTCTTGGGATCATTGATTCCATTGTGGAATTTTGAAAATATTTGAGGGTCACTGATGGGGCCTAATTGGCCGAAACTTGCTAGTTTGGCCCAGAAACATGCGCACTCCATACTTTTCAGTTCTATATGGTGTATTCCTTGACCCTTTTAAATGTATAGAGCAACTAAGCCGTTTATCAGTACACAAGTTCGGGCGGTGTCAACTTTGCATGCATGCAGCCCAATATATTTCTACAATCGTAGAAAAGATTTCCTGGCCTGACGAGATTAATTTCTTATTTTTGCTTCCATCACGAAAACACGCCTGTATGAATTTTGACCCCATTAAACCCCACTTTTATATATTAAAGAGTATACATTATTTTTCTTATTTCTGCTGAAAAACATAGATTGTGGGAACTCGTTAGAACCGCCTCGTCGAGGCAGTTCTAACGAGTATTCACAATCTATGTTTTGGGCAGAAATAAGAAAATATCGAAATTTTTCATCTGAAAATTTTCATTTTTCGTTTACGGTGGTAAAATTTACAATGTATTTGCATAGGCGTGTTTTCGTAATGTAACATTGGTTGTGAGTACTTATTGGGACCGCCTCATCATTCGACAGTCCACATGAACAATCGTCATCGAATTTGACAGTTCACACAAATCAATCTTGGTCGAATTAGGTACTCCACCCGATCAGGCTTGGTCGAATTTGACAGTCCACCCGATCAATCTTGGTCGAGTTTGACAGCCACACTATCGATCTTGGTCTAATTTGACAGTCCACACACTCAATCGTTGTCGCCTTAACAGTGTTGACGGGGACGTTAAACCTCAAATCAAACAAACAAATCAATCGTTGTCGAATTCGAAAGTCCACACGACCAGTCTTGGTCGAATTCGGTGGTCCACCCGACCAATCTTGGTCGAATTCGACCATAGGGTCGAATTCGACCAAGGTTGGTCGTGTGGATACGACATTTGGGTCGTTAATTTTGTGACACGCGTAAATGCCAAGATTCTTGTCATTTTCCGTGAGCTCAAGCAGAACGGAAAACTCCAGGACCTTTCTAACTTATAATAATAGGTTCAATCTTTCCTCTTCTCAAAACGTATTGGAATAATTTTATGGCCCCTGCATATCATGAATGGATTCATCGATCTGAGTGTATAGCCATTATCAAATTAAGTTCAACTGGGTTAAACCATTATCCAAAGGTGCGATTGGAACGGCGAAGAGTTATGCGTTTTTGTGCAAATTCAAACCGTCTTTGTTACGAACAAGTGTAAATTTTGTATGCAACATGTCGTGGTGGCAACAGATCGAAATCTTAAGACTACAATAGTTTATACGGTACACCGCAACCTCATTATAACACTGTTCGTTATAACACGCTTATGGGTATAATACGGTTTCAAGATGGATCCCAAAATGTATAGATTATACAGAAAAATAACCATAAATGGTATAGCCCCCGCCCATCGGGGCTTGAATAAATACATGGGCTGCATGATGCTTCCCGTGATGCAGAGCTGAAACCGACCCGCGCACGAGTACTGGTAAACCGCTTACAGGATCCAAGCCTGCCCAGGCAATGCGGTGCGAGTCGGCCCGTCCGACTTATAAACCCTATCGGTTTCTCTGGGCGGCAGGGCTTGAGATGTCATCTCATTGTCGGGTAAAAGTCCCACAAAATTGGAAGCAACGTCTCCAAAATGACCTTTACAGTGTTGACGGAGACGTAAATTCTCAAATCAAACAAAGACCATAAATGGTCATTTTAACGTATAATCTATATATATTTATTGAATAACACGGTTATTTAACTTACACGGTTTCTGCTTTGGGCCCCATTATGTGTGTTATAGAGGTTGCGGTGTAGTAGGGGCGAATGCAGAGTGAAATTGCCCGCGAGGGGGGGGGGGGGGGGGGGGTGGGGAGGGGTGTCAGTCGAGCCCCATTTGGTTGCGATTAGTATTATTCACGGTCATGGGAGATTGTGACAGAGGTCAGAAAACATGGAAGTTTATCCTTAACCCATTCTGTACCAGAAACCCCTTGGGGTAACTTGGCAAACAGTGCAGGCCCAGATCAGACGCCGCAGAACGCGGCGTCCGATCAGGGCCTACACTATTTGCAAAAAGTAAAGCCATTTCCCGAATAAATTTTGAAGACACAACCTGCCACCCCTAAATTTCGAAATGGACTCCTGCCATATATACGGTGGAAGATTCCATTTGGTACAAAAAGGGTTAACCCTTTCAACCCTGTAGACTGTTTTATATCCCTGATAGCTATAGGGTGGACAAATTGTTATATTGTTTTTGTCCTGTCTGTCTGTTGGTTGGACCGTAATTTGGTCATGCATTGTAACTTTTGAACCGTTTCAGATAGAGCCTTCATATTTGGCATGTAGGTTCCTTGTGATAAGGACTTCCCACTGATACAAAAATGACCTGTGACATTGACCATCTTTAAAGAAAACAAGATGTGTTTGTGAAACACTGATGACCCCGGACAGCGCATGTTAAATATGAAAGCAGTATCACTAAGCAATCGAAAGTTATGGCCAATGTTCAAGTCTTAAAAAAAGTAGGTCAAGGTCAGAAGGTCTTCCAATCGATAGTTATGGCCAATGTTAAAGTTTTTTAAAAAGTAGGTCAAACATCAAGGTCAAGGTCACAAGGTCAAAAATTATGGTACCACTTGAAAGGTCTTGTAACAAGGAATGCACATGTGAAATATGAAAGCCCTATCACTTACCAGTCGAAAGTTATGGCCAATGTTAATGTTTTCAAAAAAAAATTGAAAAAGTAGGTCAAAGGTCAAGGTCAAGGTCACAAGATCAAACATTATGGTACCACTGGAAATGTCTTGTGATAAGGTATACACATGTGAAATATGAAAGCTCTATCTAGTACCATTCAAAAGTTATGCCCAATGTTAAGGTTTTTGTAGACAGACAAACGGACAGTCAGACCAAAATCTATATGCCCCCCGAATCTAGATTCCGGGGGCATAAAAATGACATTGACCAGCGGACATGTTCGTGTTTCACAAAAAACTTGTTTTAGACTTTTATCCCAGTCTATTTAGGTCATACATTTATGGATCCGGCAAGTTCCTGATGGGTGGTTAACCAGTGGATTTTTTTTGCTAAATACATGTACTGATAACTGCCGGAAGGGAGAGAATGACCATAGAAAAGATTTCATGATACACCTTCACGAAAGAATGCTTCTGGCCCAGAAGGTATCAAACCCGTGACCTCTTGATCACCAACCAGCCACCCATCCAATGGATACCATCACGAAAACATGCCCATATATATATATATGTCAGATTTTTTATGTTTTTTGTTGGTTTTTCAATATACAGTCGAACTTCAATGGCTCGAACACCTTTGGGACAACAAAAAAATCTGTTCGAGACAGGGGTAGTTCGAGCCACTGAGGGTTACTGCCACGAGGCATAGCGGGGTTAATTTGGGGACATCTTTTGGGTATTATATATTAAACATGTATGCTGTGTGTACTCATTAGAATCGCCTCAGCGAGGCGATTCTTATGAGTACACACAGCACACATTTGCAAGATAAAAAATGAAAATCTTAATTATCGCATACTTCTTACTCGTATGTAGAGGAATTCCACTCAGCCATGGTAAACGAGTCATCGGTGTTCTAGCCATCCAAGTTCTACTGTAATTCAAATAGACGTGTTTTCATAATGCGAGGCCGGCTTGTATAGGTTGGTACAGATACCATTGCAAACGGTGTAGAACTACTTTTTTAATTATAATAAAACCTCTGGGGCCAGTTGTTCAAAACTAACAACGTTGTTAGTTAACATATCGTTATTAACTTTGATCATTTTTTTTTGCAAATATGCTAATGTTTTTGCTGAAAAAAAATGTGAGCAGCTTTTGCAAATTGCTAATATTTTTTTTCAGCAACAATACCAAATTTTTAGATATTTAACTTGCTAGAACAGTTAACAATATGACCACTAACGAGCTCGTTAAGCTAACAAGGCCTTGAACAACTGGCCCCTAGTTTTTTTTTTAAAATGTTCCTTTCCTAATCAGAAGGTTGATTTTGTTTGTTTGAATTGAGGTAATACATCCCCGGCAACACTATTAAGGGCATATCAGAAGGTTGAAGAGTTTGCTTCAGAAACTCACTGAGGTGAACCCACTTCTATTACCCTGTTCCATCAGGTGTAAGGTATACTTAAGTACATGTTACCACACTTTTCTCTACAAAAAGTGGAGTTTATATTACGGGGTAAACATTATTTTGTCTTATTTTTGCTCGAAAACATAGATTGTGGGTACTCGTTAGAACCGCCTCAATGAGGCGGTTCTAAAGAGTACCCACAATCAATGATTGAACTAGAAATAAGAAAACTATTACAAATTATCAACTGAAAAATGCTAGTCCTGGAGAAATAAAACATGCCATTTTTGCACACAGGTGTTGTGGTAATCGGAAAATTCCTGTATCCGCCCTCAAGTTAGGGAAGCCAATAATTTACTAGAAGCGTCTTGTGTTTCCCTGAGAAAAGCGTTTATTTTTTTTTCAAGATTTTATTTCTTCAACAGCCCAATCAACACTATTTAGTTCATGTCGAGCCGGCCAGTTTACCACTACTAACATGCAGGTCATGTCGAACCAGTCAGTTTATCCAAACCACACTTTTCCTGGACAGGCTTATACAAAAGCAGTTACCAAGTACAGTGTCATTCTTTCAACAGAAACTGACAACTGCCCTTTGGAAAAGAATGACCATACAGAAAAGATTTTATGATCAACCTCCATCAACATCCACAGAATGCAGCGTCTGATTAGGGCCTACACTGTTTGCAAGAAGTCCTGCAATTTTCCAAATAAATTTTGAAGAAAATTACAACTGACACCCCTAAATTTTGAAATGGACTCCTGCTATATATAAGAAGGAAGATTCCATTTGGTACAAAAAAGAGTTAAAATGTAAGCAGAATCAAAGCAATGACACCACTGGTGGGTGGATTGAGTGTAAATTGGGAAATGGGTATGAAAGGGGACAAAGAATGTTTCATTCCTGTTCTTAAGAAAGCAGTATAGACTCTGATCAGACTCCAAACCCCTCCACTTCATAAAAGGACATATCAGAAACCATTCAGATCCCCACCCCTAAACTATATATACTCTTGTTCCTTATGACAAGACGCTTTTAGTGACACTGACCTGGATCTCCCCCGGGGCAAGCCGGGCTCAAGCCCCACACCCTCCATTTCATTAAAGGCCTTATACAGATCCCCACCCCTAAAGTTGGGTTAAGAGGGATGTTCATTACACAGACTTGATAGTTAACATGATGCATAGCAGGAATTCATTTCAAAATTTAGGGGTTGCCAAATTGCATTATTTTTAGAAAAATTGTTAAGACAGCAGCTTAGCTTCTAACATGGAAGGACCTTTATCAGAAATCAGTGCCTGTCTGGGCCTGAACTGCAGGCCAGCATCCTGTTTAAGGCCTTCCCATTTAACCCATTATATGCTAGTGGACTCTTCCACTGCTATACACTGGACAAGTCCATGTGTCATAAAAGGGGTGGTAGGCCTAGGTTTTCATTTTAATTCTATTTTTGACGGAAATTTCTGTTAGCAAATAGTGCAGGCCCTGATCAGGCATTCTGCGGCATCTGATCTGGGCCTGCACTGTTTGCCTACGTAGTCCTTTAGGGGTTTCCCACAAGCAATGGGTTAATACAACTTGCATGTAAAATATCCCAGTTCTTGACTCCTTCATCTCTTTTACTGGGCTGTATAAACCCTTTTTGTACCAAATGGAATCTTCCTCCTTATATATGGCAGGAGTCCATTTTGAAATTTAGGGGTGTCAGATTGTGTTTTCTTCAAAATTTGTTTGGAAAATGGCGTATTTGTTTTTGTTTGATTTGAGGTTTAACGTTCCAGTCAACACTGTATAGGTCATTTTGGAGACGTTGCTTCCAATTTTGTGGGACTTTTACCCGACATTGAGATGAAATGACATCCAATGAAACCAATAGGGTTTATAAGCATGGATGGTCCGACTCTCGCACCGCTTTGCCTGGGCAGGCTTAGATCCTCTAAGCGGTTTACCAGTACTCGTGTGTGGGTCGGTTTCAGCTCTGCGTGGAAGCATCATGCAGCCCATCTATTTCTTCAAGCCCCGATGGCTGGGGGCCTAGTACAACTTGTAAGTAAAATATCTGAGTTCTTGACTCTTTAAGTCTTACGCAAAATCTCATTTCTTACATGCTTTTCAATGAATGATAGAGATTTATCAGTGAAATATAAATCGATATTTTCACTGTTTCAAACAGTGAAAATACGATTTTCTAATTTTTCACTGTTTTGGACTACTTTTTTCTTCAAATCTAACTCTAATTTCAATTTTATCTTTGTCAGATAACTGAACAATACTGAAATGTGTTCTAATTGACGCATAGCCCGTTCATGTGGGACGGGGATGTTACTGACGTCATTTATGACGCTGACGTCACGTCTTTTGTTGCGCGACGTTAGACTTGCCAGCAACTTCTTTGGAAAACTACTCTCTCAATTATTTCATTAATCATTCATAATAATACCATCCCAGGCCATTTCTCAGGTGCAAACTGTCAGTTTACACCCAATAGTATACCCACTAAACATGATGGACACCACTAAATTGACGCGAAACGAACAGGAACAAAGATAATTTTCTCCGAATGTGAGCGACACCATTAAAGACGCTAAATATTGCCTTTTGAAGCATGTAAGAAACAGAAAATTTGATTTTTTCAGTGCAAGATCAAATTTTATTTCACTCATGAACACCAAAACTGCTATTTTCACTCGTGGCTACGCCACTCGTGAAAATAACAGTTTTGGTGTTCATTCGATGAAATAAAATTCGATCTTACACTGAAAAAATCAAATATCCTCTATTTATTGGGATGCATTAAAGAAATTAAGAGTAAAGCATCTTTGCAACAATTTTAATACAGACATAACCAACATGGAACTAAAACATGAATAGGCCTAAAATATTTTACCATATTCCCCGTAATTAGAGCACATACAATATTTACCCTAAATATTCTGACACCTCAACTCCTTACCATACTTGTTGTAAAATTTGAAAAGTATACTTTACTAACAAAAATATAGCTGGATGAGTGGCAAGCATACAAAGGTCTACAATCCTATTGATGACCTTGTTCCCCCAGCTACATGTATGCACTGTAAGAATCACCATTCACTGGTGTTTCAGACCCCTATAGCAAGAACTGACATTTACAAAGATTCCTTCGTCGACCCTCTGACCATTAGAGATTGTAACGGCCTTCTCGGTTCAATCATTTCCAAGGCTGAAGGTGCGGAGGATGGTGTAGCAAAGTTTACCTCTTTGGTGAGAGCTAGGGAATAACTTCCCATCACAGGTCCTGGTATATGAATATGTCATTTGACCAGTAACAATTCTGATTCTGAAGCAGTATAGACCCTGATGAGACACAGCATCTCATCTGGGTATACACGTGATTGCTCAGGCCTGTCTGTCCGAATACATACTGTAATGATCCTAAGTATTGGGACAGACAGGCCTAAGAAAACAGTCTGATCAGGGTCTACACTGTTTGCCGTTCCGTCCGTACCTTTTGGACTCTTTGCTGGATCATGAAACAAATTTGTTAAAATTTTAGGAGAGTTACAGCAAGTCCTCAAGGTGTCCAAATTTTTTATTTTTATGGTATGGCGAACACGGTACTCCATACTTTGACTTCGGTTTAAACACTCCTAATGCCAACTTTGGACATGTTTGGTCTGTGTCAAAGGTCAGCAAAAGGAGCTTACCATGCACTCGAGGGGAATGGATACACCTTTAGGGGAGGCAACTCCTGCAAAAGTATTTTTGTCTCCTATGTCAACAGGGGTCAACTCTTAAAGGAAAGAATTTGCTCCTGAGGAGCAAATTCTTTCCTTTAAGAGTAGACCCCTTTTTCAATGAAACAGGGCTTATAGAAAAGCGAAAAGGGAGTCCTGAAAGTTGTCTCCCTTTGAAAAATGGCAGAAAAATATGCCAGTTATATCCATTAACGTTAATATATGTTGAATTACTTTCTTGGGTTTGTTTTATGATTACCCTAAAAATGCTAAAAATTTGGACACATGATAAAGCACTTGCCATAATTCTCCTAAAATTTTGACATATTTGTTTCAAGATCCCGCAAGGAGTCCAAAAGGTGCAGGCGGACTGGCAAATACTGAAGACCCTGATCAGACTGCTCCTTCAGGAGCAGTCTGATCTGGGTCTTCACTGTTTGCTTAGGTCTATCTGTCCCAATATTTATGATTATTATGGTAGAATGAAATGTCTACACGCATTGTGCCCTTGCTACGAGGAATACAGCATAATTTAAACTAACCAAAAATCATTTTTACAATGGGTAACGGTATCATTTAAAGTCATCAAAAATCATTTTTAAACTATCTAACAAAAACAAGCTACAATGAACAATCAACAAAAACATGTTTAGGCCTTTCCTACTGATGTAACCTAGCAACGGATAAGGTGGGTGTTTTGTGATAACTGAAGGATAGTTTTCCTTATTTCACCATATAAACCTATGTTGTGGGTATTCATTAGAACCACCTCATCGAGGCGGTTCTAATGAATAGAATTGAATAGAATAGAACAGAACAGAATATTTTTATTTCCAATCATGGACCCTTTCGGGCAGAAAAAAAATACATACGATTGTGGGTAAATAACAACAACAACAATAAAAAAAAAAAAAAGAACATGTACCGGTAGGCAAAACAATTACAATTGTTATTCTGATACTGTAGGAATGCTGGTGTGCCTCTAGAAATTTATGTTATTGATTTGTAATGCATTCTTCTGTCCATACAAAGAATAAGATAACAACCCAAATAGCCTAGGACGTCCATATTTTCTTGGAGCAATATCCATTTAGCTTTATCTTCATCCTTAAGCAAAATAAGTACCCACAACATACCGGTAGGTTTTTCTGGAGAATTGACAAAAACTATCCTTCAATTATCACAAAATATGAACCATATCTGTTGCTGTGATGTAAGACCATAACAAATTTGATTAACATTTTTTTTTTTGAAAACTGACTCCTTCAATTAATATTAACAAGATATCACATGTCATAAAGATGATATGAAAGTGCACCAATCATGACTGAAGCAGATGACGATTTTCTATCTTTTTTTTTCAGAGAAATAAAAAACAAGAGGACCAAGCTAGCTTGGTCCTGTATCGCTCACCTGAGCTAACAGATTCAAAGTTTAAGGAAGTGCCAACCTTTACTGAAGGCTTTATGGGAGGACATGGTGATGACAGGTAAAGCATTTTCTGAAAATCAAGTAGAATTTAACTCTATGATAAACAGGCTGACCTCACCGGTTTTCAAACTCATTCAAGCTTTTATTCCTGACTTGCTAAGAAGATCCGATCTAAACTGAAGTGGCTATGGTGATGACAAGTTCAAAAACAAGAGTTTTCAAACTCCTCCAAGCTTTCTGCCTCACTTCCTTGTTTGTAAGTTTCATGAAGATCCGTTCAAAACTAAAGGGGCAGCAGTGATAACAATGTCGAAAATAGGCATTTTCAGCAATCAAAGGCACGTCACTCTATGATAAATGTGCCGACTTGGCCGGTATTCGAACTCACCTGAGGTTTTATTCCCAGCCACCTTACATGTAAGTTTCAGAAAGATCCGATCAGACTTGGCCAGTATTCAAACTCATCCAAGATTTTATTCCCAGCCACCTCACGTATAAGTTTCAGAAAGATCCGATCAAAACTGAAGGGGCTACGGTGATGACAAGGTCAAAATTTGGCATTTTTAGCAATCAAAGGGATGTTACTCTAAAATAAATGAGCCGACTTGGCCAGTTTTCGAACTCATCCGAGGTTTCATCCCCAGCCACCTTACATATAAGTTTCAGAAAAATCCGATCAAAACTGAAGGGGCTACGGTAATGACAAGGTCAAAAATCAACATTTTCAGCCATCAAAGGGACAGAACTCTACTATAAATGGGCTGACTTGGCCTGTTTTCGAACTCATCCAAGATTTTATCCCCAGCCACCTTACATATAAGTTTCAGAAAGATCCGATCAAAACTGAAGGGGCTATGGTGATGACAAGGTCAAAAATCGGCATTTTCAGCAATTAAAGGGACGTAAATCAATGATAAATTGGCCAACTTGGCCGGTATTCAAACTCATCTTAGGTTTTATCTCCAGTCACCATACATATAGGTTTCAGAAAGATCCGATCAAAACTGAAGGGGCTACGGTGATGACAAGGTCAAAAATCGACATTTTCAGCAATCAAAGGGACGTTACTCTATGATAAACCAGCGGACTAGGCCGGTTTTCGAACTCATCCGAGGTTTTATCCCCAGCCACAAAAAATATAAGTTTCAGAAAGATCAGATCAAAACTGAAGGGGCTACAGTGTTGACAAGGTCAAAAATCAACATTTACAGCAATCAAAGGGACCTAACTCTATGATAAATAGGCCACCTTTGCTGGTATGCGAACTCATCCGAGGCTTTATCCCCAGCCACCTTGCATATAAGTTTCAGAAAGATCCGATCAAAACTCAAAGGGCTACGGTGATGACAAGATAAAAAATCGGCATTTTCAGCAATCAAAGGGACGTTTCTCTGTGATAAATGGACCAACTTGGCTGGTTTTCGAACTCATCCGAGATTTTATCCCCAGCCACTTTACATATAAGTTTCAGAAAGATTCGATCAAAACTGAAAGGGCTACAGTGATGACAAGGTCAAAATCAGCATTTTCAGCAATCAACGGGACGTTACTCTAGGATAAAAAGGCCGACTTGGTCGGTTTTCGAACTCATCCGAGATTTTATCCACAGCCACCTTACATATAAGTTTCAAAAAGATCCGATCAAAACTGAAGGGGCTACAGTGATGACAAGGTAAAAAATCGGCATTTTCAGCAATCAAAGGGACGTAACTCTATGATAAACCAGCGGACTAGGCCGGTTTTCGAACTCATCCGAGGTTTTATCCCCAGCCACATAAAATATAAGTTTCAGAAAGATCCGATCAAAACTGAAGGGGCTACGGTGATGACAAGGTCGAAAATGGGCATTTTCAGCAATCAAAGGGACGTAACTCTATGATAAATGGGCCGACTTGGCCGGTTTTCGAACTCATCCGAGTTTTTATCCCCAGGCACCTCACATATAAGTTTCAGAAAGATCCGATCAAAACTGAAGGCGCTACGGTGATGACAAGCATTTTCCCATAGTAAGTCTATGGGACCTTGTGGTTGCCATAGGAACCAAAGTTTTAGAGCGATTTCAAAAAAAAGTTTATGTCAACAATGCCCCACCAGAGGCATACTACAGGTGAGAAATGATTGAGATCAGCCTGCAGGATACAGAGATATAGCTGCTCAAAAGTGTGGACGGACGGACGACGGACGGACGACGGAGGACCCACTATACTATAAGCTCCCCTGGAGCCTTCGGCCCAGGTGAGCTAAAAATGTAATCTGCTACTTTTGGAGCTTTAAGGATTAATATTTTTCTTTCAAATTTACTCCTGGGGCCAGCTGTCCAAAACTAACATTGTCGTTAGTTAACATATTGTTAAAACTTTGATCGTTTAACATTTAATTTGGCAAATATACTGATATTTTTGCTGAAAAAACAACAACAAAAAACAACTAAATTTGAAAATGTAGTTGCTAGAACAGTTTAAAACAATTTCACCCTTAACAAGTTCGTTAAGCTAAAGATGCTTTGAACAACTGACCCTAGGGGAAAATTTTTTTCTCTATATACATTATAATCAGAAACCCATGCGTTCGGACCCTGCCCATCGGGGCTTAAAGGAATAGATGGGCTGCATGATGCTTCCATGCAGAGCTTAAACCGACCACACACGAGTACTGGTAAACCGCTTAGAGGATATAAGCCTGCCCAGGCACAGTGGTGCGAGTCGGACCGTCCATGCTTATAAACACTATTGGTTTCATTGGACGACAGGGCTTGAGATGTCATTTCATCTCAATGTCGGGTAAAAGTCCCACAAAATTGGAAGCAATGTCTCCAAAATGACCTATACAGTGTTGATGGGGACGTTAAACCTTAAATCAAACAAACAAACAAACCCATGTGACATACTGAATTCGTTTGTTTAACCCATAAAATGACAACAACGAAAATTGTCGTCTGCTTTGTCATCTGCCGGTCAATTTAAAAGTCTTTTTGCAAGCAATGTTGACCCAGATCAGACTGCTCCTCTAGGAGCAGTCTGATCTGGGTCCACACTGTTTGCCTGTATGAAAAATATTTTTAAAAAGTTTGCAAGAAGATTCAGCAGATGACATAAGCAGACGACATTTTCAAAGTTTTTCACAGCATCTTAAGGGCTAAGAAATATTTCAGCTCTAGAAGTGACTAGATGAGTTATAAATCACAGTTTGGAACCAGATGTAAATTAGATCAAATCACGAGCACATAGGGCAAGTGATTTATCCACATACAACGAGTGGACACAGTGTGATTTAATTACTCAACAATTAACACACTAGAACTGATCTATTTCAATTCTAAGTTCTAACACACAACAATACTGTTGTTGTTTCCATCAAATTCTCCCAATCTATCGCCATTGTTAGAAAAAAATTTTTTGCCAAAATTATTGACTGTAACACGTTCTTGTTTGTTTGTTTGTTTGATTTCAGGTTTAACGTCCCCGTCAACACTGTAAAGGTCAATTTTGGAGACGTTGCTTGCCATTTTGTGGGACTTTTACCCGACATTGAGATGAAATGACATCTCAAGCCCTGTCACCCAATGAAACCAGTAGGGTTTATAAGCATGGACGGGCCGACTCACACCACTTTGCCTGGGCAGGCTTAGATGCTCTAAGCAGTTTACCAGTACTCGTGTGTGGGTCGGTTTCAGCTCTGCGTGGAATCATCATGCAGCCCATATATTTCTTCAAGCCCCGATGGGCGGGGGCCGTCATGTTCTTTTGTAAGGTTTTTGATGTGAGAAAATGATATTTCACCATCAAAGAATCTACGAGTGACATCATAAAATGGAGGCTTTTCGTGTCACTCTCTTGCATTCCATTGTCTACATAGGCGCACTGTGCTGGTATTATTGTGTTTCAATATACTTGATCTTTATGCCTACTTAAGACATTTTTGTTTCAACCATAAAACATATGGCCATACTTTCTAGCGTTTGTTTTCATGACTGGAATGAAATGTCTATCTGGGCTGTGTTCCTAACTCTTATCATGCTGTTCACGACAACCCCTATCTTTGGAAACAGTGTAGATCCAGATCAGATGGCTTCTGAAGAAGCCATCTGATCAGGATCTACACTGTTTGACATGAAGGATATGGATTTGTAAGAATAAATTTAATGAAGTAATCTGACTGGTTCAAAGTTAGAAATGGGTGTGGCTGAACAGAATATTCAGCAAGAGAAGAGTTAATACAGCAAATAGCCAGGACACCATATTTCCCCGAGGGTATCTTTTTTTGTCATACTGAAGAACAGTGTGATTTGGAACCCAAGCAGTATCCAGCATCTCTTGAAGATGATCAGAATCTTTGCTGGGCACTTATTAAAGAACATGTATATTCTTGTTTGTTTGTTTGATTTGAGGTTTAACGTTCCCCATCAACACTGTATAGGTCATTTTGGAGACGTTGCTTCCAATTTGGGGGGACTTTTACCTGACATTGAGACGGAATGACATCTCAAGCCCTGTCGCCCAATGAAACCAATAGGGTTTATAAGCATGGGCATTCTAACTTTGGCAGGCTTATATCCTCTAAGCGGTTTACCAGTACTAGTATGGGGTCAGTTTAAGCTCCACATGGAAGCATCTTGCAGCCCATCTATTTCTTCAAGCCCCGATGGGTGGGGTCGAGGATATCTTTTCTGCTACACTGAAGCAGATTTCTGTCATTTGGCAGCATCTCTTGAAGATGATCAAAGGCTTTGCTTGGCACTTATCAAAGATGGTTGGTTGATTTTAAGTTTAACGTCCCCTTCAACACTGTAAAGGTCATTTTGGAGACGTTGCTTCCATTTTTGTGGGACTTTTACCTGACATTGAGATGAAATGACATCTCAAGCCCTGTCACCCAATGAAACCAATAGGGTTTATTAGAATGGACGGTCCGCCTCGCACCGCGGTTCCTGGACAGGCTTAGATCCTCTAAGCAGTTTACCAGTACTAGTGCGGGCCGGATTCAGCTCTGCGTGGAAGCATCATGCAGCCCATATATTTCTTCAAGCCCCTATGGGCGGGGGCCTACACTTATCAAAGAACATGTATATTCTGCATGGTCTTGTAAAATTACCCACTGAGATGCCATGAAAAACTGCATCTGACAATATTGTCTGCCGATGCCATCTGCTGCGATCATAGTGAACATTTCAAACCTATTTTTGCCTACAGGCAATCAGTGTGGACCCTGATCAGACTGCTCCCTTTGGAGCAGTCTGATCTGGGTCCACTCTGTGCAATCAGTGTGGAACCTGATCAGACTGCTCCCTTAGGAGCAGTCTGATCTGGGTTCACTCTGTTTGCAGTAACAACTTTTGAAATAATTCAGCAGATGAATTTTGTTGTGACTGGTGGGCTAAGGTATAACAAAACTTTGATCTGATATAATTTGTTACAGGAAATGTACTACAAAAATGAGGGGAATTATAAATCACTTATATCTTGAACATATCACATTTTACACTAAGAAATTTGTACCTGATTGTTGTACAAACCGTACAAAACAAATATTACTTGTAGTTTAACCCATTTTGTACCGGAAACCCCAAAATGGGTACCTGGGCAAACAGCGCAGGCCCAGATCAGAACACCACACATCGCGGCATCTGATCTGACAGGGCCTCCACTGTCTGCTTAAAGTTCAGCCATATTCAAAATCAATTTTGAAGAAAAAAAAAAAAAACAACCTGACACCCCTAAATTTTAATATGGACTCCTGTAACATATAAGGTTTTTGTTTGATTTGAGGTTTAACGTCCCCGTCAACACTGTAAAGGTCATTTTGGAGACGTTGCTTCCAATTTTGTGGGACTTTTACCCGACATTGAGATGAAATGACATCTCAAGCCCTGTCGCCCAATGAAACCAATAGGGTTCATTAGCCTCACACCGCGGTTCCTGGACAGGCTTAGATCCTCTAAGCGGTTTACCAGTACTAGTGTGCGGGCCGGATTCAGCTCTGCGTGGAAGCATCATGCAGCCTATATATTTCTTCAAGCCCCTATGGGCGGGGGCTTGTTATATATAAGGTGGAAGATTCTATTTGGTACAAAAAGGGTTAATGACACATAAGGTGAAAGAATGAAGATAATTTCGGGATAATTTTTATTTCTCAACAAAAATCTATGTGGGTACTTGTTAAAATGGTCTCACTACGGCCATCATATTAACTCAATGCAGGCGGGAACCTCCTAAGGTGGTACCTTGGCAAACAGTGCAGGCCCAGATCAGACGCCGCAGAATGCGGCGTCTGATCAGGGCCTGCACTATTTGCTAAAAGAATTTTCAGTCAAAAAATAGAATAAAAACGGAAAAATAGGCCTACCACCCCTTCTATGACAAATGGACCTGTCCAACATATAGTAATGGAAGAGTCCATTAGTATAAAATGGGTTAACAAGTCTGTGTTATAAACACCCCAGTCACCAGGGCGTCCAACTGATATTGGTTTCATTACGATAACAAATCCATGTGGTATAGCTCATTTTTTCACATCTCAAAAATGGCTACTTTTCTGTTGAAAATCTGTGGTATTTTTCTTATTTATACTGCAAACATAGGTTGTGGGTGCTCATTAGAACCGCCTCATTGAGGCGGTTCTAATGAGTACCCACAACCTATGTCTTGGTGCAGAAATAAGACAACTAATGTATACCCCGTAAACCCCATTTTTTGCTATATAAAGTGGGATTTAAGGGAGGGGGGTGGGTGTTCATTTCACAGGCTTGTCCATGTGATGAAAGTTGGGCAAGGGTTGCTGTCCTTGCAGCTGGTAAGGGAAGAGGGAGAAAGCTGTTATTTTCTTCTGTTTGTTTGTTTGTTTGATTTGAGGTTTAACGTCCCCGTCAACACTGTAAAGGTCATTTTTGAGACATTGCTTCCAATTTTGTGAGACTTTTACCCGACATTGAGGTGAAATGACATCTCAAGCCCTGTCGCCAAATGAAGCCGATAGGATTTATAAGCATGGACGGTCCGCCTCCCATAGCGGTTCCTGGACAGGCTTAGATCCTCTAAGCGGTTTACCAGTACTAGTGTGTCCGGCCGGATTCAGCTCTGCGTGGAAGCATCATGCAGCCCATATATTTCTTCAAGCCCCTATGGGCGGGGGCTGTGTATTTTCTTCTGTTTCTTCACATTCATTCATTTTCCTCTTTCTCCCCTGTCCCTCCTGTATTACTCCTCCACTATCTCTTCTCTCCCTTTCTCTGGAGATGACACGAAATGACCCACAAGTGCTGACCCCTGTAAACCCCACTTTATGTGGTTAAAAGTGGCGTGTGTGAATTCAGGTTTAACTTCGCTTTCAACAATTTTTCAGTCATATCACGACGGTATCTGGTTGCGACAGGGAGCTCAATGCTCACTTTTATAGTGCTGCCTCACTGAAGTATCATGTCCCAGACACATTACATGATACCACACCCAGTCACATTATCCTGACACTTGGTCGACCAGTCCTAGCTCTACCCCATAAAACTGAGTGCCAAGCGAGGAGCAGCTAGTACCATTCTTAAAGACTTTGGTATGTCGCGGCCCGGGAACTCCCGTTCGCCGGAGCGGACACTCTACCAACTGAGCTATCAGGGCCAGTTTGGTTAAAAGTGGCATTTACAGGATATAGTGTCCTTTATGCGCTCAAAAACAAAGATTGTGGATACTCTAAGAACCACCTCAATGAGACCGTTTCCACAAGCATGGATAATTTATGTTTCAGCTAGAAACAAGAAACATATGACAAATTTTCATTTGGAAAACACTAGTTTTTGACATATGGAAGATTCCCTTTTAGCACACCGGTGTGTTATCGTAAATGGTTATTGCAATGGATTCTAACAAGTACCCACAACAAACAAACCGTCCCAATTTATTCCTAGAAAACACAAAAAATGTCTAAAAACATGGTTAACAGCGTTTAGAGACAAACAGAGGGATTATGACAACACCTTAACCCCTATCCTGCTGTTAACAACAACTCCTAACATTGCAAGCAGTGTAGATCCAGATCAGATGGCTTCTGAAGAAGCCATCTGATCAGGATCTACACTGTCATGCAGTCTGTGAACTGAATGAATATACATGTAATATATCAAGTAATCTGATTGGTTGACAGCTGGCAATGGGGTGTGGCTCAGTTAATATATACTTTATCTGGACAAAGGTTAGCAGAATTTTTAAAGCAGACCTCAATTTTATTTACTTAAGGGGAATGGGAACACCTGGCCGATTTTCCACCATTTTTCAAAGGGAGACCACTTTCAGGACTTCGTGTTCGCTTTTCTATAAGCCCTGTCCCATTGAAAAAGGGGTCTACTCTTAATAGGAAAGAATTTGCTCCTTAGGAGCAAATTCTTTCCTTTACGAGATGGCCCCAATTGACATTGGAGGCAAAAATACTTTTGCAGGAGTTGCCTCCCCTGAAGGTGTTCCCATTCCCCTTAAGAAAGTTAGGCCTGAATTACATTTGAATTGTCTGCCCATGCAAAAGCTACTCTTTTTCTGTTTTCAGCAATTTGCTGCACAAATATTGGAATATTTGCCACACAAGATTTTAATAATATCTTAACCCTTATCCTATTGACCATGACAACCCCTACCTTTGCAAACTGTGTAGATCCACTAAGACCACTTTTGAACAGTCCCAAAAGTGGTCTCTTATTAGGAGACACTTTTCTCAATAAGCTTTTAAAAGCCGATTTAGTCTTGAGATTACGTGGTTCTTAATAGCAGAATTTTACTGTATATCTAGTAATTTGATTGGCTGATAGTCAGAAATAGGTATTGCTGGATTAATAAGGATTAAATAACGAGCCCATTAGTTTTGAACACTTGGGCAGAGGAGTTAACATTTAGATTTGACAAGATCCCATCCATCTGTGATACAAACTTCTACAATTAATATCCTAATTCAAATATGAATTGCCCCTGCCCATCGGGGCTTGGAGAAATATATTGGGCAACAATGATGCTTCCACGCGGAGCTGAAACCGACCACACACGAATACTGGTAAACCCCTAAGAAGGACTAAACCTTCCCAGGCAAAGTGGTGCGAGTCGGCCCGTCCATGCATATAAACCCTATAGGTTTCATTGGGCAACATGAATTTAGATGTCATTTCATCTCAGTGTCGGGTAAAATTCCCTCAAATTTGGAAGCGACATCTCCAAAATGACCTAAATTGTGTTGCTGGGGAAGTTAAACCTCAAATCAAACAAAGTTTAAGATCAGATGGCTTCTGAAGAAGCCACCTGATCAGGATCTTCACCATCTGACATGCAGTTTGATAACTGAATGACACATTATAACAAGCGATTTGATTGGCTGATAGTCAGAAATGGGTGTGGCTAATTTTTTTTTTCAGGTTAAGATTAACTAAGGAGATCATTGGTTTTGAACAACTTGGCTAAGGAGTTAACTTTTAGATTTGACAAGATCCCATCCATTTGTGATATAAACTTCTACAATTAACATAGTAAATCAAATATGAACACATCTTTGACCAACACTACCATTTTTGGTAAAAAATCATTTTGGCAAAATACTTAATATGGCTTCTTGGCATGGCATATTGTAAAACGAATAGAAAATATGAACACATTAACCCATTGTATACGGGGAAACCCCTGAAGTGGTACCTTGGCAAACAGTGCAGGCCCAGATCAGACGCCGCGTTCTAGACGCCGCACAACGCGGCGTCTGATCAGGGCCTGCACTATTTGCTAACAGAATTTTCTGTCAAAAATAGAATAAAAACAAAAATATAGGCCTGACACCCTTTATATGACAAATGGACTTGTCCAACATATAGCAATGGAAGAGTCCACTAGCACACAATGGGTTAAAATTAAAAATGAAAATAATAAAAATACCTACAAAACTAAATATGGCTGATATTTCCATAACTGCAGATTAAGTGGAGTACTAAAGATAATTTTTTATATTGTTAACTGTTCTAGCAACTAAAATATCTAAAATTTGGAATTTTTGCCATATTAATTAAATGAGCCCCGCCAAGGTAATTTGTGTCTTCGAGCATTCCGTCATGACAAATTTTAACTGCGCATGCCCAGCCATTCAGAGCGACCAGGGATATGGCTTTCTGTCTGAAGGTTCCTCTTGATTCACTGCTTGTATGAGCGAGCAGCGAAGGTTCTGGCGAGACTGCGCGGATGCACAGGCTCGCCTGAACCTTCGCTGCTCGCAAAGGCGCTAAGTACCAAAATCTCTTGACGGGGCCCAAATGATCAAATGATCAAAATTGGTTAACTAAAACATCTTAAGTTTTGATCAACTGGCCCCAGGCTGGACTGTCGTTAGTTTGTTTGATTTGAGGATTAACGTCCCCATCAACACTGTATAGCTCATTTTGGAGAGGAGTTGCTTCCGATTTTGTGAGATTTTTCCCGACAATGAGATGAAATGACATCTTCAGGCACTGAAACCAACAGAGTTTACATGCATGGATGGTTCGACTTGCACAACTTTGCCTTGGCAGGCTTAGACCCTCTAAGAGGTTTACCAGTACTCATGTGCGGTCCGTTTCAGCTCTGCGTGGAAGCAATATGCAGCCCCAATGGGCGGGAGTCCCTGTTGTTTGTTAAAATGTCATTAAACCTTTGATCGTTTACTATCACAAATATGCTATAATGCTAGCTCAAAAGAATGCAACTTGCACTTTTTCAGCAAAAATACCGGAGGAATAGATATTAAACTTGCTATAACAGTCAAAACTTTTACCACTAGCAAGCTCGATAAGCTAAAAATGCTTTGAACAACTGGGCCCTGGCTAAAACAAATAAAAAATTTAAGGTAGATATGGTTTTTTGATTTTCCTATATTGTGTAATGTTTTAAAATTCATAAGTGTATACACATATACCTCGTTACAATACCGATGGGTTGCTGCATTGATATCCAAATCAGGGACGATATTACCCGAAATTCTACCTCCCTAAACATATCTGAACACAAAACCAATGATTTAGCGACAATTATCCCCTATATCATGAAAACACGCCTACCGTAAAAATTCGGCTATAAGGCGATTCGGCTATAAGACGGGACCCCTTTTTCAGTTCTTCTAATGTGGGATTTTGCTTATACTCTTTTATAAGACGGGTCAATTTTTTGCCATATCTGTCGGGGCCTTTCTGCTACTGCTAGATGCCGTTTAGATGTGAGAAATCGGTCTTTTTTCGTCAGAAAACCCCTCTACTTACCCCTCACATGGCTTTGTTTATGTCTGTTGACATAGTGTCTTCGTTTGTGAGAGTTACAAAGAGAGACAACTCTTACTGAATCTGAATCGGTAGGTCTATTAAGGGTCGGGAAAAGGGGGAAACGTCGGGCCGATACGTCGTATCGCTGTCGGCCCGAAGTTGTCCCTGTACATGCTTTGCTGACTAAGGCTAGACAGCTTCACAGACTTCTATTTAATAGACGACAGGGCTGACAAATCCATTTCCCGGCTGCCCGAGACAAGACCGAAATCGCGCCGGGCAAGTGCACTTTGACCTTATGAAGCCCGGTCTGCGGGCAAGTGCAAAAAAATCGTCTACAATTGTTAGTCTTTCTGAGTCCTTAAATCCGGTAAAACTAGACCAGTAAGTTAATCGCAATAATTAATGCAGACAAACCATCTGTGTATTTATTACGGTTCAAGTATGACACTATTGTTAATCCCTGTCTTATAATTGCCACCCTGCGGTGCGTGTCGATAAGGTGTGAAAATATGGTCAAGTTATGTCTCGTATTTGCGTTTATGCTCCAATCATAAAATTTGCGTTTATGCTCCAATCATAAAATTTAATCCGCAATTAATGTGAAAATGATTTAATCGCTCCTCAGACAATTAGCTACATCTAAAGGTAGAAGTTTGCATTACAAAAATGGACTTTTCTACGATCTCATGAATGGTTATGTTTTGGCGCCAAATAGCAGACGCTGGGCGAAAAAAGTCGAACGCTGTTGTTGGTTATTGACACGGAGCTTCTGGGGATAATTCGGGAGCTGTGCAAAGCGCTGGTTTTCTATCCACCTCTATTCACAACCGTTTAGCTATCGAGAAAATATTTTTTACTGGTTCCTAACGTTTTTTTTTATGAACGAGATACACACAATGACATTAAACACGTGTTGGGGTGCTGGCGGCGGATGACGTCATTTACCAATCGCGTGCAGAAAAATGGTAGCGTCGGTTTATGGGCGGCGATTTATATCAATTCAAAAATCATTGATCGGCATTTTCCATATGTCTGGTCATCGCCGGACATTGCCGGAAAAAAGCATGCAGTCCATGACCTCGGCTATAAGACGGGGTCAATTTTTCGGGCTCATTTTGGAGGGAAAAATCCTCGTCTTATAGCCGAATTTTTACGGTATATAATTTTCACCCACTTGAACGCCACTTTTATATAGTAAAAGTGGGGTTTAAAGGTGTAAACCTTATTTTTATTATTTCTGCTCTAAAATATAGATTGTGGGTACTCGTTAGAACCACCTCGATGAGGGGGTTCTAACGAGTACCAACAATCTATATTTTGAACACAAATAAGAAAAATATAACAATTTTTCATCTTAAAACTTTCATTTTTTCGGCAATGAAGGACAATGTATTTGTATAGGCGTGTTTTCGTAATGACATATCAATGCAATAACTCATTTATTAAATAGCTAAAACAGTTAATGTAATCATACAGATGTTAGGTACCCACTATATTATACAAACAATAGTTGCTCAACATCGTACAACAGCGAAAATAGAGGACATTGCATTAGTGTCCATGTATTATTGAATTTATTAAACAAGTTGAGGAAAAGGGATAAATTGTGAGGCTTAGCTGAGCAATTTTGCCTTTTTCTCGAGTATAATAAATTCAATAACAAATGAGCATGAATCATGATTCTATTCATTATATGACATTTAAAACACATTTAATTCACCATTTTTGCACAAAAATGTCAACATCCCACCATTAGTAAAAGGATGTCGTACGTGTAACATTACAAGATATATTTAAATAATTTGCATATTTAATCCACTGGTAGATTACAGAATTTAATACATGGTGTTATTACCTTCTTGGATGCTATGTCATATATGATAAATAATAGTATGTTATGGCTCAAACATTTCACAGTAATTACATTGGGTTTTGGTTTTAACAAGTTAATTTTCGTAAACCTAACACAAAATATGAGGTGATACACATGAAAGTGGCTTTTAACATACATTTGAAGCTCTTTACATGTTCATAGGCAGCCAACTATCAAGGGCAACTGCAAAAGCTACTCTCATTTGTAACCCATTTTGTACTGGAAACCCCAAAAAGGGTAGTTGACAAACAGGGCAGGCCCAGATCAGACGCCGCAGAACGCGGCGTCTGATCAGGGCCTACCCTGTTTGCAAAACGTTCAGCCAGTTTTCAAACAGATTTTCAAGAAAACAAAACCTAACACCCCTAAGTTTTAAAATGGACTCCTGCTATATATAAGGAGAAAGATTCCATTTGATACAAAATGGGTTAAGCAAAACCGAGTTTATTTGATATTGTTCTTGAAAGTGTATTGCTTTGTACAACTGGGCTCTTGATGTTATACCCTAAATCTGGGCCCAGTTGTTCAAACAACGTTAGCTTAACAAGCTCTTTAGAGGTCAAGTCGTTAAGTGTTCCAGCCAGTACAATATCTAAGATTTAGTCATTTTTGCGGAAAATAAAGCTACTCACATTTTTTTTCAGCAAAAATATTAGTATATTTGCCGTATTTAATGATCGACATTTTAACGATATGTTAGCTAACGACATCATTAGTTTGGAACAACCGGACACTGATATTTACCCATATAACACCGAGCGAAATTAAAGAGAATGCAAAATGCTTCAAGCATGAATCCAGACACAATCTTTCGATTTTTCATTTTATTTTACTCATTCTTGATTGGATATCTGAACAGCACTTGTTTGTCTGTTCAACTACAGTCGAACTTTAATGGCTCAAACACCTTAAGGACCTCGAAAATCTGTTCGAGACGGGGGTAGTTTCGAGCCACTGAGGTTACTGTCAGGAGGCATAACGACATACTTTTAGACATAGTTTCGGTTTTCTATAATGAATATGTATGATGTGTGTACTCATTAGAATCGCCTCATCGAGGCGATTCTAATGAGTACACACAGGATACATTTCCAAGATAAAATATTAAAATCTCCTTAACTATCCCCACTATTTCTTATGTCGAGGATTTCGCAAGGGGCTCAAGAATGGGTTCGACACATCCATGGTAAAAAAGCCATCGGGGTTCGAGCCATCAAAGTTCTACTGTACATGTACATATTTACCTATTTCAGATGAGAAGTCCCCTGAACTGTTACACTGGAGAACAGTGAAGTTTTGCCAGTAAAAATACCACTGCATTTGGCAACTTTGACAGTTCAGTATCACTAGAAAAAACTCAAATTTTTGCTAAAAAATGTGAGTAGCTTTTACATTTTTGGCAGCGAAAAAAATACTCCTGTACTAGACATGCTGTTTACTAGAAGACTTAACACTTTGAACACTTATAAGTTTCTTAAGATAACGAGGCTTTGAACATTTGGGCCCTGAAATGTAACAAAAGGGTCATCTTTTGGACCAGTTTACTCGTAACTGGGAGTACATGTACAGTAGAACTTCGATGGCTCGAACACCGATGGCTCGTTTACCATGGATGAGTCGAATCCATTCTTGAGTCCCTAGCGAAATCCTATATTAAGAACTAGTGAGGGATAATCAAGGAAATTGTAGTCTTTTATCTTACAAATGTATGCTGTGTGTACTCATTAGAATCGCCTCGATGGGGAGATTCTAATGAGTACACACAGCATACATATTCATTATGGAACACCAAAAAGATGTCTAAAAGTATCTCGTTATGCCTCCTAGCAGTAATCCTCAGTGGCTCGAACTCCCTGTCTCGAACAGATTTTCGAGGTCCCAAAGGTGTTCGAGCTATTGAAGTTCGACTGTATAAAGAATATGGCAGCTCATGAACAAGAATATCTAGTTCAAAATTAACTATCCTGACTAGCTTAACTGCATTTCATCAAAAAGAAATAATTTGAACAAAAAAGCTGACTACTTTGACTAGCTTTAAAAATAACTGTTAAAATACCGTATTTGCCAGAATGAGCGCACCTGCTCCTATAGGCACACACCAATACTTTTCAAGAAGTTAAGTTGACACCATTTGAAAAGGTAAGATTTTGCAGTCTGCCGAAGTCAAAACAGTACAAAAAGATCATGTTAACATATCAATTATTATGTTTCTGTGTTAACCCTTATCCTGCTATTCACGACAACCCCTACCTTTCCAAACACTGTAGATCCAGATCAGATGGCTTCTAAAGAAGCCATCTGATCAGGATCTACACTGTTTGACATTCAGTCTGTGAATTTGTAGGAATAAATTACATGAAGTAATCGGATTAGTTCAAAATCATAAATGGGTGTGGCTAAATTAATTATTCACCAGGATGAGAGTTAAAGTGGCTAAAATTGCTGACTTGTGTTTATTATGGAACTTATTGTGTTTTAACTCATAAAATGCCAATCACGACCATTGTCTTCTGCTTTGCCGTCTGCCGGTTACATTAAAAGTAATTATTTGCAAACAGTGTGGACCCAGATCAGACTGCTCCTACAGGAGCAGTCTGATCTGGGCCCAAACTGTTTACAGGAGCAGTCTGATCTGGGCCCAAACTGTTTGCCTGTATGCAAAAATACTTTCAAAAAATTTGCAAAAAAAATCAGCAGATGACATAAGCAGATGACATTTTCAGATGTAGGTTTTCTTGGCGACTTCAGGGTAAATACTTATGCTCCTCAATATGTCGAGTTTGGACATGTTTCATTCAATCTAACATGTCTGAATTTGGCATGACATCAGGTTTGTTTGTTTGTTTGATTTGAGGTTTAACGTCCCCGTCAACACTGTAAAGGTCATTTTGGAGACGTTGCTTCTAATTTTGTGGGACTTTTACCCGACATTGAGATGAAATGACATCTCAAGCCCTGTCTCCCAATGAAACCAATAGGGTTTATTAGCATGGACGGTCCGCCTCGCACCGCAGTTCCTGGACAGGCTTAGATCCTCTAAGCGGTTTACCAGTACTTGTGTGTGGTCAGTTTCAGCTCTGCGTAGAAGCATCGTGCAGCTCATCTATTTCTTCAAGCCCTGATGGGCGGGCGCTGTCCACCATCACCACCTCAATGAGGTGGCTCTAATGAGCACCCACAACCTATGTTTACAAAAGCAGTTCTAACTAGCACCAGCACCTGGGTGAACTAGCACCCGCATCTGGGTGCTTGTTAGAACCACCTCATTCAAGACATAGGTTGTGGGTACTTGTTAGAACCACCTCAATGAGGTGGTTTTAACGAGCACCCACAATCTAGGTTTACTGAGGCAGTTCTAACGAGCACCTACAACCTATGTTTTGGTTCTAATGAGCACCTGCAACCTATGTTAATTGAGGCAGTTCTAACGAGCACCTTCAACCTATGTTTTGGTTCTAATGAGCACCCACAACCTATGCTCATTGAGGCAGTTCTAATGAGCACCTACAACCTATGTTTTGGTTCTAATGAGCACCGGCAACCTATGTTTACTGAGGCGGTTCTATTGAGCACCTACAACCTATGTTTTGATTCTAATAAGCGCCCACAACCTATGTTTATTTAGGTGGTTCTAATGAGCACCCACAACCTATGTTTTACTATGAATACTGAGGCGGTTCTATTGAGCACCTACAACCTATGTTTTGGTTCTAATAAGCGTCCACAAACTATGTTTATTGAGGCGGTTCTAATGAGCACCCACAACCTATGTTTTTAGTATAAATAATTAAAATATCACAAATTTTCATTGGAAAAGTAGTCATTTTGGAGATAGAGAAGAATGCACTATGTCACACGGGTGAGTTATCATAATGAGGAGTATTTGCTTGCACCTATCTGTGCTATAAATAGAACTTTTGAGATTAGTGTGAAATGTCTAACTGCACTGTACACTCATTACTGCCAATATGGTAATACCTGACTATCAGAAGAAGAAGTGAGCCAGATACCATATGTGACTCCTTTACCACACTTTCTCCAAATTGCAACTATACTGGCGGAAAAAAGAAACTGCATGTATAAAAAAATAAATTTTCTATAATTCTAAAATTCATTTATGCTTGAAACTTTACAAAAACATGATGTGTATACTCCTTAACAATATTGATTGGTAAATAAGGTCCTTGCATGTGCATTTCGTTGTTCTTGTGCAAGTGCAGGATTAAGCATATTCGTCCTCCTGAATGTGTTGGTAAGCAATGCCTAGACTCAACGAAGCTCAGCGCAACCCAGCGGTTGGCATGATTCGGGCTGGTGTATCCCAAAATGAGGATTGCAGACAGTTTGGCATGCATAGGAACACTATTTCGGCTTTATGGAGATGTTATCAGCAATTTGGTAACACCAGGGACCGTCACAGATCGGGACGTCCACGTGTGACGTCATTACGTCAAGACACTTACATCCCTGTGACGCATCTTCGAAACCGATTTCAAACTGCTGCTTTGCTGGCAAGAAGCATTCCTGGCTTGAGGAACATTAGTCCAAGAACTGTCAGAAACTGCTTGCGTGAACGGAACATTTGCCCTTGGCGTCAAGCAATCTGTCTAGTCCTACAGTGACGAATATGCTTAATCCTGCACTTGCACAAGGACAACGAAATGCACATGCAAGGACCTTATTTACGAATCAATATTGTTAAGAAGTATACACATCATGTTTGTGTAAAGGTTCAAGCATAAATGGATTTTAGATAAGAATTATAGAAAAATTATTTTTTATACATGCACAGTATCTTTTTTCCGCTTGTATAGAATGCTCTGTAAGAATTAGACCAAATAACTGCAAAGCTGGTATGAAGCAACTTCTCTAAGGATCTTCTGATTTTTTGACAAGTTGCTAAAACATTGTATTTTATATCTAAGAATGTGTGATTGTATCAATATTTAAAAGTTATGGTAGAAATGCAAAATATTACATAACACAAGAACGTTCTGATTAACAACTAATTAACACATAACCAAAAACTGGTAACAAAATATTCACAAAAGCAAGATAAAAATTGTGACTAGCAAATTAATTAAACACATTACGGTTGTACCAGAGTTGTCAAAGCACTGCATGTGTAAAACTGGGTCCTGTAGCTTAAAGCATCCTTAACTTAACAAACTCATTAATGCTCTGCATGCTGTTTTTTTTTTCTTCTGCAGATGACATTTTGATTCTTTTTCTTACGGTATTTTTCCAGAAAACAGGATTTGACGGATAATTATTTTGCTGAAGAAAATGCGAGCTATACACATTTTATTCAACAAAAATACCACTTTTATTGAATAATTAACGTTTTGACCATTAACAAGCTCGTTAAGCTAATGATGCTTTCAACAACTGGGCCTCAATTATTAAAATCTCCCTTGCCGGTGGTTGAATGGGGCTGATTTGATTCTGTAAGGAAACTAAAGTTGCAATATATCTGAACGGCAAACAGTGTAGGCTTCTGAAGAAACCATCTGATCTGGATCTACACTGTTTGCAAAGATAGGTAGTGTTGTGATCAGCAGGATAAAGTATTTTCCTATTGAAGTGACCTTTACTTAAAAAAACAAGAATTCCGCAGAAGGCGGCGTCACAACTGCTGGGGGCAAAAGTCATAGAAGCCACAATCAGAATGTTGTTATTAATTAAGTAAATTTCAAAGCAGTTGATAGTTGATGTAAAATGTGTCAAAGTCACTGGACCAAAAATATAGGCCATGGTCAACAGGTCAAGGTATGTGCCAAATCAGTACGAGGAGAAGTACTATGCAAAGTTTGGTGGCTGTAGGCCATTTATTTTAGGATATACATGTATTGAACATTGACATAAAAGTCTCTGGAGTGCATAATATAGGTTAAGGTCACCAGGTCAAGGTACCCACAGAGTAAGTAAATGTAGGAGAAGCACTATGCAAGGTTTGGTGGTTGTAGGCCTTATAGTTAAGAAGATATGGATTGTCGACCTAAAATGTTTTAAAGTCAATGGAGTGCAAAAAATAGGTCAAGGTCACCAAGTCAAGGTACCTGCACAGTCAGTACATCTAGGAGAACCACTATGCAAGATTTGGTGGTTGCAGGCCTTTTATTTGAGAAGATCTGGAACATTGACGCAAATTGTGTCAAAGTCAATGGAGCGTAAAATATAGGTCAAGGTCACCAGGTCAAGGTACCTGCAGAATCAGTACATCCAGGAGCAGCATTATGCAAGCCTTGATGGTTGTAGGCCTTTTATTTGCAGAGATATGGAACTTCGACATAAAAATTTGTCAAAGTTGCTGGAGCGTAAAATATAGGTCAAGGTCACTGGGTCAAGGTACCTGCAGAGTCGGCACATCTAGGAGAAGCACTATGCAAGATTAGATGGTTGTGGGCCTTTTATTTGAGGAGATCTGGAACTTTGATGTAAAATGTGTCAAAGTCAGTGGAGCGTAAAATATAGGTCAAGATCACCATGTCAAGATACCTGCAGAGTCAATACATCTAGGAGAAACACTATTCAAGATCTTATTGGTGTAGGCCTTTTATTTGAGAAGATCTGGAACATTGACGTAATTTGTGTCAAACTCACTGAAGCGTAAAATATAGGTCAAGGTCACCGGGTCAAGGTGCTTGCCTAGTCAGGAGCTAAGGGTGATGTTTCATGAAAGGTTTGATGGTTGTTTAGTCTTATACATGTAGTTGATAACAATACAAACTTCGACGTAAATGTCGAACTTCGACGTAATGGAATGGTAAAAGTCACTGGAGCCCAAAATATAAATCAAATTCACCAGGTCAAGGTGCTTACAAAGTGAGAAGGTCTATGAGATGTTTCATGTAAGGTTTGATGGTAGCTGAGGTTTGAAATAAAAACTTTGACGTAAATGCGGAACTTTGACGTAAATGTCGAACTTCGACGTAATGGTCAAAGTAACTGGAGCGCAAAATATAGGTCAAAGTCACCAGGTCAAGGTGCTTACAAAGTGAGAAGGTCTATGAGATGTTTCATGTAAGGTTTGATGGTAGCTTAGGTCTGTAAATAAAAACTTTGACATAAATGTCGAACTTCGACGTAAATGTCGAACTTTGACGTAATGGTCAAAGTCACTGGAGTGCAAAATATAGGTCAAAATCACCAGGTCAAGGTGCTTACAAAGTGAGAAGGTCTATGAGATGTTTCGTGTAAGGTTTGATGGTAGCTGAGGTTTGTAAAATAAAAACTTTGACGTAAATGTCAAACTTCGACGTAAATGTTAATAGACGGACAGACGGACGGAAAATCGGATGCCTATGTCGCACCCTGCTACAAGCAGGTGCGACAAAAAGAAAAACAAAACAGAACTTGCAATTAAGGGGAATGAATACACCTTCAGGGGAGGCAACTCAGTGAAAAAATATTGTTATCTCCTATACCAGCAGTCTCATTTTTTTTGCTAACACATCATTGTGCAAAAATAGGGTCTCTCCCCTAGAACTAGCATTTTTCAAATGAAAGCGTTTGATGTTTTTCTTATTTCCAGTACAAATATAGATTGTAGGTGCTTGTCAGAACCACCTCATTGAAGCGGTTCTAATGAGTACCCACAATCTATGTTTTTGAGCAAAAATAAGGAAAACAATGACTACCCCTGTAAACTACATTTTCCTATATAAAGAAGGGTTTTGCGGCATGTTTATTACACAAACGGATGTACTCTGAAAGGTTAGAATTGTCTCCTGAAAAGCAAATATTTTTCCTTCCTTTAAGGGTAGACCCCTTTTCAGATGAGCGGTCTTAAGTTGAGGTTTCATGTCACTGTCAACACTATTTAGGTCAATCTGGAGACAATGGATCTGATTTTGTGAGACTTTAACCCGACACTGAGATGAAATGACATCTCAAGCCCTACTGCCCAAAGAAACTGCATGGGTTTCAGGGAAAGACCCACTTGCAGTACTTTTGGCAGGGCTTATAAGCACACAAATAGGAAGTTCCGAAAGTTTCCCACCTTGTGCAAGTTTAGAAAAATATTAAATGATCAAAGTTTTAACAATTTATTAACGATGTCATCAGTTTGGAACAACTGGCCCCAGATTGAAAGGAAAGATACAAGCTCGGTGAATGGCCAGTCAACACTATTATGGGCAGACATTACTAACATACAGAAAACCCTCTTTATACCGACATTTGATATAACGACAAAACTCGTTAAGAATGTCAATTTCAAAGGAACAAATCCTTAGCTCAAGATGGTAAGGGTAAATGAAGATATTCAAGAATCTTGAATTTTTTACTCCAAAAAACAAATGCTGTGGATATTTGTTAGAATCTCCTCGGTGAGGCGATTCTAACAAATATCCACAGCATTTGTTTCTTAGTGTCACTGAGGAGAAAAGACCCCTTATTACCTATTATACTACTCCTTATGAGGAGTCTTTGTAGCGGCAAGCTCTTTATAACAGTAAAGTGTAAGGGAACAAATACTGTCGTTATAACCAGGGTTCTCTGTATATCAACAATATTTCATCCCCGCCCCCGCCCATAGGGGCTTGAAGAAATATATGGGCTGCATGATGCTTCAACGCAGAGCTGAATCTGGCCCGCACACTAGTACTGGTAAACCGCTTAGAGGATCTAAGCCTGTCCAGGAACTGCGGTGCGAGGCAGACCGTCCATGCTAATAAACCCTATTGGTTTCATTGGGGGACAGGGCTTGAGATGTCATTTCATCTCAATGTCGGGTAAAAGGCTCACAAAATTGGAAGCAACGTCTCCAAAATGACCTTTACAGTGTTGACGGGACGTTAAACCTCAAATCAAACAAACAATATTTTACCCCTCATGATGACAAACCTGGAGATCTGGTGCGAGATCTGCCATGCGTGGAGCAAGCCAGCTACCTGGAAGGGGATCCATTTACATTATGATAACACACCCGTGCGTCATAGTGCATTTGTTACATCTCCAAAAGGGTAAATTTTCGGAAGAAAATTTGTGATTTTATTGTTATTTATACTCAAAACATAGGTTGTGGGTACTCGTTAGAACCGCCTCATTGAGGCGGTTCTAACGAGTACCCACAACCTATGTCTAGGAGCAGAAAGAAGGAAAATAATGCATACCCCCATAATGTTTACAACGTAAACCCCAGTTTTCTCTGTATAAAGTGGGGTGTAAGGGGGTGTTTATTTCACGGACTTGTTATCGTGATGTTTGGATGTTGCTTGCCCCTGTACCTGCACGTCAATCAAAACTCCGATGATGATGATAATGATGATGATGAAATATTTTTCTTATCTACAAATCTACTACACCAATTGTTACATAAAACAACTGTTTACACCATATATCTTTTATCATAATTATCACAGACATTTATATACGTAAAACACTAGTACTTTTTTTTTCATCAGAGCCAGTAAATGACAAAAGGGTATTTGTACTTGGCAGTGAAATCAATGCATATCTGAAACAAATAAAAATGATATTTTGACACTGTGAAAATATATATTTTGACACTGTGAAAAATAACATGACCATGCAGACTGGACTACTTTTTGGCTCGTTTTTCGTATAAAATAAAAAGAGAATTCACATTTTTTTTTTCAATAATTACCAATATTTCATCAAATGTGTTGAAAACATGTTCCATCAAGTGTGCTAAAAACACCAGAAATTTTCAAGACTGCAAAGCATGTTACGAGCATCAGTTCAAGTACAGTACATCGTCAAAGTCACATATAAAATACTGCTCCATCGGACACACCAAGGCTGGTCAGACCTGGTCCAAGTCCAAAATACCTGGTTGCAGACCAGCGCGCGACCTCTTATTTCAATCTCTGCTAATTGTGATGCAGTCTAAGTGGAAAAGAACAGCCATATTCGACTGGTAAGATTCGTGAAATTTCCATGAAATTTCACGTGAGGTTCGGCGTTTCCATCTAAGAGATCATGCTTCACGATCGCTTATGAACTTGGATAATTACTAGTATTTCACTTTACCTATCCACACTTTACCTGTGCAGGCTTATACGTAAGCGATTAACCAGTACAGTCCACATTCTTTCACCAGAAACTGACAACTGCCCTTCTTGAATCAGCAGAAGGGAGAGAATGACCATAGAAAAGATTTCATGATCAATCTCCAAGAAAGAATGTTGCCGACCCCGGCAGGTCAATGTATTCAACACTATGTCTGAAAAGGTAACTAAAATCTTTTTTTTTCCTGAAAATGCTGTGAGAATTTAAATATCTGAGGTTGAATTGTTCATAAAAGATAATAGTCATGTCTGGCTGGTCGACAATAGAATGTGCACAGTGCACAAGACATAACAAGAGCTCTGCAAGTGGGGCATCATATGCTCGTGGCATCACGAAAACATCCTATATAATTTTGACCCCCCTTAAACCCCACTTTTATATAGTAAAACTGGGGTTTACAGGGGTAAATATGTTCTATAAAAGGGTTATCCTTTGGAAGCAAGGAATACACCACAGAAGTGAAAAATATGGAGTGTACATGTTTTCTGGGCCAGACTAGCTAGTTTCGGCCAATTATGCCTCATCAGTGACACTCAGATATTTTCAAAATTCCACAAACCTTATTTTTCTTATTTCTGCTCTAAAATATAGATTGTGGGTACTCCTTAGAACCGCCTCAATGTAATGAGGCGGTTCTAACGAGTACCCACAATCTATATATTGAGCAAAAATAAGTAAAATATCACAATTTTACATCTTAAAATATTCATTTTTTCGGCGATAAAGGTTACAATGTATTGGTATAGGCGTGTTTTCGTATTGGCAAGTAGTAAGATGTACTATATATATAATGAATTGAACAAGTCAGTGTTTGTGGACTGTAACCTTAAAATTTTGCTCCACATCATGGTCTAGCTTAAAACCATTCATCCTTCTCACTATCATTGATGGGGCACAAAAAATGTCAAATTCTATCCCCATTAACATACTAATATAAACCAGTGCCCAGTTGTTCAAAGCATCGTTAGCTTAACGAGCTCGTTAGTGGCCGTATTGTTAACTGTTCTAGCCAGTTCAATATGTAAAACTTTGGTATTTTTGCTGAAAAAAAATGTGAGCAGCTTTTGCATTTGCAAAAGCAGCTCACATTTTTTCAGCAAAAATATTAGCATATTTTCCATAATAAATGATCAAAGTTTTAACGATACCTTAACCAACAATGTCATTAGTTTTGAACAGCTGGCCCTTGATTGTGGCAAGGAGTGCACATGAAAGACGGATGAGATTTTGTTTGATTGGTTTTCTAAAATCCTTGCTGTTTGAATACAAGCTTATCTTTTACCCTTTCTACCATATGAACATATAAACATACAGTAGAACTTTAATGGTTTGAACTCCTTTGGCAATATGAAATCGACTTTCTTCTCTTATCTTGCAAATGTATGCTGTGTGTACTCATTAGAATTGCCTCAATGAGGCGATTCTAATGAGTAGACACAACATAAATGCAAATGTATGATATGAGAACTCATTAGAGTCGCCTTGACGAGGTGAAACTAATGAGTACACACAACATACATTTATAATATAGAACACCGAAAAGATGTCCCACAATTATCTATATTATGGCTCCTGGTATTGGACTAACAGTAACCCTCTGTGGCTCGTGCTACTGCTGTCTTGAACAAATTTTCATGGTCCAAAGGGGCTCGAGCCATCAAAGTTCAACTACCAAAATAAGTGTAGATTCTTATGAGATTAGCCATCTCATTGGAATCTACACTGATAGTCATCCTGTCAATGATCACTAACTATACTCTCTGTTTTAACAGAATGGACTGGTCCAAATTCAAAGATGGACGAGTCCACTCTAAACTCAGGGGTGAAAGGATACGATGAATGGACTTTTCCACCATTTTTTTCCAGGGAGGATTTTTTGGGGGGGGGGGGGGGGTTACGGCCCTTTCAAGATTATTTCACTCATATCTAGCAGATTCTTAATCAGAGGTGGGCGAAAACCAGAGTACGCGGAGAAAAACCATCTGACCTTGGCATCTCACATGTGACCCAAACCAGGCTCTGACACACAGCGGTGAAAGCCCTAATGATTAAGAGTCAGCCCTATTATCCACTAGGCCATGGAGGCCTGTGGTAACTTCTTTGACTTGATAAAATAATAGCTTTGCTGTAAATGAAGACCAAAGCCAGGCCTGGTGGCTCAGCGGTGAGGGGTCGCTAGTTCAATTCCCAGAGGGTTCAGCTCCATTCTTTCACAGAGACTCAGCATGAAGTCTTTCCTATGTCATTCTATGTCTTTCTCTCCCTTCTGTTGATTCAAGAAGGGCAGTTGTCAGTTTCAAGTGAAAGAAAGTGCACTGTACTCAGTGTTCAATCTAGGCTGCGCCATTGCGCCCTGGGCCCGCTTTTTACATGAGGGGCGCACTAGAGATCATTCAATGGGCCCGTCATGCGCAACTGTAGAATTTAGAGACTGTTTCTTCTGGAGTTCATTTTTGCGATTTTCTTGCGTTTTTTCGGCTGCCTGTTGGGTATCAATGAGTTGATCAAAAACCGCATGTTGCCTGATCAAAATAACTTAGAAAAACATTTTGTTTCATCTGTTTAACTAGTAACAATTCTTATTTTTATAAACCCAAATCGACGTTTTGTTTACCGGGGATGCGGCCATGTTCGGTATACTTGTGTGCGTTGGGCGGCTTATGCCAAATTCGTGTGGGCCGTGCGGCTTACGCTAAATACCGGACCGAAATACTGTAATATACCGAGGCCAGCGCTATTTATTATAGAGTTCTTCTCTTCCAGAAATATTTTTAATGGCATTCATTCTAGATAAAACATGCATTTAGCACTTGAGCAAGACACTTTATCCAAATTGTTTTGTACTGGTTAAATCAGGTAATGAGCAAATGTGACCAACTCAGTATTAGAAGATGGATAGATAAACTAAATAGATTTTTTTGTCTGTGCTGTTAAACTTGTTTTGTGTCCATTTTTATCATGCAGCTAAAACCTTAAGATAAATCTGGTAACTTTATATAGTATAATTTAAGGGCCCCCTAAATTTCCAAATGGCCCCTTTTTCCAATGCCTGTGGGCCCAGAGGGCCCCCAAACCCCAAATCCTGGATTGAACACTGTGTACTGATTGACAGCTTAATTCTAAGCCCACCAGGAACAGTGTTGTTAGATAAAACTGACTAACTTGATAAGACCTAAAAAGTCTTTACTGGGCTGTTAATCCACTGTATACTAGTGGACTCTTCCACTGCTATATGTTGGACAAGTCCATTTGCCATATAAGGGGTGTCAGGCCTACTTTTTCCATTTTTATCCTTTTTTTGAAGGAAAATCCTGTTTGCAAATAGTGCAGGTCCTGATCCTGCGGCATCTGATCTGAGCCCGCACTGTTTGCCAAGGTACTCATTTTTGGGTTAACATCATGCAATGGGTTAAACTCGAAAACAAAAACGGAGACCTGAGTAAATTGGTCTATTCTTCAAGGAAAGAATTTGCTCCTTAGGAGCAAATTCTTTCCTTGAAGAACAGATCACTAAGAATAAAGGCGGCAAAAACAATTTTTAAAGCATTACCCCTCCTGAATGTGTATCCATTCCCCTTAAAATGTAACTAAAAATAAACTCTTCATCATCCAACAAAGCTGTTTAACAAATCTAAAATCATAACTATCTCTCACACCCTATACATAAAGCTGTTTGACCTTTGACGTAATTCCTACACGGACAGAGTCTGCGTAATTTGTCCTGTCTTCCTACGCAACTGAAAAGTAGTTCCTCCTGCTGAAGTATACAGTCATTAGTTTTCGTGTCTAACGCGGGGTAGAATATATCTGTCAATGTCTTCTGTGAAGCACAAGAAGCACCATAGGTTTTTAAAACGGACTGAGAATTAGTCCGCAAGAAATGGCTCGGTTCACAAATCAAATCTGTAAAATCGAAGAAAAAACATTTCATGAAAAGCAAGAAAATGCATCACCTATATTATTTTGACCCCCTTAAACCCCTCTTTTATATTGTAAAATATCTTTTATACATTATTTTTCTTATTTGTGCTGAAAAGCATAGATTGTGGGTACTTGTTAGAACCGAATCGGTGAGGCGGTTCGAACGAGTACCCACAATCTATTTTTGCCAAAAAATATGATAAATATAAAAATTTTTCATCTAAATTTTCATTTTTTTTTTTTTTTTGTGGTAAAATTTTCCAATAGGCGTGTTTTTGTAATGTGTGTCAATATGACCACCTTCAACCCCAAAACAAGCATAATGCAAAAGGACGTTGAACAAGAATTCGGCTAAAGACTATGTCATGCCTGTAGTAAACTTGGACATTTGGGTGAACACTGGGGTGCTCGCAAATGTTGATGGTTTGACAAACTGAATGATGAACGGATGACCAAACGAAGGAACAGACAGAAATTTGGACTCCTATTATGCACCATGCTAAAAGGAGGATCGACAAAAAGTGCCATGACTCACATAATAATTGGCTGATTTTACCCAAAATCAAACTTGACATATAACTTAGAATATGAATCTAATACATTATTTTTTTTTCAAAAAATCAAATTAAATCAAACAATGTATCATTTTTCAGCTTGACTGAATGTTCACTGTAGAAGAGTTAGCCATAAACAAAATGTTCACAGAAATTTTCAAAGGGGCATAACTTTGTTATGATTTGTTGGGCCATAACCTCAAAACCAGATCACTGACTACCTCATATAGGGCCACACATACAGCTATCAAAGAGGTGTGGTACAAGTTTTGTGTAACAATAATTTTCATCTGGCTATGCCACCGGAATAAAGGGGAACACAAAACTATACATACTTTTCTCCCAACAAACTTCTTTACATGATTTTCCGGCCTCCCCAAACAGTAGCTGAACTGCAGTCTCAGGTGGCCATCTGGACAACTGTTTCTTAAATCGGCAGAAATTCTGGTGCTCAATGTAGGCGTTCATTCTCTGTATTAAGCCTTCCTCAGTAAACTCATACGGCAGAACAGGTTTGAACTGAAACGCATAACAAAACACATTTACTTTATTATCCATTGATTTCTCAGTTACTTGAGCGCCGAGGACTCCTTTACCATGGGAGAAGGAGCGTGGCAGCTCAGTGGTTAGCTCACTTGCCTCTGATGCTAGAGTCCCCCAGTACGATTCCCGGCGGTGGTAATAAAATTACGGTGTCTGAACTTGCTCCACTGGTATAATTTGCAGGGATGAATGCCATAAAGTGCACCTTCCTTCAGATCAGAACGTTAACTGGAGGACCCCTGTGCAGGGAGAACCGTCCCCTATGCAGGTTAAAGTTCCCTACCATAAATACATATTTACTTTGTAGGCTTTCATCCTGCAAATCTGGAATGTATGTAATGTACACATGCCAAAAATGGCCATGCGGGAGTAGGCAGTATTCAAGTGAAGAAAAATAAAACTGCAAGCACTGCATGATGTATCATTAAGCAAGTGCCATATCACAGTGAAGCAAAACCTAATGGCTGTTTTCCTCCATCTTAGTGATATAACCATGCAAGTTTGGTCAGAATCAATCATTAATTTCAGGAGGTATAGTGCTTCAAACAGACTACATGATAGAAATGGCTATATTCAATGTTCAAGGGGGGATAACTTCAAAAGTAGAAAAATCAGAGTTATGGTTCATATGTTCTGCGTGTCATCTCAGACTGCTCCACATATCTGTGAAGTTTTGTGAAAACATCTCAAATAGTATCAGAGTTATGGAGCGGACTCGAAACTGATAGCAACTGCTATATTCAAAGGGCAATAACTCCAAAACTAGGAAAATCAGAGTTATGTTTTATATGTTCTGCACGTTGTCTCATGGTGCTCTACACATCTGTGAAGTTTTACGGAAATATCTCAAATGGTATCGAAGTTATGGGGCAGACACGAAACTACGATAGAAATGGCTATTTCAAATATTCAAAGGGCAATAACTCCAAAGTAGGAAAATCAGAGTTACGGTTCATATGTTCTGCACATCGTCTGATAGTGCTCTACGTATCTGTGAAGTTTCATGAAAATATCGCAAATGGTATCAGAGTTATGGCTATGATATGGCAGAGAAATGGCTATGTTCAATGTTCAAGGGGGGATAACTTCATAAGTAGGGAAATCAGAGTTATGGTTCAAATGTTCTGCGTGTCTTCTCAGACTGTTCCACATATCTGTGAAGTTTTGTGAAAACACCTCTAATGGTATCAGAGATATGGAGCGAACACAAAACTGATAGCAACAGCTATATTCAAAGGGCAATAACTCCAAAAGTAGGAAAACTAGAGCTGTCAGTGAAACTGACTAGGGCCCCGGCAGCGCTATCAGAGGAGTAGGAAAATGTTGATGTTAAAAAAGACGTTTTTTTTTTCCTTTCACCTCTAAGTATGACCTTGACCTTTGAGGTACGGACCTGGGTCTTGCGCGTGACACACTGTCACATTATGGTTAATATTTCTGCTAAGTAATATTTAAATCCATCCAGGTATAAGAAAGTTATAGATTGGACACAATGAAAAAGACGCTTTTTTGACCTTTTATCTCTAAGTATGACCTTGACCTTTGAGGTACGGCTGTGGGTCTTGCGTGTGACACTTCGTCACATTATGGTTAACATTTCTGCCAAGAAATATTTAAATCCATCCAGGAATAATAACAAAGTTATTAATTGGACACAGGAAAGACCCTTTTTTGACCTTTAACCTCTAAGTATGACCTTGACCTTTGAGGTACGGACCCGAGTCTTGCGCGCAACACTCCATCACATTATGGTTAACATTTCTGCCAAGTAATATTTAAATCCATCCAGGAATAAGAAAGTTATGGAGGATAAAAAAATTTGTGGATGGACAGACGGACAGACAGACAAACAGACAAACGGACGGACAGAATGATGCCAAGTAATATTTAAATCCATCACATTATGGTTAACATTTCTGCCAAGTAATATTTGAATCCATCCAGGATTAAGAAAGTTATGGAGGATAAAAAAATTTGTGGACGGACAGACGGACAGACAGACAGAATGATGCCAAGTAATATTTAAACTATAGGGCACCCACACTTTCAGTGCGGGGCCCTAATTAGAGTTACGGTTCATATGTTCTGCACGTCGTCTCAAGGTGCTCTACATATCTGTGAAGTTTCATGGAAATTTCTCAAATGATTATCAAAGTTATGGAGCGGACACAAAACTATGATAGGAATTCCTATGTTCAATGTTCAAAGGTCAACAACTCCAAAAGTAGGAAAATCAGAGTTGCGGTTTATATGTTCTTCACATTGTCTGATAGTGCTTTACATATCTGTGAAGTTTCGTGAAAATATCTCAAAGGGTATCAGAGTTATGGAGCGGACACAGAACTATGGGGCGCTGACGGACCGACGTACGTACGGATGGATGGACACTCAAAACTTCGGAGGGTATAACATAATACCCTGCTTTTTTTTAATGGCGTGGCATAAAAAAGAGTTGAACTTGTTATTGAATCCCTAGGGAAGTTTTCCCAAAACAGAGGGGATAGTGGCTCAAACTACAGTCAATGGACATAATTGTTCACCACCCTGAAAGAATTCTTTTCAATGGTCAAAAACCGAACTAAATTTGTAAACAGAATTTGAAAAAACAACTAAACTTCTAACCTTAATATTTTGTCAGATGGCCTTTCATCCTCAAAACTTCACATAGTCGCCCAGGATTAGTTTCATATAAGCCTTTAACATAGTCCACAAGGATGTTTTGCCAAGCACCTCTAATTAGGTCAAACAGCTGCTGAGGGGTGGTCACTTTTGATGTCTGATTTTCTCTGTCTTTTTATGTGAAGCCAAATATTCTCTATAATGTTCATATCTGGAGACTGTGCAGGCCATTCTGTCTCATTTATTTGGTTGCTTTGCTTACAGGCTTTCACTGTATTTGCCCTATGAACTGGGGCGTTGTCGTCCATGAAGGTGTATTCATCATTCCCAAAATGGCGGGCTATTACAGGCCACATATTATTGTCAAGTATATCTATATATTAATTGGCATTTTTTGTTCCCTCAACACGACACAAAGTTCCAATACCGTGATAAGACACACAACCCCACACCATTATACTGACCTTCCTCCTGGGGGCAGGGCATATGAGATGGGGGTTGTTCACTTCATTGTCCTTTCGCCAAATGTAAACACAATTATATGTTCCAACTACCACCTGTGATTCATCACTAAAGATCCACTTTTTCCAATTTTCTTCAACAGTCCAATTTCTCCTTGCCCTCCACCAGCTGACCCTCTTCTTTCTGTTACCCTCCTTTACCACCATCTTCTTCTTTGAAACACGCCGCTTATATCCCATAGATTTAAATTTTCTAGAAATCGTTTTCTTACTGAATCTGTGATCCTTTCCCTCATTAACAGCATTGGTAATGTCCTGCAAGGATGTTTTCCTATTTAATTTTGCTGCCCTTGAAAGTTGGTTGACATCTCTGTTTGTAAACAAACTTTTCCTACCTCTTCCTGGCCTGTTTTCTACTGTCCCGTGTTGATTAAATTTCTGTATAATACTCTTAATTGTGGACCTGGATATGTTGAATATTCTTGCCAACTCACACTGATTTTTCCCTTCTGGTGACATTGCACAATTAAATTCCTAACTTCACTACTCAATTCCCTCCTGTCAGAAGCCATATTGGAAATTCAGGAAAATGTCTGCTGCAGTTATGAGTGACGTCACATTAACCATGTGACGTCATAGATTGTGTACTGGGGTATTTACATGTACTATATTTATCAAGAGGTAGTTGATCTATAAATAGAACAGTGGGTAGAAACACACACTGTGTGAGTCAAGTTTTGTCAATTTCTCTTAGGGTGGTGAACAATTATGTCCTTAGACTGTATCATTGTATAGAACAAATCTAATATTGTCTAACTGCTTTTTACTGGCTGAAGTTTATGTTTTTATGCTGCTGGCACTGCTTGCATTTTTGTGCAAATGAAACAATTTTAAAACATTGCAATAAAATAAGTGCCTAAGATTGTGATAACGTAGAAAATATAGTAAAATTCCTATATTAGAACCACCTTTGTGACTATTCAAAAGTGGTCTTAAGACCACTTTTGAACAGCCTCAAAGGTGGTCTCTTTCTAATCTTTGACACTGTGACAGTGTGTGTAGAAAACACAAAGAAAGAAAACCTTGAACCTTTTAAATATGTTTTGGAGGAATTTGTCTCAGTGTTAGCTAGTCTTAATAGTGAAATTTCACTGTAACAGCCCAAAATTGTCATTTCGGGAGGAAAATCATGGATTTTGAACATTGTGTTGTTCTGTGACACATAGCCGTGAAATAAATCTTTCGATCCTGTAATAGACCATCGATAGATTTCACATCACGAAAACACCTCTATATAATTTTGACCCACTTGAATCCCACTTTTATATAGTAAAACTGGGGTTTACAGGGGTAAACCTTATTTTTCTTATTTTTGCTGTGTAATATATATTGTGGGTACTTGATAGAACCGCCTCGATGAGGTGGTTCTAATGAGTACCCACAATCTATTTTTGAGCAGATATAAGAAAATTTCTTATTTCTGCTCTAAAATATAGATTGTCGGTACTCTTTAGAACCGCCTTGATGAGGCGGTTCTAACAAGCACCTACAATCTATATTTTGAGCAGAAATAAGAAAAATATCGCAATTTTTCATCTTAAAATTTTAGTGCTTTTTTTGGCAGTAAAGTTTAAAATGTATTTGTAAAGGCGTGTTTTTGTAATGAATGGACATATCAAGAACAGTGACGGCCCCCGCCCATTGGGGCTTGAAGAAATAGATGGGCTACATGATGCTTCCACGCAGTGCTGAAATCAACCTGCACAGTAGTACTGGTAAACTGCTTAGAGGATCTAAGTCCATCCATGCTTATAAATCCTATTGGTTTCATTGGGCTGCAGGGCTTGAGATGTCATTTCATCTCAGTGTCCGGTGGAAGCAATGTCTCCAAAAATGACCTATACAGTGTTGATGGGGACGTTATACCTAAAATCAGGAACAGTGATGAAGTAGCTTACATCTTTTGCATCTAAAATTTTCTGGACAGTGGTTCTCACTTCCTCTGGGTCCTCTTTGTTGAGGGTATAGACAAATGGTTCTCCAATAAACTGTTCTGCATAGGGGTGTTGGCTGTTTAACTGAAAAACATAATGTATCAATTAAAGTAAAATTCCTATATAAACCCCTTTTGTACCAAATGGAATATTCAAAATTTAGGGGTGTCAGGTTAAGTTTTCTTCAAAATTTATTCGGAAAATGACTGAACTTTTAGCAAACAGTGTAGACCCTGATCAGACGCCGCATTCTGTGGCATCTGATGTGGGCCTGCACTGTTTGCCAAGGTACCCCTTTAGGGGTTTCTAGTACTGAAAGGGTTAAGACCATCATTGGAACTGTTCAAAAGGGGCGGTTCGGCCATTTTGTGGGAAAGTAACTGTCCTTTTTGCTTTCCGCTTGTTAAGTTACCATTATGGTGGAGTTATTTTATGTTTTTGTTTCTTTCCCTTTGGTGTCTTGGATGGGAGGTGTAAGCTAAATGTATCAATTCCTGATAACTGCCTTCACTTCTATTTTTCTTAAGTGGAATGGATACACTTTCAGGGGAGGCAACTCCTGCAAAAGTATTTTTGTCTCCCATGTCAATAGGGGTCAACTCTTAAAGGAAAGAATTTGCTCGAAGGAGCAAATTCTTTCCTTTAAGAGTAGACCCCTTTTTCATTGGGACAGAGCTTATAGAAAAGCGAACAGGAAGTCCCAAAAGTTGTCTCCCTTTGTAAACAAGAGGGCCATGATGGCCCTGGATCGCTCACCTGATCCATAGTGTAACAAGTGGGCCCCAGAGAGGGCCATTATTGGCCCCAGGGCTTTAATGTGCATAATGTTGAGGGAGGTCTTAAAGGTGAAGCTTCATACCAAACATCAACAAAGGCTATAATTTGAACAATCTTGGCAAAGGTCCACTAGATGAAGCTACACATCAAATATCAAAGACCTGGGCCTAGCGGTTTCAGAGAAGAAGATTTTTAAAGATTTTGCCTATATAAGCCTATGTAAAACCAAAGGGCCCCGGAACGGGGGCATTTTTTGCCCCAGCACTATAATTTGAACAATCTTGGTAGGGGTCCACTAGATGAAGCTTCATACCAAATATCAAAGTCCTGGGCCTTGTGGTTTCAGAGAAGAAGATTTTTAAAGATTTTCCCTATATAAGCCTATGTAAAGCCAAAGGGCCCCGGGGCGGGGGCATTTTTGGCCCCAGCACTATAATTTGAACAATCTTGGTAGGGGTCCACTAGATGAAGCTTCATACCAAATATCAAAGACCTGGGCCTTGTGGTTTCAGAGAAGAAGATTTTTAAAGATTTTCCCTATATAAGCCAATGTAAAACCAAAGGGCCCCGTGGCGGGCGCATTTTTTGTCCCAGCACTATAATTTGAAAAATCTTGGTAGGGGTCCACTAGATGAAGCTTCATACCAAATATCAAAGTCCTGGGCCTTGTGGTTTCAGAGAAGAAGAATTTTAAAGATTTTCCCTATATAAGCCAATGTAAAACCAAAGGGCCCCCTGGCGGGGGCATTTTTTGTCCCAGCACTAAAATTTGAACAATCTTGGTAGGGGTCCACTAGATGAAGCTTCATACAGAATATCAAAGTCCTGGGCCTTGTGGTTTCAGAGAAGAAAATTTTTAAAGATTTTCCCTATATAAGCCTATGTAAAACCAAAGGGCCCCGGGGCGGGGGCATTTTTGGCCCCAGCACTATAATTTGAACAATCTTGGTAGGGGTCCACTAGATGAAGCTTCATACCAAATATGAAAGACCTGGGCCTTGTGGTTTCCGAGAAGAAGATTTTTAACGATTTTCCCTATATAAGCCTATGTAAAACCAAAGGGCCCCGTGGCGGGGGCATTTTTTGCCCCAGCACTATAATTTGAACAATCTTGGTAGGGGTCCACTAGATGAAGCTTCATACCAAATATCAAAGTCCTGGGCCTTGTGGTTCCAGAGAAGAAGATTTTTAAAGATTTTCCCTACATAAGCCTATGTAAAACCAAAGGGCCCCAAGGCGGGGGCATTTTTGGCCCCAGCACTTTAATTTGAACAATCTTGGTAGGGGTCCACTAGATAAAGCTTCATACCAAATATCAAAGACCTGGGCCTTGTGGTCTCAGAGAAGAAGATTTTTAAAGATTTTCCCTACATAAGCCTATGTAAAAAACAAAGGGCCCCGAAGCGGGGGCATTTTTGGCTCCAGCACTATAATTTGAACACTCTTGGTAGGGGTCCACTAGATGAAGCTTCATACCAAATATCAAAGACCTGGGCCTTGTGGTTTCAGAGAAGAAGATTTTTTAAGTTTTGGGTGAAAAAAATCTATTTTTGGCTCCTGTGACCTAGATGTGCAACGGACCGGAACCATTTGAACAACTTTGAAAGGGGACCACCTAAGGATCATTCCTGTGAAGTTTGGTCAAAATCCGATCAGTGGTTTAGGAGGAGATGTCGTTTAAAGAAATTGTTTACGGACGGACGCACGCACGCACGACGGACAAAAAGTGATCCCAAGTGAGCTAAAAAGGTGGAAAAAATCTGCCAGGTGTTCCCATTCCCCTTAATTCAAACAAAATTTTGGCTATCATCATTTTAGTTTTGTGATATGTTCATTAGATTTCAACTCCTTTCATCTCAAACTACTGTTATCTCAAATAAAAAATTTCCAGTCCATTAAAGTTTGAGATAGCAGGAGTATACTGTATATATTATGGTCTCGATGAAGCAATTCTAACAAGTACTCATAGCATGTTTCCAGCATGAAACACCACCTACAGGATCTAAGTCTGCCCAGGCAAAGTGGTTCGAGTCGGACTGGCCATGCTTATAAACCCTATTGGTTTCATTGGGCGACAGGGCTTGGGATGTCATTTCATCTCAATGTTGGGTAAAAGTCCCACAAAATTGGAAGCAATGTCTCCAAAATTACCTATACAGTGTTGACAGTGACGTTAAACTTCAAATCAAACAAACCAACAAGAAACTAAAAGCGAAAAAACAATATTCTCTTATTGAAATTTTCCATTATTATCCTTGTTACTCCCCGCCTTATCTTGAGCTACTTATGTACTTTTAGATGCCTCCGTGGTGCAGTGGTTACGCTACTCGCCTTGTAAACCAGGGATCGCAGGATCGATCCTGGGCTTCTCCAGACTTTCGGATGGGTCTTTAAACCGAGGTCCCGTCTCCGTATGACCTTAGCTGTTGGTGGGACGTAAAACTCAAACACTCACTCACTTATGTACTTCAAGAATATAAGAATCTTATATGGGTGTGAGGGGTGGATTGAAAAATCCGTCCCGAGGGACGAGGCTTGCCGAGTGATGCCGGTCAGTGATCCCGAGGGACGGATTTTTCTATCCACCCCTCGCACCCATATTGGATTCTTTTTCATGCATACCTTCCATTTCTATTGCGAATTTTTAATGCTGCTGTCACTTCAGTTACCGACGTCCGCCATTTTGTGATGACATAACAGGAATGTTTAGTGACGTCAGGCATGACGCCGCCGCGCATGAGGTTGTAATCAACCAGTGCATTTATCAAACACGCGATCATATTCGTTTTGGGGTCGGAACACCAGGGTCAGAACATAAATTTCTATTCCAGGGTAAAATCACGGATTTCCTTGTCTGGTGTGCAAGAAAACCTTATCTCCAACCATTCAAGTGGAAAATGATCAGTGTCTTACACATTGATAAGGCTTCTGATGTGAGAAGTTATCTGGCTCTGAAAGATTAGCAATAGTCAGCCTTATAATACATTCAGATCAGTATAGTACATAAAGAGATAATCATATGATATTTTTCATATCATACCCCATATCAGCCCGAGACTGCCATATCAGGTTGATATAGGTCGAGGGCTGATATTATAAATTTTCCGCGTTTCGAAGAATAGCGGAAAATTGTTGTCTTATACGTTATTATGTATTACAACAGCTATTTTGTTGCTTGAGTGGTCAGGACGGTGGTCAAGACTGGTTCTAGCGAGCTGGATTAGCCAATAGAAAATTGTTTTGTTTAAACGTAGTTGAAAGATGGTTTAGAGGACGTGTGATGTGTCAGTCCTAGCGAGATTTTCTAGCTGTTCAGACACATCAAATTTCAGCCAACTTTCAGTATTCTCACAAAAATTAACCAAATGATCAAAGGAGTTTTTCTCACAATTTGAATTTCAAATTAGAATTTTTGTATTTAAAAATTTGATTCACAAGTCTTTGGATCCAGTGACTACGACTAACTCATTAAATCTCGCTTAAGGAGGGTGGGGAGTAATTCATTTGTCTTTAGATTTTTTTTATGTGCTTATATTTTGTAGCATTGAATCTCTGCATTCGTTTGCTGGTATAAAAATATAGGCATACCATGCTTTTTTTCGAGCTTTTTAGCCTTGTAGAGGGGTACAGTTTTCGAAATTATCGAATGTTTCAATAATTATCCCAGTCATTGACAAAGTGTCAATAACAGTTGTTTAAAACAATATTTCCAAGTTTGGTTAAAAAAAGCACAATGCAGGATAATGTCATGTTTGCGTACCTATGTGTGAAAGACAAACTCTTTCACAGATTTTTGTCGAAACACCTATTTACAAATGTCCTTTTCTGCATGTTTTGCTGTTTTGAGATGCAATTTTCGCTATATTTGAAAAAAGAATGCATTTTTCGTCTTTAGATTTTTCTTATTTTCACATATATTGTGTAATGATATTAGATACACGAAATAGGCGTGAAATTTGACCATGTCACCAGGCATCTGAGAGAAATATTGCAGAAAAAATTACCCCACCCCCAATGAAAATGGCTTAAAAAGCATTAAGATATTGTTTAAATGACAAGAACAAGGATTATACCTTTATTATTGCACATACTTTTGCTTCCTTAATGTGATATGAATCAAAGTATTTCATTAGAATTGAAACACAATTTCATTTATAAGTTTTATGGTGTGAAAAATGGATTATTCTGGCCAAAAAATGCATGTTCTGATAAATTATAGCCATATTGTTGTTTTGTTCATGTTTAAAAGATATGAAGCCATTAACATTGTCGCAGACGTTCAAACAATATCAGATGTATGTTATTAATATACATTGGAAAAATTATTGTACATTTTTAGCTTTCTTTTTTGACAATTTATTACCCCACCCCTAATGAAATGGGTTGAAATTGATAAAAAAAAAAATACAATAAGCTGATGTAAAGAAAATAAAAATTTCCTTTTTCCCATTTAAGTTCCTGCCAACGTTATAGGGAAAGTAGAAAAACTTCTAATATTTTTTTTTCTATAATTTTGACAAGTTTTTTTTTCATGCCATATTGACCGGAAACGCTATTTAATTATCTATTGCCTGTTTATGCAAACTGTGAAAGGGAGGTGAGATAAGTTATCCTTTTACTTTCCGAAAGTTGATAGAAGTGATGGCAATGACCAGGAATCGATACAATTACCCAACACCTCCGATCAGACACACCAAAGGGAAAAAAACCACGAACATGAATAACTAGACCGTAATGGAAACATCACTAGCGGAAAGCCAAAATGACAGTTACATTCCCACATAGTGGCTTTCGTGGACCTTGAGAAGGCATTTGGTTGAGTGTCTCGGAAAGTCATCTGGGAGGCACAGAGAAAATTTGAATTGGAGGAGTGGAATGTTCGAATGGTCCAGTGGGTGTATGCTAATTCGCGGAGCCGTATGCGTTTTTGTGTTGGTTCCATTGAAGAATTCGAATTGAAGGTCGGTGTTCCTCAATGCTCTTTTCTCAGCCTAATGCATTTCATCATTGTGCTTTATGTCTTGTCATGCGAGTTCTGCTCTGGGGGCCTTTGTAATCATAGTTGAATCACTTCCGTGTGCTACACCACTTCAAAGGCGTTGCCCAAAAACTTCTCATATATATTAGTAGAAGCTCCCGTGTGACGAAAGCTCACAAAAATACATTTTGAGTGGCCACCATGGTACCAAAATTCTCTTTAGTATATTATTTTAGTACTATATCTGGGCAGTATGAAACACAATATTTCCCATTTTTTAAGTCTTGCAAAACATGTTTTATATCATGCCAACATGTGGTACGCAAGTTCACGAACGTGCCAGTTATGTAATAAGACTTAACATTAGGACAATGTTGAAATATTAAGGTCTTTTCAGATGTAGTCAATTTTCATTTGTTTAACTTGTTTCATGCAGGAAACTTATAAATGAAGTATAAATATGATAAACACCATGATTTTAACCAGTAAAATGGTCCAAAATGGGACTATGGTAAGCATATTTGGGGCAAGCTTTTCATGAAAAACTTGTTTTAAGTTAACATAGGCAACTTGTATATTGCTAAATAGTAAAAACATTATAATGTGTTTTTGTAACCAGCATATGCCATGCATACACCCCTTTCTGGAATTTTTGGGAATAAAATAATAGATTGTTTGAGAGTTGAGAATACTATTCTCTATTTGGCATAGAATGTGTAAGTATAGCAGCTCCAAAGTGGTACAATAGTGATGGCTGCTTCATAGAAATATTTTCACACAGGATTAGATCAAACTGTGTAGTTTAGCTGCTTAACATTTGCAACAATCTATTCATACACTTTTATCATTTAATATATTATAGACCATAATGAATGAGCCTCATCATGAGAAAACCTGCAAATTTCATGTATGAAAGATAAATATGCAGATAAGCCTGTGTGTACAGACAGTGTAATCAGCATCTTTGTTGTTTGCTTTGTGAATGATATACTATGGCTACTAAAAATAAATTAACTCAGCACTGAATGGCTACTCAGCACTGAATGGCTTCTTAGACTGTGTTGTTTTTTTTAGCTCACCTGTCACGTAGTGACAAGGTGAGCTTTTGTGATCACATTTTGTCCGTCGTGCGTGCGTCCGTGTGTGCGTGCTTGCGTCCGTAAACAATTTCAAATAAGTATATCTCTAATACCCCATAGCCAATCTTGATCAAATTTCATGTGAAGCATCATCAGGTAGGGGGAAATGCTGCAAAAGGTTTTTGGGCTGATCAGATTGGAATTCTGGTCGCCATGGCAACATATAGCTCCCATAGACTTATAATGGGAAAAATTTAAAAAATCTTCTTCTCTGAAACCACAAAGCCCAGAGCTTAGATATTTAGCTTGTAACAATGTTAAGTGGTCACCTATATAAATCCTGCCAATCATGCCCCTGGGGTCCAAATTGACCACACCCCGGGGCTCCTTGTCTCCTTTAGACTCGTAATGGAAAAAAAGCTTCAAAAATCTTCTTCTCTGAAACCACAGGGCCCAGAGCTAAGATATTTAGCATGTAGCAATGGCAAGTTGTCACCTACATAATTCCTGCCAATCATGCCCCTGGGTTCCAAATGGGCCACGCCCCGGGGCCCCTTCTCTCCCATAGACTCATAATGGAAAAAAGCTTCGAAAATCTTCTTCTCTGAAACCACAGGGCCCAGAGCTTTGGTATTTAGCATGTAGAAACGGCAAGTGGTCACCTACATAATTCCTGCCAATCATGCCCCTGGGTTCCAAATGGGCCATGCCCCAGGGCCCCTTCTCTCCCATAGACTCAAAATGGAAAAAAAGCTTCGGAAATCTTCTTATCTGAAACCACAGGGCCCAGAGCTTAGGTATTTAGCATGTCGCAATGGCAAGTGGTCACCTACATAATTCCTGCCAATCATACCCCTGGGTTCCAAATGGGCCACGCCCCGGGGCCCCTTCTTCTCCCATAGACTCATAATGGAAAAAAGCTTCGAAAATCTTCTTCTCTGAAACCACAGGGCCCAGAGCTTAGGTATTTAGCATGTAGCAACGGCAAGTGGTCACCTACATAATTCCTGCCAATCATGCCCTTGGGTTCCAAATGGGCCACGCCCCGGGGCCCCTTCTCTCCCATAGACTCATAATGGAAAAAAGCTTCAAAAATCTTTTTCTCTGAAACCACAGGGCCTTGAGCTTAGGTATTTAGCATGTAGCAACGGCAAGTGGTCACCTACATAATTCCTGCCAATCATGCCCCTGGGGTCCAAATTGGCCATGCCCCGGGGCCCCTTATCTCCTATTGACCCATAATGGAAAAAAAGCTTCAAAAATCTTCTTCTCTGAAACCACAGGGCCTAGAGTTCAGATATTTAGCATGTAGCGATGGCAAGTGGTCACCTACATAATTCTTGCCAATCATGCCCCTGGGGTTCAAATGGGCCACGCCCCGGGGCCCCTTCGCTCCCATAGACTCATAATGGAAAAAAAAGCTTCAAAAATCTTCTTCTCTGAAACCACAGGGCCCAGAGCTTATATATTTCGCATGGAGCAATGGCAAGTGGTCACCTACATAAATCCTGCCAATCATGCCCCTGGGGTCCAAATTGGCCACGTCCCGGGGCCCCTTTGCTCCCATAGACGCATAATGGAAAAAAAGCTTCAAAAGCTTCTTCTCTGAAACTGTGAAGCACAGAACTTAAATATTTAGTATCTAGCAACATAAAATAGTCACCTACATAAATCCTGCTAACCCTGCCCCTGGCGTCAAAATTGGCCACGCCTGTGCTCATCAGCTCCTATAGACTTATAATGGAAGAAACTTCAAAAATCTTCTTCTATGAAACCATAAGGCCCAGAGATTAGATATTTAGTTTGTAGCAACGCCATGTGGTCACCGACATAAATCCTGCCAATTATGTCCCTGGGATCCAAATTGGCTACACCCCAGGGCTCTTTAGATCCCATAGACTTACAATTGGAAAAACTTAAAAAATCTTCTTCTCTGAAACCACAGGGCCCAGAGCTTAAATATGTAGCATGTGGCAATGTCAAGTGGTCACCTACATAAATCCTGTCAACCATGCTCTTGGGGTCAAAATTGGCCACGCGCATGGGCTTATTAGCTCCCATAGACTTATAATGGAAAAAAAATCTTCCCTTCTGAAACCCAAAGTCCCACAGGTTAGATCTTTAGTATGTAGCCACATGAAATGGTCACCTTAATAAATCCTGCCAAAAATGCCCCTTGGGTCAAAGTTGGCCACGACCATGGGCACATTACCTTCCATAGACTTGAAATGAAAAACAAACTTCAAAAATCTTCTTCTTTGAAAACATAAGGCCGAGATCTTAGTGTATCTTAAATTTCGAATCCTGTCATTTAACATGGCCATTCAGCAAATTTCGAATAAGTGCAACAGTACCTAAATGTATCCCATAATTTCAAAGCTTTTGCAAGACGTAAAAGTTTGGAAACATCTGTTTTCTACCTTCCAATATGTTGGTCTTAAAAGGGTTATGGCTTAAATTTTTGGTACTTTCAGACCACCTATTGCTCAATCTCAGCAGCTTGGAGCTCTTACTATATAGTCTGTACAATGCATGATAGCCCCGAACTGGCCTTGAAGAAAAAGATTGTGCTGCATGATACTCACCCAATCAAACATGAGTACCAGTAGACCGCCCTGCCAAGGTAAAGTGGTGCAAGACGGACGGTCCTTATAAACATATAGATTGGTTTCACTGGCTGTCAGGTTTCATCTCAATGTCGGGTAAAAAGACCCACAAATTGGGAAGTAACCTCTCCAAAATGACCAATATTATGTTGACGTTAAAATGACATCTCAAGCCCTGCCGCTCAACGAAACCAATAGGGTTTATATGCATGGACGGTCCGACTCGGACCCATTTTCCTGGGCAGCTTTAGACCTCTAAGCGGTTTACTAGTTCTCACGTGCGGTCGGTTTCAGCTCTGCATAAAAGCATCATGCATCCCGATAGGCTGGAGCCGGTACATTGACAAAATTCTGTTATGATGGTGGATGTGTGGGCATACAAAGGCTCCGTGTGGCACAACCTAAACCATCATCTTTATATTCGAAACAGATCAAAGTGAATTTTTCTTGTACACCCTTTTGCTTATGCTTGATTTTTGTTTGTTTGATTTGATGTTTAACGTCCACGTCAACACTGTAAAGGTCATTTTGGAGACGTCGCTTCCAATTTTGTGGGACTTTCACCCGACCTTAAGATGAAATGTCATCTAAAACCCCGCCGCCAATTGAACTAATAGAGTTTATTAACATGGACAGGCCGACTCGCACCGCTTTGCCTGGGCAGGCTTAGATCCTCTAAGCAGTTTACCAGTAGGCCTACACCTGTTGAGTGCAAGATCCTAATTATGGATGCTGGCACAGGCTATTTGTTCACTAAGATGGCTTAACAGTAATTGAACCGGAGACTGCGACTGACAGTTAAAAGAATATTGTGTGCTGCCAGGCATTACAGTCTGCACTTTTAGTTACCAAATATTGCAGTGTTTTCTTTCCATATATATGACGTCACGCAAACTAAAGTTAATGTCACTATTGATTCATTGTTTTGTTTGTGTTGACAAAGTGGCCGTGGAATATGTGAACTGATAGACTCTTCGAGGCTATATTTTTGACACCAATGGAAAAATAAAGTAAACATCGTGCGTTAAAGACAGTTCAGATTTGCCATGGACGGCTGATGGGCTGCAATCGGAGGAAACAAACCAGTAGCTGGAAAAATACAGGGTTAGTTTGTTTATCCCTCTATTTTCCTGTGCTTCCAGCCATGCGGACTAGACCGGAAAGTAGTCTATGAAGTCGCAAAAATGCACATTGCAATGGTTATTAAATGTTACAAAAACCTCAGAAAATACTTTAAAAACTAAATAGAAACAAAAATCATTTTGAGGTAAATTCGAACCTGATTACGGCAGAGTCAATTATGCGCGACCCTCCTTAATGCAATCCTAAACTGTACCGTAAAAATTCGGCTATAAGATGAGGATTTTTCCCTCCAAAATGAGCCCAAAAAAATGACCCCGTCTTATAGCCGAGGTCATGGACAGCAGGCTTTTTTCCGGCAATGTCCGGCGAAGACCGACATACGGAAAAAGCCGATCGGTGATTTTTGAATTGACATACCGTTAAATCGCCGCCCAAAAGCCACCACTATGATTTTTCTGCACGGGATCGGTAAATGACGTAATCCGACGCCATTACCCCCACACGTGTTTAATGTCATTGCATGTATCTCTTTCATAAAAAAAAAATGTTTGGAACCGGTAAAAAAATATTTTCCCGATAGCTAAGCGGTTGTGAATAGAGGTGGATAGAAAATCAGTGCTTTGCACAGCTCCCGAATTATCCCCAGAAGCTCCGTGTCAATAACTGACAACAGCGTTCGACTTTCCCGCCAACGTCTGCTATTTCGCGCCAAAACATAACCATTCATGAGATCGTAGAATAGTCCGATTTTATAATGCAAATATTTACCGTTAGATGTAGCTAATAGTCTGGGGAGCAATTAAATCATTTTCACACTGATTGTGGATTAAATTTTATGACTCGAGGATAAACGCAAATTAGAGACATAACTTGACCATATTTTCACACCTTATCGACACGCACCGCAGGGTGGCAATTATACGACAGGGATTAACAATAGTGTCATACTTGAACCGTAATAAATACACAGATGGTTTGTCACTGAATTGACAGCGATTTACTTACTGGTCTAGCTTTACCGTATTCAAGGACTCAAAAAGACTGGCGGTTGTAGACGATTTTTTTTTGCACTTGTCCCGAGCGAGCGTCATAAGGTCAAAGTGCACCTGCCCGGCGTGAATTCGGTCTTGTCCCGGGCAGCCGGGAAATGGATTTGTCAGCCCCTTGCGTCTATTAAATAGGAGTCTGTGTAGCCTATGCCAGCAAAACATGTACCGGGCCGACAGCGATACGACGAATCGGCCCGACGTTTGCAGCTATTTTGTGCTAGCAGAATGTCAACAGACATAAACAAGCAGCCCCACAAGCCATGTAAGGGGTAAGTTGATGGGGTTTTCTAACGAAAAAAGGCCGATTTCTCACATCTAAATGGCATCTGGCGGTAGCAGATAGGCCCCGACAGATATGGGAAAAATTTGACCCGTCTTATAAAAGAGTATAAGCAAAATCCCACCTGAGAAAAGCTGAAAAGGGGGTCCCGTCTTATAGCCGAATCGCCTTATAGCCGAATTTTTACGGTAGTTGTTGTTGTCTTTAAGTATAGTTGGACCTATGATATGCAAAATGCTATTTCATAATCTATCATATATTTCCGAACCTTTGTCCTTTTAAAAATTTGTTGAGTTATGGTTTTCTGTTTAAAGCTCTTTCAATAACAAAGTTTTAGATGAACAGCAATTGTTAGCTTGTGACACAGCACTGGTCATGCTGCAAAATATAACATCTGATCTGGTCTTCACTGTCTGCCAAAAGTTGTGTTGTGATAGTAAGACAGCTGAGTGTTCCAAAAATTGTTGTGTCAGAGGTATGATAAAGAGTGTGTGACATGGCTTTGGGGTGTGATAACGGATATGTGATAAGGCAGCTTGTGCTTGCACCTCAGCTTGAGCGATACATGCATGAATTCCACTCTCATATCAATATTCAAAAACACAGTATTTTGTATTTGTTTGTTTGTTTGATTTGAGGTTTAATGTCCCCATCAACACTGTAAAGGTCATTTTGGAGATGTTGCTTCCAATTTCGTGGGACTTTTACCCGACATTGAAATGAAATGACATCTCAAGCCCTGCTGCCCATGAAACCAATAGGGTTTATAAGCATGGACGGTCAGACTCGCACCACTTTGCCTGGGCAGGCTTAGATCCTCTAAGCGGTTTACCAGTACTCGTGTGTGGGTCGTTTTCAGCTCTGCATGGAAGCATCATGCAGCCCATTTATTTCTTCAAGCCCCAATGGGCGAGGGCCGACAGTATTTTGTAGTAAATACAGTAAAATTCCGCTTTTAAGACCAGCTAAAATTAAGGCTAAATCTGCTTTTAAAGCATCATTTGAAGGTTTCAGTTATTCTTTCTTTGTATATTTTGCACCCAGTGTAATCTAGTAAGAGACCACCTTTGAGTCTGCTCAAAAGTGGTCTTCAAGACCACTTTTGAACAGTCCCAAAGGTGGTCTTAGTATAGGAATTTTACTGTATATGATAAATATTATCATATGACCCCCCCCCCCCCCCCCCCCCCCCCCCCCCCCCCCCCCCCCCCCCGTAACATTACATGTACGACGTCCTTAACGACATGGCGTTTACTTCTTGTGGAATATTGCCATTTTTGTGAAACAATCGCGATTGAAATGTGTTTTAAAACTCATATGATAAATAGAATCTTACATCTGTGTTTTTTTTTTTTATTTAATTTATTAAACTCGAGCAAAAGGGATAAAATGCTCGGCAAACCCTCACATTTAATCCCTTTTCCTCAACTTGTTTAATAAATTCAATAATACATGAACACACATATAAGATCCTCTATGTATATGATAAATAATATCACATACCTCTCTATCAGTGGGTTTGCCTTTAAAGAATGGATCTGAGACTCTGTTGTGTGGTTTCTTAAACTTTGGGTTCAGAAATACTGCTCCATTGGCTATGGCTTCTAGTGGGGCTGGCCCTTCATAGGGGAATCCAAGGCCAATAAATATCTGTAAACAAACATGGCTCATATGACACCATTATAATGTAATAGCTGCAACTTAGAATTAAGAAATAACTGATTCAATATTGTCATTTGGGAAGTAAATCAGCTGTTTTATGCTCCACAATAAAATCAGGTCTAAAACTTTTTATTGTGGCTCTTCTAAAATTGTTGTAAAATAAATTCGTACACTCATGGTCATTTCATACAAAATTTATGAAACTCGCCAGAAGCTTTCATTTAATATGAAATTTAAGTTAGTCAATAAATCTTAATTTCATAAATTTCATATGAAATGACAACAAGTGTAAGATTCTCTATTTCTCTGTAATTTTGTATTGGCCTAGTCACAAGCCTCGAGGCCAATACAGCAGACCAAGGACCTGTAACAAGAAAGCAGTCTGAAGGACAGCCAAATCCCCTGCCGCACTTTGTATCAAGGCTCAAGCTTGTGACCTTCACTTGTGACCTTGACCTTATGTTGGCATGGTTTATTTATGGTTCAGCACATCAGCTCACTGGGGGGTATATTTAACAAATCATTGAAAATCATTCCAGGGGTAAAGGAGATATGGAACGGACACAAAATTCAAAGTTTCAAACTCGTGACCATCAACCATGACCTTGACCTTAAGTCAGCATGGTTCATTTATGGGTCCTGCACACCAGCTCACTGCGACGAATAATTGACCAAAGTTTAATGAAAATCTATCACAGGGTTCAGGAGATAAAGGGTCAAAATCTATCAAAGGGTTCAGGAGCGGACAGGAAAGTGATATGGACAGACAGACGGATGGACAGACAGAAGGGCGGACATGGGTTCTGCGCATAGCTCACTGAGACCAATATTTGACCAAAATTTAATGAAAATTCTTCCAAGGTTAAAGGAAATATGGAACGGACACAACATTCCAAGTCGGCATGGTTCATTTATGGATTCTGCACACCAGCTCACTGAGATGAACAATTGACCAACGTTTAATGAAAATCTATCAAAGGGTTCAGGAGATATGGAGTGGACAAGAAAGTGTTACGGACAGACAGATGGATGGACGGATGGACAGACAGTCGGACATGGGTTCTGCACATCAGCTCACTGAGAAGAATATTTGACCAAAGTTTATTGAAAATCCTTCCAAGGGTAAAGGAGATATGGAACGGACACCAAATTCCAAGTTTCAAACTCGTGACCTTCAACTGTGACCTTAACCTTGAGTCAGCATGGTGAATTTATGGGTTCTGCACACCAGCTCAAGTGTTACGGACAGACAGACAGATGGACGGACAGACACACGAAGGCCATTCCTATAATCCCCGCTCCGCTTCGCGGTGGGGGATTAATTACTTGGTTAAGGAGAATTTAACTTCAATAATATAATGTTATTAATCAAGTAATTTCGTACTGGCCCAGTTTCAGGTCTGAGGTCTGCTGTATTGGCAAGAGGCCGAAGGCCTAGGCCAATACAGCTGACCAAGGACCTGTAACTGGGACAGTATGAAATTACTTGATTAATGACAATTTTATTAATTGACGCCATTAAAAACATGACTACTGATTTTTAACCTCAGGTGTTAATATGGATGACCTCCAAACAATACAGGATAGTCAATATTGGCCCTGTGTTTATTTTGTATTGGCCCTCTTTTTCTTGTATTGGCCATCTTTTTTCTCGTACTGGCCCTCTTTGTCCTTATTGTCCGGCAGTAAAGGAGATGAAAGTAAAGGTCAGAAGAGTAAGAGGAATGGAAGCATCGAGACTGAAGGAATAACAACATTCCCCCTCTACCGTTACCCGCTGCAAGCCCAACTGTAGGCAATATCCAGTTGGACCCCCACCACCAGTGACACAAAATACATGACACCTATGCATCCATCACAGCCTTTGCTGCTCGCAAACAAGTATACCCATTTCTGGCAGGAAACAGAATGCAGCATCTGATCAGGGTCTGCAGTGTCTGCTAACAGGATTTTTCATCAAAAATAGAATAAGAAGGAAAAACAAGATGCCCATGGGCCACTATGTTCACCACAGCTCAGGTGGGCACGATCCACTGGCAGACATATATTTTAATAAACCATGGCAAACCCCAGCCCAAGGAAGCTACAGATGGAATTCAGACACAATGAGGAGACATCTGCAATGGCAGTAAAGGTCGTTTTCCAGTTTTCCCCATTATAAATCTACGGAAACTCTAAGTTGCCATGGCAACCAAACTAAACTGAACGATTTTCATAAAAAACATAAAATCTGTAATTTGGAGAAAGAGGAAAATGAATGAAAGTTTTTTGTTTGATTTGAGGTTTAACGTCCCCTTCAACACTGTAAAGGTCATTTTGGAGACGTTACTTCCAATTTTGTGGGACTTTTACCCGACATTGAGATGAAATTACATCTCAAGCTCTGTCGCCCAATGAAACCAATAGGGTTTATTAGCATGGACAGTCCGCCTCGCACCGCGGTTCCTGGACAGGCTTAGATCCTCTAATCGGTTTACCAGTACTAGTGTGCGGGCCGGATTCAGCTCTGCGTGGAAGCATCGTGCAGCGCATATATTTCTTCAAGCCCCTATGGGCGGGGGCGGAAATGAATGAAAGTGAAGGAACAGAAGAAACCTTCACCCTCTATCCTTACCTGCTGCCTGGTTAGCAGGCCTTAGCCTACTGTAAGCTGATCATTACGAAAACATGCCTATACAAATAGTCAAACTTCAATGGCTCGAACACCTTTGGGACCACGAAAATCTGTTTCAGACAGGTGTAGTTCGAGTCACTGAGGGCTTTTGCCAGGAGGCATAACGAGATACTTTTAGACATCGTTTCGGTGTTCTATAATGAAAATGTATGCTGTGTGTACTCATTAGAATCACCTCATCAAGGCGATTCTAATGAGTACACACAGCATATATTTGCAAGATAAAAGACAAAAATAACCTAAATTTTACCCTTCCTATTTCTTATGTAGAGAAATTCCCTAGGGACTCAAGAACGGGTTAGACTCAGCCATGGTAAACGAGCCATCAGTGTTCGAGCGATCGAAGTTCTACTGTACACTGTAAATTTTACCAACTAAAAAACGAAAATTTTAGACGAAAATTTGTGATATTTTTCTTATTTCTGCTCACATTATAGATTGTGGGTACTCGTTAGAACCGCCTCATGATATTTTTCTTATTTCTGCTCACATTATAGATTGTGGGTACTCGTTAGAACCGCCTCAATGAGGCGGTTCTAACGAGTACCCACAATCTATATTTTAGAGCAGAAATAAGAAAAATAAGCTTTACCCCTGTAAACCCCAGTTTTGCTATATAAAAGTGGGATTCAAGGGGGTCAAAATAAAATAGGCCAGTTTTCGTGATGTATCAGCTTGACACCTAGCTGTACCCACACACCCAAGGATACAGACTAACAGGCGCCCAGTCGCCCAAGGCGCCTTAATTTTTGCCGGGGCGCCTAAGTTTTAAATAAAAATGCCTATAAACTTAATTTGGATATATGGCAGTCCGGGCGCCGAAAGCAAAATACTTAGTCTGTTTCTCTGAACACCCCAGTGATTATGTCTGAAAAACTTACTTTGGCTCTCCTCAGAAGTTTATGTAGATCCTCACCGTTCAGTATACCGTGGTTTATAACATATTTAGGGACATGTTCCAATTTCTTTGTTTTGTTGTCCACATAAACTGTAGCATGTATAGCTATATCAGATTTATTGATGATATTTAGATATTCCTCATTCCCCTGAAAGAGACAGAAAACAGCTCAAGACATGAAGGAGTAATTGAGATAAATTTGGGGTAATTTTTCTTATTTCTCCACAAAAACATATGTTGTGTATACCTGTTAGAATTGCCTCAGTGAGGCAATTCTAACATGTACCCACACATATGTTTGTAACCAAGGAATAAGGAAAATTATCCCTAATTTATGCTTGTTGCTACTCCTTAGACTTTCATGGCTCTAGGAGGAGTAATGGGGATAATTTTTTTCATATTTCTTCATAGAAACATGTTCTGGGTACTTGTTACAATTGCCTGTTGTAATGTAATATTGTACCAAGTTTGACTAAAATTAATCAATTTGTTAATGAGATAGATGACAGACAAGCCATTTTTGGCCCCAAAATGACTTTTTGGGGGGGCCTGTGACCTTGCAAAAAAAGGTCAAGGTCACCAAAATCTTATGACTGTTTTCCCCCATTCTAATGATGTAACTATGCAGGTCTGATCAGAATCCATCTATAGGTTCAGGCGAGATAGTGCTTCAAACAGGCTACGCTGACGCAAACGGGATCTACTTAAATCTGTGGTATGTTATAATGTAATATTGTTCCAAATTTGACTTAAATTAATCAATGTGTTAATGAGCTAGAGTGCAGACAGGCCATTTTTGGCCCTAAATGACTTTTTGTGGGCCTGTGGCTTTGAAAATGAGGTCAAGGTCATCATAACCTAATGACTGTTTTTCCCCATCCTAATGATGTAATTATGCAAGTTTGATCAGAATCCATCGATAGGTTCAGGAGAAAAAGTGCTTCAAACAGGCTACGCCGACGCTGATGCTGACGCAAACGGGATCTGCACCAAAGTCAATGTGTCCTCGTCATGCAGAAATAAGGAAAACTATCCTTCAATTATCACAAAATATGCACCTTATCTGTCGCTATAGCGATACCATTTACTGCATCCATCAGACTTCAAAAACCTAACGGTCTCCCTGGGCATTGTGGGTAAGACGCACTCTTAATCGTTAGGTCTCTCACTGCTGTGGTTCGAGACTGGCTCGGGTCACAACTGAGAAGCCAAGTTCTGCAATGAAAGGTCAGGTGGCTTTTCTCTGGTTACTCCAGTTTTTGCCCACCTCTGATTAACGATCAGCTCGATACAAACGATAGAATCTTGAAAGGGCCATAACACCCCCCCCCCAAAAAAAAAAACCTTCACCCACCTGCCACATGTAATCATTTTTCCCATAAACTACAGCAATATTTGTTCTCTGTATCTCCTCGGCTAGGGTGTCATTGAGGTGCTGCTCAACAACAAATCCCATGAAAGAATTGTCTGGACTGTGAGCTGTAAACAAAATATATATATACTGAGTCCAAAAAGTTCCTATACATAAAATTGCTTCTGTTACCATAGATACTACAAATGAAAAATACACAAAATTTGTTTTGTTTTGGTTAGAGGACTGACTTTTCCATGCAAAAGCCCAAACTGTTTTTGTTTATGTACACTTGCCATCATGGGCTATTTTTTAAACACCCAAGAGGTCACTGTATCATTTTCGCAGAATAAATCATTAAACAAAGCCAAGATTCAATATCATAAAAATAAACTTAGCACAAGATTTCTAAAATTTGATACATGTAACGTTTCAGTAGATACTCTGCGTGTCTATTCACAAAAATATTTTAACTTTAATTCCATTTGGTAAGAGAAACAGGCATCCGATTCTTTGAAGTTGTGTACAAAATGCTGTTTTCAATATTGAAAACAGCATTTTGTACACAACTTCAAAGAATCGGCTCTACATGCAGATACTAAGGTTAACTGTTTGCTTTTGGAGTTTTATGACCCAGTCAACACTGTTTAGGATTTGTTAAGCTGGTCAGTATTTCTAACCACACTTTTCCTGGGCAGGCTTATATTGCTGTCGAGTCCTCACCGTTGTTTCACCTCTGTGGTTGTTTGATTTTTAATGACAGATTCCTTCTGTCATTCTTCGTCGTCCTGCATGTTTACAATTTTAACATCCGAACTTCCTGCTTCCACTACTTTTGAAATATGACTCCGCACAAACACGGATAGTCCATTGTTTGTTGACTTTTCATAATCACTGTCTCAAAACTAATTTCTCATGGCATTATTTCCGCATTTTGATTGCATGTTTTGTTTCATTTGTAATCAAAATACAAAAATGATCTTTCATAAATTACAAACAAAACGGGAAAAGTTAATTGAATATGCATAAGGAAAGTTCCCATTTTATACGGGCGACCGCATAATGGGTCACTGGCGAATCTTGGAGGCGGCGTCTAACCACGGCCTTCACTGTTGTCGAAAGTTAGCCCATTTTTTCCTAAATTAATTCCTATATTTTTAGCTGACGCCCCTTAATTTTGAACTTGGATTTCGAAATTAAATCTCCGTCAGATAAGTGATAATATTACATTCAGTACAAAATGGGTTATGATTAATTATATTTGTATCAATACGCCATTAAAGTACCTTTGCATATTTTTAGAAAAGAAAAAAAAAATATATATAGAGCTACAATCAGTGCATACCATTTAAGTACCTAGATATACTTTGAAAAAAAAAAAAAAAAAAAAAAAAATAGAGCGTATAATAAGCTGTATCTGGCCAAGCCGCTTTGTCTGTCCTGACCCGCACACAACAGTTACAGACACGACGTCATCACACGGTACCCTTGCATATTTTTAGAAAAGAAAAAAAAAATATGTATAGAGCTACAATCAGTGCATACCATTTAAGTACCTAGATATACTTTGAAAAAGAAAAAAAAAAAAAAAATAGAGCGTATAATAAGCTGTATCCGGCCAAGCCGCTTTGTCTGTCCTGACCCGCATACAACAGTTACAGACACGACGTCATCACTTGGTCATACGGATTGCTAATAATTTTGACGGATGTCCCTTGATCATTAACTCCCCTTTGGAGCACAGCGAGTATATATTGAATTGAGGTAAAGAATCTGACTCATCCCACTGCCCATGTCTCAAAAACCGAAAAGTTCTATTGAAACACAATGCTGCCGTAGTGCTTGTTGTTGATTAAATCTGCGAGTGTTCTTACAGCACTTGAAAATCGCATAGATCTAGAAAAAAAAATCAATTGAAGATGTCCATAAGGATCGGAGTCTCTGAAAACTGAGTTGATACTCTAGATTTCCCTTTAGTAATGAACATTTGGAGATACTACCCACAGCAGGCACATGACGTTAAAACTTCGTCTGATTGACGTTGATGTAACGCCATGTTTTGACAGCAACGTCATATTAATGACGGTGCAACATCATTACCAACGTTGATGTGAGGTTGCGCCTGCGACGCATGCCTGGTGGCAGTGAATCTTATTGTTTTTATAACATCGATCAGGAAATGAGGAATCCAACACATTGAATGCTTTTTTTTCCTTTCTTCCATCAAAATCTGAATCGATGCATTTACATTAACTACCAGAAGAACTTCTTTTCTTCAGTTACGTCATTCGTAGTTTTTATTCATGTCATATAGGATATGTACATACATCGTGATAAATTTTCAACAGACGACATTTTAAAATATTTTCTGAATTTTTTTTTTCAGAAAACAGGATTTGACATTTCATGCAAATTGTCTCCTATGGATGAAATTATCATGAGATGTCAAGTCCTGTTTTCTAGGAAAAAATAAGAAAAATGTCAGCAGTTTGCCGTCTGCTGAATTAGCCCAGAGAGTGGTGAAGGTTAAAAGAGTAAATTCGAATCCTTTTCTTATATAAAGGCCTTAATTTTCACGAATTTCAAGTTAATCTGTCATTTCAGTGCCTTTTGGCACTTTGATTGTGAGATGTTGCACTGATGAGTTAGGAGGACTTCATGCGGACTGAACAAATTATTTGTCTTAATCGCGACAGAAGGGCGAGGATTGTGGCCACCAAAAATCAATTTAAGCCCCAGTGGAATTCGTTTCCGCTGACCATTCCAAGGCGGTTCTTCTGTCGGGGTTTATTTTTGTTATGGTTTGTCTTTGGGTGTTTGTGTCGCTTATACTATTTTATTTTGGATAGCCTATTGGCCATTTTGTGGGGAAGTTACTGTCCTTTTGGCTTTCCGCTATTGAGGTTTCCATTAGGGTCTGTTGTTTCATGTTTGTGTTTCTTTCCCTTTGGTGTCTCTGATGGGAGCTGTGGGTTAATTGTATTGATTCCTGATCGTTGCCTTCACTTCTATTTTATACATAAGCGTTTAATCAGTACAGTGCATATTCTTTTGCCAGAATCTGACAGTTTCTGGCAAAAGAATATGCACTGTACTGATTAAACGCTTATTAAACAGCAGGTGAGAAAATACGCTCAGAAAACCATTTTCACAATCAATCTCTACCAAAAGAAGGTAAATGGAAACACTTGATATATATTTTTTTCATTTCCTCAAAGGGAGATAACTATTCTTATCCGTACATTGAAACTTCGATAACTCGAACACGGATAGTTCATTTACCACGGCTAATTCAAACTAGTTATGTAGTCCTTGAGAATATTTCTCAAAGCTCCAGATAGCCATATACAGTAGAACTTCGATGGCTCGAACACCGATGGCTCGTTTACCGTGGATGTGTCGAACCCATTCTTGAGCCCCTTGGGAAATCCTCTACATAAGAACTAGTGTGGGATAATTAAGGAGATTTTAGTTTTTTATCTTACAAATGTATGCTGTGTGTACTCATTAGAATCGCCTCATTGAGGCGATTCTAATGAGTACACACAGCATACATATTCATTATGGAACACCGAAAAGATGTCTAAAAGTATCTCGTTATGCCTCCTGGCAGTAACCCTAAGGGGCTCAAACTACCCCTGTCTCGAACAGATTTTCAAGGTCCCAAAGATGTTCGAGCCACTGAAGTTCGACTTTATTTAGAATAATATATGGATTTTTTTCTGATTTCATCTTGTTAAGGGGGCTTGAAGAAATATATGGGCTGCATGATGCTTCCATGCAGAGCTGAATCCGGCCCGCACACTAGTACTGGTAAACCGCTTAGAGGCTCTAAACCTGTCCAGGAACCGCGGTGCGAGGCGGACCATCCATGCTAAGAAACCCTATTGGTTTCTTTGGGCGATAGGGCTTGAGATGTCATTTCATTTCAATGTCGGGTAAAAGTCCCACAAAATTGAGATGCAACGTCTCCAAAATGACCTTAACAGTGTTGACGGGGATGTTAAACCTCAAATCAAACAAACAAAATCATCTTGGTAAGGTTATGTTCTGTGTTCACATTAGAATTGCCTCAATGAGGCAATTCTAATGTGTACACACAACATTTTTTTTATATATAATATTTGAAATATATTGGTTAGTCATCTCCATTATGCGTCATCACCTTGTGCTATGTTTAACCCTCGGTTATTCAAACTACCCCTATCTCAAACAAATCTTAATGGTCCGAAAAGTATCCAAGCTATCCAAGTTTGATTGAAGAGAGTACCCTCGCTATAAAAACAGTATTTGTTCCCGAACAATTTGCTGTTGTAGGGAATTTGCCGCTATAAAGAATCCAAATAAGGAGTAATATAATAGGTCATAAAGGATTTTTTCCCTTAATCACTAAAAGAAACAAATATTCTGGACATTTGTTAGAATCGGTTCCAGGCCGATTCTAACAAATATCCATAACATTTATTTCTCGGAGTATTAAATAATATCAATATTCTCGAATATCTCAATTAATCTGTCTCATCCTGTTAAAGCTCAGGATGCATCACACTGAAACTGTTGTTATAACAAGTTTTGTCGTCACATCAAATGTCGGTATGAAGAATGTTGACTGTATTTGCATTTTGTGACGTGAACCACCCTGAAAACAGTTTCTTATCTTAAAAGAAAGAATTTGCTCCATAGGAGCAAAGTATTTCCTTAAGAGTAAAACCCTTTAGATACAGAAGACAATACTTTCATAAAATCAAGGAATCATAATGACACAAAGCCATGGTCTTTAAAATGGCATTATGTGAGGCCTTTCACTGGTGATTATGATATTACTTACTTGTTAATTTTTCCTCTATATCAAAAGGACAGGTGTACTTACGGAACATAGTATAGAACTGCTGGGGCTGAAGATCCTGTCCTCCCCATGACGTCAACTTCTTACGCTGCTTAGCAAAGCTTCTCAGATTGAAGGCTGGTTCAGTTCCAAATGAGTCCACAATTCTTAATAAACAGCTAGAATAAAAGGAAGAAAATTTCCTTTCACCACAAAACAAGAATATGGCAACTGTTCACCACAGCAAGTCTGTGTGTGTGTGTGTGTGATTGTGTGTGTGTTTGTTTGATTTGCAGTTTAACGTCCCCATCAACACTGTGTAGATATTTTGGAGGTTTAGATCCTCTAAGCGATTTACCAATATTCGTGTGCAGTTGGTTTCAGCTCTGCGTGGAAGCATCATGCAGCCCATTTATTTCTTCAAGCCCTGATGGGGGGGGGGGGGGGGGGGGGCAGTGTGTGTGTGAGCCTTTTTGTGTCATATATTGTTACCTATTTTGTGGCAGGGATTCTTGCTCAGTGACAAACAATGTAGTAGGTCTAACTGTTTGAGTGGGCAAACAGTGTAGACCCTGAGCAGTCTGATCTGGGTCTACACTGTTTGTCCAGACTTTTTTGATGCTTTTTTGGTGTCCGAATATTTTGGGTTAATATAGTATACTAAAAATGCAAGCTTTATACTGTTTTTTTTTAACCTTTCACAGTTATAGCATATTTCTATGGTTTTGTTTGTTTGTATTGGAGTTTAACGGCCCAGTCAACACTATTTAGGTCACTTTTAAGCTATCCACACTTTTCCTGGGCAGGCTTATATGTATTTAAAGCGGTTAATCATTACAGTGCACATTCTTTTGCCAGAACCTGACAACTGTCCTTCTTGAATCAGCAGAAGGGAGAGAATGACCGTAGAAAAGATTTAGTGATCAATCTTCATAAAAGAATCTTGCTCATCCCGGCAGGTGTTGAACCCTCATCCTCCAGATCACCAGTCAGCTTCGCATCCAACTGAGCTACCAAGGTCAGCCCTATATTTTTATGGTAATATTATACATGTACTGTCAATTTCAGGAATTCATACTTACGCACATCTCCCTTTGTATCAATGTATGAATTATTTAACACGGGTCATGTGTGTGTAGCTGATGTGTAACATGTGTTTCTATAAACCAGCTTTAAGGCATGCATGGCGACTGTAAAATGACTCCCTATCCCTCCATCATAGTGAAGATTACAGTTCTTGTTTTTTGGGATTACTGATTCACTGAGGAACTTTGAAAATGCAGGAAGGTCACTGATGAGGCCTTACTGGTAGAAACTAGCTAGTCTGGCAAAGAAAAGCATGTACACTCCACAATGTTTAGTTCTGTTGTATATTCTTTGCTTCAAAACGATATTTAACCCATAAAATGCCAATCAAGACAATTGTCGTCTGCTTTGCCGTCTGTCAGTTACCTTAAAAGTATTTTTTTGCAAACCGTTTGACTGTGTGCAAAAATATTTTTTAACAAGAGCTGTCGCCAGACAGCATAGCTCGCCTGTTTCGCACCTTCAAGATATAAGGTAAAACTAGAGCTGTCAGTGAAACTGACTAGGGCCCCTGCAGCGCTATCAGAGGAGTAGGAAAATTTGTGGATGGACAGACGGACAGACAGACAGACGGACGGACAGAGTGATTACTATAGGGCACCCACACTTTCAGTGCGGGGCGCTAATTACTGAACCATGAAAAATAGGTCACACACACCTAGATACATTTTGAGGTCAGTGACCAGGTCACATGGAACATATATGCCAGATATTACATTTCAGAATCACTATGTGTATGAATTATAAGGCAAAATCAATGAACCATGAAAATAGGTCATACTGACCTAGATATATTTCTATGTCAATCAACTGGTCACATGCAACTTATAATTCAGGACTGAAGTTTCTAAAAAAAAAAAATAGTATTCAATTCGGCAGAGTCACTGAATCATGAAATTTAGGTCACACTGAGCAAGATATAATTTCGAGGTCAATCATGGGGTCACATGGAATAAATAATCCAGGCATGATGTTTCTTCATGAAAAAGTATTCAAGATAAAAGGCAAATCACTGAACCATGAAATATAGGTCACAGTGACCTAGATATATTTTGAGGTAAATCATGGGGTCACTTGGAACTAATAACCCAGGTATGACATTTCTCCATCAAATAGTAATAAAGATAATAGGGAAAATCACTGAACCATGAACTATAGGTCACAATGACCTGGATTTATTTTGTGGTCAATAATCAGGTCACATGGAATAAATAATCCAGGTTTAACATTTCTTCATCAAATAGTATTCAAGATAATAGACAAAATCACTGAACCATGAAATATAGGTCACAGTGACCTAGACATATTTTGAGGTCAAGCATGGGGTCACATGGGACCAATAACTGAGGTATGACATTTCTCCATCAAATAATATTCAAGATAATAGACAAAATCACTGAACCATGAAATATAGGTCACACTGACCTAGCTATATTTTGAGGTCAATCATGGGGTCAAATGGAACTAATAACCCACATATGACATTTCTCCATCAAAAAGTATTCGAGATAAAAGACAAAATCACTGAACCATGAAATATAGGTCACACTGACCTAGTTATATTTTGGGGTCAATTATCGGGTCACATGGAACTTATAATCCAGGTATGACATTGCTGCATCAAATAGTATTCAAGATAATAGGCAAAATCACTGAGCCATGAAATATAGGTCACACTGACCTAGATATATTTTGCGGTCAATTATCGGGTCACATGGAACTATTAATCCAGGTATGACATTTCTCCATCAAATAGTATTGGAGATAATAGTCAAAATCACTGAACCATGAAATATAGGTCACAGTGACCTAGATATATTTTGAGGTCAATCATGGGGTCACATGGAACTAATATTCCAGGTTATGACATTTCTGCAGCAAATAGTCTTCAAGATAAAAGGCAAAATCACTGGACCGTGAAATATAGGTCACCATGACCTTCACCCTTTTACACTTGAACCAATGTCACTTGGTTGGCTGATGTATAACCAATTCTGTCTATAACTTGTTAGCATAAGGGAAAGGTATACAAAATTTACAAAGTTGTCCTAGATTTTGACCCCTAACCCCACCCCATCCACACTCCCAGGCATGAACCCAGGGGTGTGTTGTCTTGGAATCTCAGAAGACACTCCCAGGTATCCAAGTTGTAAATATGAATGCTTTGTGATGAGTGACTGCTGAGATATAAGCATTTCAAAAACTTAAACACAGTATTACATAGGTGTTCTGGATTTTGACCCCAAGCCCCACCCCGGGGCATGACCGCAGGGGTCTGTTCTCTTTGAACATCAGAAGACCCTCCCAGGTACTAAAGTTCCAAAAACGAGTGCTCTGTGATGAGTGACTTGAAATATAAGCATTTGAAAAACTTTAACGCAGTGTGACGGGAATGCACACGCAAATGCACACGCACACGCGCACGCCATCCGAGGTGACAACAATAGCTCTCCATGTACTTCGTACAGGCGAGCTAAAAAGTTTGTAAGAAGATTCAGCAGACGAGAATAACAGACAAAATTTTCAGATGTGGTTTACCTCGGCATCTTATGGGTTAACCTTTTTGTAGTACATATTGAACTAGAAAAAGTTTTAGCTGGGGCTTATTAGCAACCAGAGGCAGCTGTTCAAACCTTACAATGTCATTAATATATCCTTAAAGGCATTTATTCTTGATTATTGAGGACTATCATTTCATTACATAATATTATGTAGCCCTCGGTGCTCTCTGAAGTTCTGTCCTCTGTCTTCAACAGGTAAGGGGCCTCCTTGGGGAAAATCAATAAATTACTTACTGATGACTGGTGTACATTATTGGTTTTCCCCTTAAGTGTCTCAGTCAGGGGATTCAACAAGAGCTACTAATCACCCTATTAAGGGTCGCCTTTGATCTGCTATAGTCAGTATATCACAGGGGGCAATAAAACAATTATGGACACACGGTGTGTTCTACCGTTACAGAATAAATGCCTTTAAAGACTTTGATCACTTAATATAGCAAATATACAAATAACTTTGCTGAAAAATGTGAGTAGCTTTTACAATTTTTCAGCAAAAACACCACTGTATTTGATACTGAGCTTCCTAGAACAGTTAACGATTCGGCAACTAATGAGCTTGTTAAGCTATTAATGCATGTGAACAAATGGGCACAAGAGCATTACGATAACACATCCATGTGCCATAGTGCATTCTATGGTATCTCAAAATTGCTTATTTATTTTTTTCAGATGAAAAGTTGTGATATTTTACTTATTTGTAGTCCAAACACAGGTTGTGGGTACTCATAAGGACTGCTTCAATGAGACGGTTCTAACGAGTACCCACAACTTATGTCTTCGAGCAGAAATAAGGAAAATACAATATAATGTATACCCCTGTAATCCCCAGTTTTCTCTATATAAAGTGGGGTTTAGAAGGGTGTTGATTACACAGACTTGCTAACGTGATGAGTTCCACCAAAGGCTATGCTGCACCTATGGGGGCCAAATCTGACCAAAAAATGAACTTGAAAATTAGGTTTGATAGCCTATTGGCCATTTTGTGTGAAAGTAACTGTCCTTTTGGCTTTCCGCTGTTGGTGTTTCCGTTGGGGTCTGTTGTTTCATATTTGTGTGTCTTTCCCTTTGGTGTCTCTGATTGGAGCTGTGGGTTGATTGTATTGATTCCTGATCATTGCTTCCACTTCTATCTTGGGGCTAGGGCTGACAAAAATACTGATGGCTGGATACAAACAAATGCAGAAACTAATTGACCGACAGAAACACAATTCCTATATCACACCCTGCTTTAAGCTTGCACAACAAAAATCACCTTAAAACATATAACTTGAAAATGTAGTTTCCTATATAAAGACCACATCTGAAACCGTTCATAAGTGGTCTTTAAGATGTGGTCTCATACTATAGGATATAGAGTGTAGTGAAAAGAACAAAATAATAACTACAACCTTTAAAATATGTTTTTTAATAAGAATCAGTCTTATATTTAGCTAGTCTCAATAGCAGAATTTTACTTTACTGCAGTGTGGGGCTTACAACATTAAAACAATGACACGGAAAATTTTAAAAGTGAAAATGTATAAAATTGATCATATTTAAAAAAGAAAAGTCAGCATTAAAAGTTAAGTTTTTACTACATGTATAAAGCACCTGTGGTTATATTTCACATGTACGGTTGTGAATGTGTTAGTAGTGTGGTGACGATTCCTGCATGAAGTACACTTAAACCTCTTTATAACACTATTCATTACATCACAATTTTGGATATAATTTAATAAGGATCATAAAAATGTATAGATCATATACAAAAATGATTAATATACAAAAGTGACCATGAATGGTCATTATACCCTATGCTTTTTCAAAGAAAAAGTGAGAATATTGTAAGCATCTTCGCAGTACGTCCATCTGTCTTATCAGGTAACTCCTCCTAGACACTTGGAATTTTAGGAACTGAGAGATCTTTGGTTTGGGGAGTGTGTGACACTTTTGAAATTTTCTCATCCCTGGGAACAGGGCCAGGGGGGCCGGGCCCCAGGGGGTGTCAAAACATGGTCGTGTAACATATCAAACTGAATGCATGATGAGTAGAATACATTGCAATCAAAATTTGACCCTACAGGTGAATGTGGGCCAAACCCCCCTCCCACATACCCCTCCATAGCGATTGCTTAGACCGTTAACAGACAGAAACTTGAAACCTTGGGAACTGATAGATCTTTGGTCTGGCATGACACTTCAGAATTTTAATCCAATCCCTGGGGGCGGGGCCAGGGTAAGGGCCCCTGGAGGTAAAAGGTCATATAACATATAAAATTGAATGGAAGCATGGGTATATGTGTTGGCGTGCTATTGACTGCATATTCTAGTTTTTCTATGCATGACCCAACAATAGTGATATAAAGAAGTTTTGTCGTAACTTAGTTTTGCAATACACAACTTTTATTTTACTGTGCTGACATGTCTGTGAACACTCAAATAATGATTACCTGTACAGCACCTTATATCAGTGAAAGGTAGGGATTACTAGGGGTATACATTATTGCTTGATCTGGAGCTAAATGGCCAAGTCAAAACTAACAAGGTTTTATTGAGCCAATCAGGTAAAGAACCCACTCTTTCTGGACATCCTTACACATGTTTGTTTGTGTTGAGATTTTAAGGGGAATGGGAACACCTGACAGATTTTCCCCGCCATTTTTCAAAGGGAGACAACTTTCAGAACTCCCTGTTCGCTTTTCTATAAGCCCTACCCACTGAAAAAGGGGTCAACTCTTAAAGGAAAGAATTTGCTCCTGAGGAGCAAATTCTTTCCTTTAAGAGTTGACCCCTATTGACATGGGAGATAAAAATACTTTTGCAGGAGTTGCCTCCCCTGAAGGTGTTCCAATTCCCCTTAAGTCACCACCAACACTATTTAAGTCATTTTGGAGAAGCTGCTTCTGATTTTGTTGGACATTTAACTGACACTGAGATGAAATGACATCTGAAGCCCTACCGCCCAAAGAAACAGCTAGGGTTTAGAAGCAGTTTTACCAGTACTCAAGTTTGGTCAGTTTCAGCTCTGTTCCAAAGCACCATGCTGCCAAATCTATTTCTCCAAGGCCCGATAGGCGGGGTGTGGCATACACACAACATTTATTGAATAAGCAGAATGAAGATTGTCAGTTTCTGGCAAAATATTGTGTGCAAATATGTTTGTTTCCTTGTTTGGAATTTAACAGCACAGAAAATAATATTAAGGTCATTTCAAGCCAGTCACTTTTCCTGGACTGGCTGATACATAAGCAATTACCCTAACAATGCACATTCTTTCATATGGATCACTTAGTTTAAACATAATTTTTCTGCTGACCGACAAAAGGCCGCTAGCAAAGTTTACATGAACCCCAGAAGGGATGAAATAAACTTTCTGGGGTTCATGTAAACTTTGCTAGTGGCCTGTTGTCCGTCAGCAGAAATATTAAATTTATTTCGTATATTTACATTCTTTGTTCTTCATCACTGGGCGATAAAATGCTTAAAGCTGAAAAACATTTACACGCTGTTTTCCTACAAAGAGTTGAAGAGCACTGATGTCGCCAACGCCCAATCAGATTGTATAGAGCCATGGTTTAGACTGATGTCACTTGACGACACTGAAGATCATGTGACTCGATGCCTTCATGGAAGATTTTTATTTTGGTTTTGTTCTACGGCCCTTTCTAGATTATTTCAATCATATCAAGCTGATTGTTAATCAGGTGGACAAAAACCAGAGTTTCCAGAGAAAAACCAACTGACCTTCGATTGCAGAACTTGGCAACTCAAATATGACCTGAGCCAGGCTCGAACCACCTTGGAGAGAGACCTAATGATTGGGAGTCAGCGCTCTTATCCACTAGGCCACAGAGGCCCGTCCCTTCATGCAGGTATGACCTACATTGTTTCCTATAGGTTTACATAAGGCTTTACACTGGAAATCGGTCCCTGCCCATCGGGGCTTGAAGAAACAGATGGGCTGCATGATGCTTTCATGCAGAGCTGAATCTGACCCGCACACAAGTACTGGTAAACAGCTTAAAGGATCTAAGCCTACCAAGGCAAAGCGGTGTGAGTCAGACCGTCCATATGCTTATAAACCTTAATGGTTTCATTGGGCGACAGGGCTTGAGATGTCATTTCATCTCAATGTCGTGTAAAAGTCCCACAAAATTGGAAGCAACGTCTCCAAAATGAGCTATACAGTGTTGACGGGGACGTTAAACCACAAATCAAACAAACAATTTACACTGGAAATGTAAATATTGCAAACTGTCTCCATATGAGACAAATTGTGTTGTTCTTACAAACTGTGGCTGTGTTAGAGTATGAGCAATTATTTTGAATATAGGTGTATGACTTGGTTCACACCATCTACTTACCTGAACTTTCCATAGCCGTTTTTGACATGTTTCTTGAATTGTTTGAGACCAACAATATCTGTGTATATTATCTGTACCGGAAGCTCTTTCCTACTTTGGCATGGGGAGTTGGCTGATGGAAATTTGGCCATAATACTGAAATTAACATGGTGTATTGATATAAGATGATATACAGTTAAATTTCGCTATTAGGACCACCTAAAATTAAGACTAATTCTGCTTTAAAAAGCTTATTTAGAAGAGTGCAGTCATTCTTTCTTTGTGTTCTTTGCATACAGTGTCATCTTGTCAGAGACCACCTTTGGGACTGCTCAAAAGTGGTCTTAAAGACCACTTTTGAACAGTCCCAAAGGGTGTCTTAATATAGAAATTTTGCTGTATTTTACAGTTGAATTTCGAAGGTTTGTACAACTTTGAAACTATGAAAATTAGTTCTAGACAGGGCAGTTTGATCTACTGAGGATTAATACACACTGTAAAACACTTATATTTGGCAGTCATTTTATTTTGGTGCTGTTGGCGGTCAAGGAAAAAAACAGCCAAAATTGAAATCCGCCAATAAAGTTAAAAACAAGAGGGCCATGATGGCCCAGGATCGCTCACCTGATCCATAGTGTAACAAATGGGCCCCAGGGAGGGGAATTATTGGCCCCAGGGCTATAATTTGCTTAATCTTGAGTGAGGTCTAAAAATGAAGCTTCATACCAAATATCAAGGAACTGAGCCTTCTGGTTTCAAACAAGAAGATTTTTAAAGGTTTTCCCTATATAAGTCTATGTCCAGTGGGAACCAGGGTGGGCCCATTTTTTGGTCCCAGGGCTATAATTTGAACAATCTTGGTAGAGGTCTACTACACAAAGCTTCATACCAAATATCAAAGACCTAAGCTTAGGTCTTAGGCAAGGAGACTTTTAAAGGTTTTCCCTGTATAAGTCTATGTAAAACCAGTGGGCCCAGGGGCGAAGTCATTTTTGGCCCCAGGGTTATAATTTTAACAACCTTGGTAGAGGCCCACTAGACGAAGCTTCATACCATATATCAAACACCTGAGCCTTCTGGTTTCAAGCAAGAAGATTTTTAAAGGTTTTTCCTATATAAGTCCATGTAAAACCAAAGGACCCCAGCGCTATAGTTTGAACAATCTTGATAAAGGTCCACAAGATGAAGCTTCATACCAAATATCAAACACCTGAGCCTTCTTGTTTCAGATAACAAAGCTTTTCCCTATGTAAGTCTATGAAAAACCAAAGGGCCCCGGGGCAGGGGCATTTTTTCAGAGGAGAAGTTTCCAAGGGGACCAACTAAGGATCATTTCTGTCAAGTTTTGTCGAATTCCAATCAGTGGTTTAGTAGGAGATGTCGTTTGAAGAAATTGTTTAAGCAAGCACGCACTCACAACGGACGAAAAGTGCTCACAAAAGCTCCCCTCATCACTACGTGACAGGTGAACTAACAAGTGCCCTTCAGAAGGGTGAGAATGACCACAGAACAACTAGATATCATGATCAATCACCACGAAAGAATGTTGCCAACCAGGCATGTTTCAAATCCACAACTTCCTAGTCAGACGTGCATCTGACTGAGCGACAGAGGTCGGGTATGTAGTAAAATTCCTACATTAACACCACCACCTTTGCCACAGTTCAAAAGTGGTCTTTTGACCACTTTTGGACAGTCCCATAGGTGGTCTCTTATTAGGAGACACTAAGGGTAGAAAATACAAAGAAAGAATTACTGAAACCTTCTCAATAAGCTTTTAAAAGCAGATTGAGTCTTTATTTAATTTTAGAATGGGAACACCTGCCATTTTTCAAAGGGAGACAACTTTCTGGACTTCCTGTTTGCTTTCCAACTGAAAAAGGGGTCAACTCTAAAAGGAAAGAATTTGCTCCTCAGGAGCAAATTCTTTCTTTTAAGAATTTACTCCTTGGTACCAAATTCTCTCCTTTAACCCTTTTGGTACCAGAAACCCCATAAAAGGGAATTTGCAAACAGTGCAGGCCCAGATCAGTGCCGCAGAATGCGGCATCTGATCAGGGCCTACACTGTTTGCAAAATGTTAGGACATTTTCCAAATTAATTTTGAAGAAAACAACCTGACACCCCTAAATTTGGAAATGGACACCTGCTATATATAAGGAGGAAGATTCCATTTGGTACAAAAAGGTTAAGAGTTGACCCCTATTGACTTGGGAGACAAAAATACTTTTGCAGGAGCTGCCTCCACTGAAGTTGTATCCATTCTCCTTAATAGTAGAATTTTACTGAATATAGGGATCAACCAAGGTTTTTCATGCATTAACATTCGCTGGGTCCCGAGGAAGGTGTTTGAACATGAGGCCGCTAGGCCGAATGTTCAAATATCTTCCGAGGGATCCGGCACATGTTCATGCAATGAGATAACCATGGATGATCGTTATTCTTGCAAATTTTGACGAAAACGCCCAAAAGCTCCATTTAAACTCCATATAAACTCTTCAAATGCGACCCGCGAACCAAAATGGCAGCCAGTTCAGAATGTTGTTTACAATGACGTTGTTACGCAGTAACCATCTGACGTCATCATAAAACCCTAAAACGCTATGTTCAGGGCAATAATGTAATGTCACTCAACGTAAGGTAACAAAGCAAGGCCCGTCTTGTGATACCAAAAACTCGAAATCCATGTTCAAACAGCACATGAATTTCATGATTTGAACATGGTTTTCAGTTTGAGCACGGCTTTCAGTCCATTTGACAATGGCTTCAAACAGCCATGCGCATAGATATTTATGCAAGGAATATGGATTCTAAGCTTTTTTCATGCAGACAGCCAAGACTTTACTCCAACTTGTATGCAGGCTTATTCAAGTTTGATTAGTCTTTGCTAGAGGCAGAAGACATATCTTTCCTTAACCCATTACCACTCAGGGATTTTGTGAATTTCGCTGATTTTCACAGTGTTGCACCTGACAGCAACTTCAACTAGCCATTGTTTCATAATGGATGGTCTGTTTTACACCAAACTCGGTATGAATGTTCATTGGGCAGTAGCCTTTTAAATGCAACCTTTCATGACTTGATCATTGTTGTCATGGTAATGAGGGGGCATCTCAAAGTGACAAAAAGTGTGATTTCACATGAATTTTTGACAAAATCTTAATCTTCACACAGCTGTCAAGGCAACAATTAAGGGGTTTGGCACTGGCCATTTTCATTGTTTGCAGCATGTTTTATAAGCATCAATTCTGAGCCATTTCTGACCCCAGATACCCTCAGATATAAATTTTAGCGGCCGGTTGGGCCATATACCCAAACTTTTTTGGATGTCCCCCTTCAATCCCCCCATAATATTTTTAGTGTGGAGGCACGCGAAAAAACAGGTCACTTTACGGGCCAACAAATCGTTAAGCAAACATAACTATCCAGGGATAGGAAATGCAGATTTTAGGTCCTTCTGGGGCTTAAAATGGGGGGGGGGGGGGGGGGGTGTGCAGACACGTAAAAACATGTATCTGAGTGGGAAAGGGTTAATGCAGTTCATTTGACATCTATAACCCTTGATCTGCTGAATATTTTTAAATGCCACACCCACTACTGATTATCAACCAATCAGATTACTTGATGCAAATTATTGCAACAAATTCATAAGCTGAATGACAAACAATGAAGATCCTGATCAGATGGCTTCTTCTACATTGTTTGAAAGATAAGACATATCCGGGCTCAGCAGCACAAGGGTTAATCCACCAATGCCTAATATAGTGGTATCCCACTAGTAACACTTATCCTGCTGCCTGAATTATTCATGCCACACCTACTGCTGACTATCAGCCAATCAAATTTCTTGATATAATATATTTGTTTAATTCACAAACTGCATGACAAACAGTGAAGATCCTGATCAGATGGCTTCTTCAGAAGCCATCTGATCTGGATCAACACTGTTTGCAAAGGTTGAGGTTGTCATGCTCTGCAAGATAAGGGTTAAGACCAGGTGAAATTAAGACCAATTCTTCTTAAAAACCTTCTCCTGTTGAATAAATTAACTTGCCACACCCATTTCTGACTATCAACCAATCAAATTGCTAGAAATAAATTATTCACCCAAATTTTCAAACTGAATGACAAATAGTGTAGATCCTGATCAGATGGCTTCTACAGAGGCCATCTGATCTGGAGCTATGCTGTTTGCAAAGCTAGGCATTATCATGTTCAGCAGGATATGGTGGGTTAAAACACATATTTAACAAGTTTTGCTTGCTTTTTTCTTAGTGTTTTCTGTATCCAATGATTTTTAGTAAGAGACCACATTTGGGTTTGTTTAAAAGTCAGGTTTTTAACCCATTTAGTACCGGAAACCCCAAAACGGGTACCCTGGCAAACAGTGCAGGCCCAGATCAAATGCCGCATAAATGCCGCAGAATGCGGCGTCTGATCAGGGCCTCCACTGTTTGCTAAAAGTTAAGCCATTTTCCAATAAATTTTGAAGAAAACACAACCTGACACCCCTTAATTTTGAAATGGACTCGTGCCATATATGAGGAGGAAGATTCCATTTGGTACAAAAAGGGTTAAGGACCAAGTTAGGGACAGGTAGAAAATTATTACGAAAACACGCCTATACAAATACATTGTACCCTTTACCACCCAAAAAATGAACATTTTAAGATGAAATTTTTTGATATTTTTCTTATTTCTGCTCAAAAAATAGATTGTGGGTACTCGTTAGAACCGCCTCGATGAGGCGCTTCTAATGAGTACCCACAATCTATATTTTAGAGCAGAATTAAGTAAAATAAGGTTTACCCCTTCAAACCCCAGTTTTACTATATAAAAGTGGGGTTCAAGGGGGTCAAAATTATATAGGCGTGTTTTCATGATGGGTCTTAAAGACACTTTTGAACAGTCCAAAAGGTGGTCACAATATAGAAATTTTACAGTAGATTCTTCTATCATATTGTTTTGGCTGGTTCATTCGAATGGCTACACTTGATATGCTTTTTGCCATTATGACCTAAATAGTGTTGTCTGGGTTATTCATTACGATAACACATCCGTGTGACACAGTGCATTCTTTCGTATCTCCAAAACGGTTATTTTTCTGAAGCAAATTTCTGAAATTTTTCTTAATTGCGTTCCAGACATAGGTTGTGGGTGCTCGTTAGAACCGCCTCAATGAGGCGGTTCTAAAGAACCGCCTCATTGAGGCAGTTCTAACGAGTACCTACAACCTATGTCTTAGAGTAGAAATCAGAAAATTAATGTATACCTCTGTAATCCCTCACTATATAAAGTGGGTTTAGATGAGTGTTCATTACACGGACTTGGCCATGTGATAAAAGCAAACAAATTCTTAAATATGACACAAGGCACAAATGGATAAATGCCTTACACAGTGTTCAGTCTAGGCTGCGCCATTGCACGTTGGGCCCACTCTTTACATGAGGGGCCCACTAGAGATTATTGAATGGGTCTGTTGGGCGCAACTGTAGAATTTAGTGACTGTTTCTTCTAGATTTCATTTTTTTGTGATTTTCTCGCGATTTTTCAGTGTCTGGGGGGTATTATTGAGTTAATCATAAACTGCATGTTGGCCAATCAAAATAACTCAGTTGTTTAACCAGTAACAATTCTTATTGTGGCACCCAAATTGATGCTTTGTTTACCGGGGATGTGGCCATGTTCGGGATACTTGTGTGCGCCGGGTGGCTTACGCCATATTCATGTGCGCCGTGCAGCTTACGCTAAATACCATACCAAAATACGGCAAAATACCGAGGCTGGCATTATTTTATTATAGAGTTCTCTTCCATAAAAACATTTAATGGAATTCATTCTAAATAAAACATGCATTTAGCCCTTGAGCAAGACACTTTATCCAAATTGTTTTGTACTGGTTAACTGAGGTAATGAGCAAATGTGACCAACTCAGTATTAGAAGATGCATAGATAGAGAAAATAGATTCTGTCTGTGATGTCTAACTTGTTTTGAGTCCATTTTTATCATGCAGCCATAACCTGAAGATAAATCTGGTAACTTTATGTAGTATAATTTAAGGGCCCCCAAAATTCCCAAACGGCCCCCTTTTCAAAGGCCTGTAGGCTCAGAGGGCCCCCAAACCCTAAATCCTAGATTGAACACTGCTTACAACATGAAACAAGAAGGAAAATACCTAACTGGAACAACAATATTTAACCCTTAAAACACCAAGAAAATCTACATCTGAAAATGCCGTCTGCTTATGTCATCTGCTGCTTTTTAAAATTATTTTTGCATACAGGCAAACAATGTGAACCCAGATCAGACCTGCTCCTAGAGGAGCAGTCTGATCTGGGTTCACACTGTTTGCAAAAATGAGTTTTAAAGTAACCGGCAGACGACAAACCAGAGGACAATTGTCGTGATTGGCATTTTATGGATTAAAAAAAATCCTGAAACTAACAGACAAATACAACTATTTTAATCTAGATAAAGATACTTCCCAGCAGGCACTCAATCTTGAATCGATGATTAAACGTTGAATGAAACCCTTGTTTCAATGTTGATCGAGACAATGTTGTGTGCCTGCAGGATTAAGCCCATGTGCAATACAGATTCTATTGTGTGCTTTGTTTGTTTGATTAGAGATTTAATGTCCCCTTCAACACTGTATAGGTCATTTTGGAGACGGTGCTTCCAATTTTGTGGGACTTTTACCCGGCATTGAGATGAAATCTCAAGCCCTGCTGCCCAATGAAACCATTAAGGTTTATAAGCATGGACGGTCCGACTCGCACTGCTTTGCCTGGGCAAGCTTAGATCCTCTAAGCGGTTTACCAGTACTCGTGTGCTGGTCGGATTCAGCTCTGTGTGGAAGCATCACCCAGCCCATATATTTCTTCAAGCCCCGATGGGCAGGGGCCAACTATTGTGTGCAGCAGGGATACATATGTAAGCAAGATTTTTTTTAATACAACGTCTTCCACCTTAATATAACATCAAAGGGGAAAATTGCCACCATTATAAACCCCTCAGCAGTTTGACAGTTTTACAGCTACACAATGGATCGGACTCCAGCAGGTCTGGTCTTTTTTGAAATGCCCTTGACCGGTAAAGCAACCAGCCTTAAACCTTTTGGTACCAAATGGAGTCTTCCTCCTTATATAGCAGGAGTCCATTCCAAAATTTAGGGGTGTCAGGCTGTGTTTTCATCAAAATTTATTTGGAAAATGACTAAACTTTTAGCAAACAGTGGAGGCCCTGATCAGATGCCGCATTATACGGCGTCTTGATCTGGGCCTGCACTGTTTGCCAAGGTACCCCTTTAGGGTTCTGGTACTGAATGGGTAAAGGTGTGCCCAGATAATTTTGAACCACCATGAAAACGTGTTACAAGTTTAAACTGCATTCTCCATGCAGTTTAACAAACTTCTTCAATATTTGTTTTCTACAACATGTTCTAGTCCTAAATGAAAGCACATTATAATTTTCATGATCACAGACAACATGTGAATGCATACCACCTATTTCTCTGTCATTTTCACAAGGGAGATAATTTTTTGGTTCCAATATTTGCTTCTCATTATGCAGAGTTGTTCCTTGTGTTTGTTTGAAGTTTAACGTCCCCGTCAACACTGTAAAGGTCATTTTGGAGACATTGCTCCCAATTTTGTGGGACTTTTACCCGACATCGAGATGAAATGAGATCTCAAGCCTTGTCATCCAACAAAACCAATAGGGTTTATAAGCATGGACGGGCCGACTCGCATCCCTTTGCCGTGTGGCGGCCGTAAAACGTCTCCCCGAACATCAACCATAGTGCAGTTGATATTTTACTTTTGGTCCTTTGAGATTAGCGTGAATATTCTGAGAAATCAGAAATAAATTTTTGGTTTAGACTCATATTCTAGACAGGTTTTTAATTATTTGGACCCTATTTTGATTTATATCAGTCTTTGAATCGACTGCCTATTCGAAATTCGCAAAATTGCAGTTTGTTTCCTCTGGCTTTCTTTGCCGGATCATTACAGGGTCACTGATGAGGCTTTATTAGCCGAAACTACGTAGTATGACCCATATTCTTTCTTATGAATGTTTTCATTGCTCTTAAAGGAACTCATTTTTGATTTTTATTTGCCTTCACTGCAGCTGGTGTTGTGCCGTGTGGCGGCCGTAAAACGTCTCCCCGTACATCAACCATAGTGCAGTTTATATTTTACTTTTGGTCCTTTGAGATTAGCGTGAATATTCTGAGAAATCAGAAATAAATTTTTGGTTTAGACTCATATTCTAGACAGGTTTTTAATTATTTGGACCCTATTTTGATTTATATCAGTCTTTGAATCGACTGCCTATTCGAAATTCGCAAAATTGCAGTTTGTTTCCTCTGGCTTTCTTTGCCGGATCATTACAGGGTCACTGATGAGGCTTTATTAGCCGAAACTACGTAGTATGACCCATATTCTTTCTTATGAATGTTTTCATTGCTCTTAAAAATACTCATTTTTGATTTTTATTTGCCTTCACTGCAGCTGGTGTTGTCCGTGTGGCGGCCATAAAACGTCTCCCCGTACATCAACCATAGTGCAGTTTATATTTTACTTTTGGTCCTTTGAGATTAGCGTGAATATTCTGAGAAATCAGAAATAAATTTTTGGTTTAGACTCATATTCTAGACAGGTTTTTAATTATTTGGACCCTATTTTGATTTATATCAGTCTTTGAATCGACTGCCTATTCGAAATTCGCAAAATTGCAGTTTGTTTCCTCTGGCTTTCTTTGCCGGATCATTACAGGGTCACTGATGAGGCTTTATTAGCCGAAACTACGTAGTATGACCCATATTCTTTCTTATGAATGTTTTCATTAATCTTCACCCGTGTGGCGGCCGTAAAACGTCTCCCTGTACATCAACCATAGTGCAGTTTATATTTTACTTTTGGTCCTTTGAGATTAGCGTGAATATTCTGAGAAATCAGAAATAAATTTTTGGTTTAGACTCATATTCTAGACAGGTTTTTAATTATTTGGACCCTATTTTGATTTATATCAGTCTTTGAATCGACTGCCTATTCGAAATTCGCAAAATTGCAGTTTGTTTCCTCTGGCTTTCTTTGCCGGATCATTACAGGGTCACTGATGAGGCTTTATTAGCCGAAACTACGTAGTATGACCCATATTCTTTCTTATGAATGTTTTCATTGCTCTTAAAAATACTCATTTTTGATTTTTATTTGCCTTCACTGCAGCTGGTGTTGTGCCGTGTGGCGACCATAAAACGTCTCCCCGTACATCAACCATAGTGCAGTTTATATTTTACTTTTGGTCCTTTGAGATTAGCGTGAATATTCTGAGAAATCAGAAATAAATTTTTGGTTTAGACTCATATTCTAGACAGGTTTTTAATTATTTGGACCCTATTTTGATTTATATCAGTCTTTGAATCGACTGCCTATTCGAAATTCGCAAAATTGCAGTTTGTTTCCTCTGGCTTTCTTTGCCGGATCATTACAGGGTCACTGATGAGGCTTTATTAGCCGAAACTACGTAGTATGACCCATATTCTTTCTTATGAATGTTTTCATTGCTCTTAAAGGAACTCATTTTTGATTTTTATTTGCCTTCACTGCAGCTGGTGTTGTGCCGTGTGGCGGCCGTAAAACGTCTCCCCGTACATCAACCATAGTGCAGTTTATATTTTACTTTTGGTCCTTTGAGATTAGCGTGAATATTCTGAGAAATCAGAAATAAATTTTTGGTTTAGACTCATATTCTAGACAGGTTTTTAATTATTTGGACCCTATTTTGATTTATATCAGTCTTTGAATCGACTGCCTATTCGAAATTCGCAAAATTGCAGTTTGTTTCCTCTGGCTTTCTTTGCCGGATCATTACAGGGTCACTGATGAGGCTTTATTAGCCGAAACTACGTAGTATGACCCATATTCTTTCTTATGAATGTTTTCATTGCTCTTAAAAATACTCATTTTTGATTTTTATTTGCCTTCACTGCAGCTGGTGTTGTGCCGTGTGGCGGCCATAAAACGTCTCCCCGTACATCAACCATAGTGCAGTTTATATTTTACTTTTGGTCCTTTGAGATTAGCGTGAATATTCTGAGAAATCAGAAATAAATTTTTGGTTTAGACTCATATTCTAGACAGGTTTTTAATTATTTGGACCCTATTTTGATTTATATCAGTCTTTGAATCGACTGCCTATTCGAAATTCGCAAAATTGCAGTTTGTTTCCTCTGGCTTTCTTTGCCGGATCATTACAGGGTCACTGATGAGGCTTTATTAGCCGAAACTACGTAGTATGACCCATATTCTTTCTTATGAATGTTTTCATTAATCTTCACCCGTGTGGCGGCCGTAAAACGTCTCCCTGTACATCAACCATAGTGCAGTTTATATTTTACTTTTGGTCCTTTGAGATTAGCGTGAATATTCTGAGAAATCAGAAATAAATTTTTGGTTTAGACTCATATTCTAGACAGGTTTTTAATTATTTTGACCCTATTTTGATTTATATCAGTCTTTGAATCGACTGCCTATTCAAAATTCGCAAAATTGCAGTTTGTTTCCTCTGGCTTTCTTTGCCAGATCATTACAGGGTCACTGATGAGGCTTTATTAGCCGAAACTACGTAGTATGACCCATATTCTTTCTTATGAATGTTTTCATTGCTCTTAAAGGAACTCATTTTTGATTTTATTAGATCCTCTAAGCAGTTTACCAGTACTCGTGTGCGGTCGGTTTCAGCTCTGCGTGGAAGCATCATGCAGCCCATCCATTTCTTCAAGCCCCGATGGGCGGGGCCTATCTATGTCTTGGAGCAAAAATAATGTACACCCCCGTAAACTCCAGTTTTCTCTATATAAAATGGGGTTTAGTGGGGTGTTCATTTCACAGACTTGTTCACATGATGAGCCAAATTGCAAATGAGCCAAAAACAAAAATATCTGAGCCATATCTTCTATCATCACTGGATGCCTCATTATCAAGAACGTTTCATAAGGAAATTCATAACTAGAACTGTCAGAGGATCTGACTATAGCCCCGCTATAGCGCTGTCAGAAAAGAAAAATACAAGAGAAAAAATGTTTTCAGCTTTCAGACTCTAATTAAAGGTGGTGAAAAGGATTGAAATTGGTATTGTAGAATTATCTAATAAACCAAATTCATTAAAGAATACCATTGCAACATGTTCAAAGGGCAATAACTCCAAAAGTAGGCAATCCAGAGTTATGGTTCATGCGCTCTGCACATCGTCTTGTAGTGCTTTACGTTTGTGTGAAGTTTCATGAATATATCTCAAACTTTTTTTTTAGTTATCATGAATAAAAGAATTACATAATTACTGAATCACAGAAGGACAAGGCAAATCCAATATAGCCCCCACTTTTTCAAAGCAGGCAATAAAAATGTGCAATAATTAACAAATGTACCCCATTGTCATCTGCATTTCTATTTTGTGTTTCACGAAGCTGAAATAGTCACTAACTTCTAAAATACTAGTTCTTAAGCTTGAATATACTAAAACTGACTGTATTTAAAAGTGGCCTTTAAAAACTAGCTGTGAGTGAGTGAGTTTGTGTTTTACATCCCACCAACAGCTAAGATCATACGGAGACAGGACCTCGGTTTAAAGACTCATCCGAAAGCATCTGACAAACTAAAAACTTAACAAGAGGCCCATGGGCCACTATGCTCACCAGATCTCAGGTGGGCACTGCCCAATGGCAGCCATGTATTTTAACATGATATCATTTTAATCTACCAAATGAACCCCCAAGTCCAAATGAGCACCCATGTGGACTCAATATCTGAAACATTAGGCCTTTTATGAAGTAGAGGGGGTGGGGCATGGAACCAATGGAGCCCTGGTTGGTATCACTAAATGTGTCTTAGCATAAGGAACAAGAATATATATGGTTCAGCAGTGGGGATCTGTAAGTCCTCTTAAGCGGTGGAGGGGTTGGGGCATGCCCTGTTGATCCCAGGAAAGCCCAAGATTGTTCTCCCTAAATGTGTCTTATCATAAGGACCAAGCATATATATGGTTTAGGGGTGGGAATCTGAATGGTTTCTGAGATTTGAGGTCCTTTTATGAAGTGGAAAGGAGAGGAATGTCCCCTGTGGACCCCCCTACAGTAGGTGTGCTAATAATAAGGAACAAGAACATATATGATTATGGGGTGGGGATTTGAATGGTTTCTGAAATATAAAGCTTTTTATGAAGTGGAAGGGCAGGGCACATTGCCTCAGCACAAAGAGATCCCAAAGTTGATGTGATTGAACAAGTCTTATCATAAGGAACAAGTATGTGGTTTAGGGGTGGGGATTTGAACTATTTCTGAGATATATGGTTTTTAATGAAGTAAAGCGATGGGGCATGGCCTGGGCATGCCACGGGGACCCCCAAGCTGGTGTCACTAAATGCGTCTTATCATATATATATAGTTTAGGGTGGGGCTAAGAACAGTTTCTGAGATATAAGGCCTTTTGTGAAGTGGAGGGGTGGGGCAAGGCCCCGGGAGACTCCCAGGTTGGTGTCAATGAATGTGTCTTATCATAAGGAACAAGAATATATATGGTTTAGGGGTAGCCATCTGTAGGGTGTCCCAGATATTGTGAGATTATGAAATGGAGGGGGTGGGGCATGGCCCAAGCACATTCCTGGGGACCCCAGGTTGGTGTCACTGAATGCGTCTTATCATAATGAACAATAATATATATGGTTTAGGGGTGAGGATCTGAACAGTTTCTGAGATATATGGCCTTTTGTGAAGTGAAGTAGTGGGGCAAGGCCCTGATGCATCCCTGAGGACCCCCAGGTTGGTGTCAATGAATGTGTCTTATCATAAGGATCAAGAATATATATGGTTTAGGGGCAGGGATCTGTAAGGTTTCCGAGATATAGGGCCTTTATGAAATGGAGGGGGTGGGGCATGGCCCTGGCGCATCCTGGGGACTCCTAGGAAGATGTCACTGAATGGGTCTTATCATAAGAAACAAGAATATTCCACCCCGGTATTTACCAGTGGCATTTACCGGTATTTACCGGACTGGAAAATACTCATCAAGTGGCAAATACTGGCAAATACTGGAAAATTGATTTTTTTGCCTTAAAACACTGCAGAATTCTTAACAAAGTTGACTTAAAAGTAGTATAATCAAACTAAATGAGTAAAAAATGTTAAAAGTTATTATTTAAATAAGGTTATCAACCTACTACTCTTTTACTTCACTGTCAACTTATCTTCTGACAGCAGTATCCAAATTCATAAACAAGAGGGCCATGATGGCCCTGGATCGCTCACCTGATCCATAGAGTAATAAGTGGGCCCCGCAGTGGGCCATTATTGACACCAGGGCTATAATGTGCATAATGTTGAGGGAGTTCTAAAAAGGTGAAGGTTCATACCAAATATCAACAAAAGCTATAATTTGAACAATCTTGGCAAAGGTCCAATAGATGAAGCTACACACCAAATATAAACCGGCCCCGATAGCTCAGTTGGTAGAGTGTCCGCTCCGGGGAACGGGAGGTCTCGGGTTCGATCCCCGGCCGCGACATACCAAAGTCATTAAAAAATGGTACTAGCTGCTCCTCGCTTGGCACTCAGATTTACGGGGTAGAGCTAGGACTGGTCGATCCAGTGTCAGGATAATGTGACTGGGTGTGGTATCATGTAATGTGTCTGGGACATGATACTTCAGTGAGGCAGCACTATAAACGTGAGCATTGAGCTCCCTGTCGCAACCAGACACCGTCGTGATATGACTGAAAAATTGTTGAAAGCGACATTAAACCCGAATTCACACACACACACACACACACACACACACACACACACACACACACACACACACACACACACACACACACACACACACACACACACACCAAATATAAAAGACCTGAGCCTTGCGGTTTCAGAGAAGAAGATTTTTTTAAAGATATTCCCTAAATAAGCCTATGTAAAACCAAATGGCCCCGGGGCGGGGGCATTTTTGGCCTCAGGGCTATAATTTAAACAATCTTGATAGAGGTCCACTAGATGAAGCTTCACACCAAATATCCAAGACCTGGGCATTGCTGTTTCAGAGAAGATTTTTCAAAGATTATCTCTATATAAGTCTATGTAAAAGCAAAGGGCCCCGGGTCGGGGCATTTGTGACCCAAGGGCTATAATTTGAACAATCTTGGTAGAGGTCCACTAGACGAAGCTCCATACCAAAATATCCAAGATATGGGCCTTGCAGTTTCAGAGAAATAGATTTTTAAATATTTCCCTATATAAGTCTATGTGAAACCAAAGGGTCTCGGGGCGGGGGCATTTTTGGCCACAGGGCTATAATTTGAACAATCTTGGTAGGGGTCCACTAGATGAAGCTTCATACCAAATATCAAAGACATGGGCCTTGTGGTTTCAGAGAAGAAGATATTTTAAGTTTTCGGCGAAAAAAATCTGTTTTTGGCTCCTGTGACCTAGATGTGCAACGGACTGGAAAATTTTGAACAACTTTGAAAGGGGACCACCTAAGGATCATTCCTGTGAAGTTTGATCAAAATCCGATCAGTGGTTTAGGAGGAGATGTCATTTGAAGAAATTGTTTACGCACAGATGACAGACTAAAAGTGATCCTAATATAAAACACAAGAGGGCCATGATGGCCCTGGATCGCTCACCTGATCCATAGAGTAACAAGTGGGCCCCGGGAAGGCCATTATTGACCCCAGGGTTATAATGTGCATAATGTTGAGGGAGGTCTAAAAAGGTGAAGCTTCATATCAAATATCAACAAAGGCTATAATTTGAACAATCTTGGAAAAGGTCCACTAGATGAAGCTACACACCAAATATCAAAGACCAATCTTGATAGTGGTCCACTAGATGAAGCTTCACACCAAATATCAAAGACCTGGGGGGGGGGGGGGGGGCATTTTTGGTCCAAGGACTATAATTTGAACAATCTTGATAAAGGTCCACTAGAAGAAATTTCACACCAAATATCAAAGACCTAGGCATTGTGGTTTCACAGAAGAAGATTTTTGAAGATTTTCCCTATATAAGTCTATGTAAAACCAAAGGGCCACGAGGCGGGGGCATTTTTGTCTCAGGGTTATAATTTGAACAATCTTGGTAGAGGACCACTAGCTGAAGCTTCATACCAAATATCAAAGACCTAGGCCTTGTGGTTTCAGACAAGACGATTTTTCAAGATTTTCCCTATATAAGTCTATGTAAAACCAAAGAGCCCCTGAGCGGGGGCATTTTTGGCCCCAGGGCTATAATTTGAACACTCTTGATAGAGGTCCACTAGATGAAATTTCACACCAAATATCAAAGACCTAGGCCTTGTGGTTTCACAGAAGAAGATTTTTAAAGATTTTCCCTATATAAGTCTATGTAAAACCAAAGGGGCCCGAGGCGGGGGCATTTTTGGCCTCAGGGCTATAATTTGAACAATCTTGATAGAGGGCCACCAGCTGAAGCTTCATACCAAATATCAAAGACCTAGGCCTTGTGGTTTCAGAGAAGAAGATTTTTTAAGATTTTCCCTATATAAGCCCATGTAAAACAAAAAGGCCCCGAGGCGGGGGCATTTTTGGCCCAAGCACTATAATTTTAACAATCTTGGTAGGTGTCCATTAGATGAAGCTTCATATCAAGTATCAAAGACCTGGGCCTTGCGGTTTCAGAGAAGAAGATTTTTACAGATTTTCCCTATATTAGCCCATGTAAAACCAAAGGGCCCCGGGGCAGGGGCATTTTTGGCCCCAGCATTACAATTTGAACAATCTTGTAAGAGGTCCACTAGATGAAGCTTCATACCAAAAATCAAAGACCTGGGCCTTGTGATTTCAGAGAAGAAGATTTTTGAAGATTTTCCCATATATAAGCCCATGTAAAACCAAAGGGCCCCGAGGCGGGGGCATTTTTGGCCCCAGCACTATAATTTTAACAATCTTGGTAGGAGTCCACTAGATGAAGCTTCATACCAAATATCAAAGACCTGGGCCTTGCGGTTTCAGAGAAGATGATTTTTTAAGTTTTCGGTGAAAAAATCTATTTTTGGCTCCTGTGACCTATATGTGCAACGGACCGGAACCATTTGAACAACTTTGAAAGGGGACCACCTAAGGATCATTCCTGTGAAGTTTGATCAAAATCCGATCAGTGGTTTAGAAGGAGATGTCGTTTGAAGAAATTGTTTACGCACGGATGACAGACAAAAAGTGATCCTAATATAAAACACAAGAGGGCCATGATGGCCCTGGATCGCTCACCTCATCCATAGTGTAACAATTGGGCCCCAGAGAGGGCCATTATTGGCCCCAGGGCTTTAATGTGCATAATATTGAGGGAGGTCTTAAAGGTGAAGCTTCATACCAAACATCAACAAAGGCTATAATTTGAACAATCTTGGCAAAGGTCCACTAGATGAAGCTACACATCAAATATCACAGACCTGGGCCTAGCGGTTTCAGAGAAGAAGATTTTTAAAGATTTTGCCTCTATAAGCCTATGTTAAACCAAAGGGCCCCGGGACGGGGACATTTTTTGCCCCAGCACTATAATTTGAACAATCTTGGTAGGGGTCCACTAGATGAAGCTTCATACCAAATATCAAAGTCCTGGGCCTTGTGGTTTCAGAGAAGAAGATTTTTAAAGATTTTCCCTATATAAGCCTATGTAAAACCAAAGGGCCCAGTGGCGGGGGCATTTTTTGTCCCAGCACTATAATTTGAACAATCTTGGTAGGGGTCCACTAGATGAAGCTTCATACCAAATATCAAAGACCTGGGCCTTGTGGTTTCAGAGAAGAAGATTTTTAAAGATTTTCCCAATATAAGCCTATGTAAAACCAAATGGCCCTGGGGCGGGGGCATTTTTGGCCCCAGCACTATAATTTGAACAATCTTGGTAGGAGTCCACTAGATGAAGCTTCATACCAAATACCAAAGACCTGGGCCTTGTGGTTTCAGAGAAGAAGATTTTTAAAGATTTTCCCTATATAAGCCAATGTAAAACCAAAGGGCCCCGTGGCGGGGGCATTTTTTGTCCCAGCAATAAAATTTGAACAATCTTGGTAGGGGTCCACTAGATGAAACTTCATACCAAATATCAAAGTCCTGGGCCTTGTGGTTTCAGAGAAGAAAATTTTTAAAGATTTTCCCTATATAAGCCTATGTAAAACCAAAGGGCCCCGGGGCGAGGGCATTTTTGGCCCCAGCACTATAATTTGAACAATCTTGGTAGGGGTCCACTAGATGAAGCTTCATACCAAATATCAAAGACCTGGGCCTTGTGGTTTCAGAGAAGAAGATTTTTAAAGATTTTCCCTATATAAGCCTATGTAAAAAAAAAGGGCCCGGTGTCGGGGGCATTTTTTGTCCCAGCACTATAATTTGAACAATCTTGGTAGGGGTCCACTAGATGAAGCTTCATACCAAATATCACAGTCCTGGGCCTTGTGGTTTCAGAGAAGAAGATTTTTTAAGATTTTCCCTATATAAGCCTATGTAAAACCAAAGGGCCCCGGGGCGGGGGCATTTTTGGCCCCAGCACTATAATTTGAACAATCTTGGTAGGGGTCCACTAGATGAAGCTTCATACCAAATATCAAAGACCCGGGCCTTGTGGTTTCAGAGAAGAAGATTTTTAAAGATTTTCCCTATATAAGCCAATGTAAAACCAAAGGGCCCCGTGGCGGGGGCATTTTTTGTCCCAGCACTAAAATTTGAAAAATCTTGGTAGGGGTCCACTAGATGATGCTTCATACCAAATATCAAAGTCCTGGGTCTTGTGGTTTCAGAGAAGAAGATTTTTAAAGCTCTTCCCTATATAAGCCCATGTAAAACCAAAGGGCCCCGGAGCGGGGGCATTTTTGGCCCCAGCACTATAATTTGAACAATCTTGGTAGGGGTCCACTAGATGAAGCTTCATACCAAATATCAAAGACCTGAGCCTTGTGGTTTCAGAGAAGAAGATTTTTAAAGATTTTTCCTATATAAGCCTATGTAAAACCAAAGGGCCCCAGGGCAGGGGCATTTTTGGCCCCAGCACTATAATTTGAACAATCTTGGTAGGGGTCCACTAGATGAAGCTTCATACCAAATATCAAAGACCTGGGCCTTGTGGTTTCAGAGAAGATAATTTTTAAAGATTTTCCCTATATAAGCCTATGTAAAACCAAAGGGCCCCAGGGCGGGGGCATTTTTGGCCCCAGCACTATAATTTGAACAATCTTGGTAGGGGTCCACTAGATGAAGCTTCATACCAAATATCAAAGACCTGGGCCTTGTGGTTTCAGAGAAGAAGATTTTTTAAGTTTTTGGTGAAAAAAATCTATTTTTGGCTCCTGTGACCTAGATGTGCAACGGACCGGAACCATTTGAACAACTTTGAAAGGGGACCACCTAAGGATCATTCCTGTGAAGTTTGGTCAAAATCCGATCAGTGGTTTAGGAGGAGATGTCGATTAAAGAAATTGTTTACGCACGGACGGACGGACGCACGCACGCACGCACGCACGCACGACGGACGACGGACAAAAAGTGATCCCAAAAGCTCACCTTGTCACTACGTGACGGTGAGCTAACAAGAGGGCCATGATGGCCCTGGATTGCTCACCTAATCCATAGTGTAACAAGTGGGCCCCAGGGAGGGTCATTATTGGCCCCAGGGCTTTAATGTGCATAATGCTGAGGGAGGTCTTAGCTTCATACCAAACATCAATAAAGGCTATAATATGAACAATCTTGGCAAAGGTCGTCGAGATGAAGCTACACACCAAATATCAAGGAACTGGGCCTTGCAGTTTCAGAGAAGAAGATCTTTTTAAAGATATTCCATACATAAGCCTATGTAAAACCAAATTTGCATCTGGGCTATATAAGTCTATGTAAAACCAAAGGGTACCAGGCTGGGGACATTTGTGGCCCCAGGGCTATAATTTGGAACAATCTTGGTAGAGGTCCACTAGATGAAGCTTCATACCAAATATCAAAGACATGGGCCTTGCAGTTTCAGAGAAGAAGATTTTTAAATATTTCCCTTTATAAGACTGTTAAACCAAAGGGTCTCAGGGCGGTGACATTTTTGGCCCCAGGGCTATAATTTGAACAATCTTGATAGAGGTCCACTAGATGAAATTTCACACCAAATATCAAAGACCTAGGCCTTGTGGTTTCAGAGAAGAAGATTTTTAAAGATTTTTGCTATATAAGTCCATGTAAAACCAAAGGGCCTCGCAGTGGGGGGCATTTTTTGCCAAAGGGCTATAATTTGAACAATCTTAGTAGGGGTCCATTAGATGAAGCTTCATATCAAATATCAAAGTCCTTGGCCATGCAGTTTCAGAGAAGAAGATTTTTTAAGATTTTCCCTATATAAGTCTATGTAAAACCAAAGGGCCCAAGAGCGGGGACAGTTTTGGCCCCAGGGCTATAATTTGGACAATCTTGATATAGGTCCATTAGATGAAGCTTCATACCAAATATCAAAGTCCTGGGCTTTGCGGTTTCAGAGAAGAAGATTTTTAAAGATTATCCCTGTATAAGCCTATGTAAAACCAAAATGCCCCGGGGCGGGAGGTATTTTTGGCCCCAGCACTATAATTTGAACAATCTTGGTAGGGGTCCTATAGATGAAGCTTCATACCAAATATCAAAGACCTAGGTCTTGTGGTTTCAGAGAAGAAGATTTATAAAGATTTTCCCCATATAAGTCTATGTAAAACCAAAGGGTCCCGAAGCGGGGGCATTTTTGGCCCCAGCACTATAATTTGAACAATCTTGGTAGAGGTCCATTAGATCTAGCTTCATACCAAATATCGAAGACCTAGGCCATGTGGTTTCAGAGAAGAAGATTTTTCAAGATTTTCCCTATATAATTCTATGTAAAACCAAAGGGCCCCGGAGCGGGGGGCATTTTTGGCCCCAGCACTATAATTTGAACAATCTTGGTAGGGGTCCATTAGATAAAGCTTCATACTAAATATCAAAGTTCTGGGCCTTGTGGTTTCAGAGAAGAAGATTTTTAAAGATTTTCCATATATAAGCCTATGTAAAACCAAAGGGCCCTGGGGCGGGGGCATTTTGTGCCCCAGCACTATAATTTGAACAATCTTGGTAGGGGTTCACTAGATGAAGCTTCATACCAAATATCAAAGACCTGGGCCTTGTGGTTTCAGAGAAGAAGATTTTTAAAGATTTTCCCTATATAAGTCTATGTAAAACCAAAGGGCCATGGAGCGGGGGTATTTTTGGCCCCAGCACTATAATTTGAACAATCTTGGTAGAGGTTCATTAGATGAAGCTTCATACTAAATATCAAAGTCCTGGGCCTTGTGGTTTCAGAGAAGAAGATTTTTAAAGACTTTCCATATATAAGCCTATGTAAAACCAAAGGGCCCCGGGGCGGGGGCATTTTGTGCCCCAGCACTATAATTTGAACAATCTTGGTAGGGGTCCACTAGATGAAGCTTCATACCAAATATCAAAGACCTGGGCCTTGTGGTTTCAGAGAAGAAGATTTTTTAAGTTTTTGGTGAAAAAAATCTATTTTTGGCTCCTGTGACCTAGATGTGCAACGGACCGGAACCATTTGAACAACTTTGAAAGGGGACCACCTAAGGATCATTCCTGTGAAGTTTGGTCAAAATCCAATCAGTGGTTTAGGAGGAGATGTCGTTTGAAGAAATTGTTTACGCACGCACGGACGCACGCACGCACGGACGCACGACGGACAAAAAGTGATCCCAAAAGCTCACCTCGTCACTACGTGACGGTGAGCTAAAAACCAAATGGCCCCGGGGCAGGGGCATTTTTGGCCTCAGGGCTATAATTTAAACAATCTTGATAGAGGTCCACTAGATGAGTGAGTGAGTGTTTCAGTTTTACGTCCCACCAACAGCTAAGGTCATACGGAGACGGGACCTCGGTTTAAAGACTCATCCGAAAGTCTGGAGAAGCCCGGGATCGAACCTGCGACCCCTGGTTTACAAGTCGAGTAGCGTAACCACTCGACCACGGAGGCTTCTACAGGTCCACTAGATGAAGCTTAACACCAAAAATCAAAGACCTGGGCCTTGTTGTTTCAGAGCAGAATCTTTTCAAAGATTATCTCTATTATAAGTCTATGTAAAACCAAAGGGCCCTGTGGCGGGGGCATTTGTGGCCCCAGGGCTTTAATTTGAACAATCTTGTTAGAGGTCCACTAGCTGAAGCTTCATACCAAATGTCAAAGACCTAGGCCTTGTGGTTTCAGAGTAGAAGATTTTTAAAGATTTTCCCTATATAAGCCTATGTAAAACCAAAGGGCCCCGGGGCGGGGGCATTTTTGGCCCCAGCACTATAATTTGAACAGTCTTGGTAGGGGTCCACTAGATGAAGCTTCATACCAAATAGCAAAGACCTGGGCCCTGCAGTTTCAGAGAAGAAGATTTTTTAAAGATTTTCCCAATATAAGCCCATGTAAAAACCAAAGGGCCCTGGGGCGGGGGCATTTTTGGCCCCAGCACTATAATTTGAACAATCTTGGTAGGGGTCCACTAGATGAAGCTTCATACCAAATATCAAACACCTGGGCCTTGCGGTTTCAGAGAAGAAGATTTTTAAAGGATTTCCCTATATAAGCCTATGTAAAATCAAAGGGCCCCGGGGTGGGGGCATTTTTGGCCCCAGCACTATAATTTGAACAATCTTGGTAGGGGTCCACTAGATGAAGATTCATACCAAATATCAAAGTCCTGGGCCTTGTGGTTTCAGAGAAGAAGATTTTTAAAGATTTTCCCTATATAAGCCTATGTAAAACCAAAGGGCCCCAGGGCGGGGGCATCTTTGGCCCCAGCACTATAATTTGAACAATCTTGGTAGGGGTCCACCAGATGAAGATTCATACCAAATATCAAAGACCTGGGCCTTGCAGTTTCAGAGAAGAAGATTTTTAAAGATTTTCCCTATGTAAGCCCATGTAAAACCAAAGGGCCCCGGGGCGGGGGCATTTTTGGCCCCAGCACTATAATTTGAACAATCTTGGTAGGGGTCCACTAGATGAAGCTTCATACCAAATATCAAAGACCTGGGCCTTGCGGTTTCAGAGAAGAAGATTTTTAAAGATTTTCCCTATATAAGCCCATGTTAAACCAAAGGTCCCCGGAGCGGGGGCATTTTTGGCTCCAGCACTATAATTTGAACAATCTTGGTAGGGGTCCACTAGATGAAGCTTCATACCAAATATCAAAGACCTGGGCCTTACGGTTTCAGAGAAAAAGATTTTTAAAGATTTTCCCTATATAAGCCTATGTAAAACCAAAGGGCCCCAGGGCGGGGGCATCTTTGGCCCCAGCACTATAATTTGAACAATCTTGGTAGGGGTCCACCAGATGAAGATTCATACCAAATATCAAAGACCTGGGCCTTGCAGTTTCAGAGAAGAAGATTTTTAAAGATTTTCCCTATGTAAGCCCATGTAAAACCAAAGGGCCCCGGGGCGGGGGCATTTTTGGCCCCAGCACTATAATTTGAACAATCTTGGTAGGGGTCCACTAGATGAAGCTTCATACCAAATATCAAAGACCTGGGCCTTGCAGTTTCAGAGAAGAAGATTTTTTAAGTTTTCGGTGAAAAAATCTATTTTTGGCTCCTATGACCTATATGTGCAACGGACCGGAACCATTTGAACAACTTTGAAAGGGGACCACCTAAGGATCATTCCTGTGAAGTTAGGTCAAAATCCGCTCAGTGGTTTAGGAGGAGATGTCGTTTGAAGAAATTGTTTACGCACGCACGCACGGACGCACGGACGGACGCACGCACGGACGCACGACGGACGACGGACAAAAAGTGATTCCAAAAGCTCACCTCGTCACTACGTGACGGTGAGCTAACAAGAGGGCCATGATGGCCCTGGATCGCTCACCTGATCCACAGAGTAACAAGTGGGCCCTGGGGAGGGCCATTATTAACCCCAGGGCTATAATGTGCATAATGTTGGGAGAGGTCTAAAAAGGTGAAGCTTCATACCAAATATCAACAAAGGCTATAATTTTAACAATCTTGGCAAAGGTCCACTAGATGAAGCTACACACCAAATATCGAAGACCTGGGCCTTGCAGTTTCAGAGAAGAAGATTTTTTTAAAGATATTCCCTACATAAGCCTATGAAAAACAAAATGCCCCCGGGCGGGGGCATTTTTTGCCTCAGGGCTATAATTTAAAGGATCTTGATAGAGGTCCACTAGATAAAGCTTCACAACAAATATCAAAGACCTGGGCCTTGCTGTTTCAGAGATTATCTCTATATGAGTCTATGTAAAACCAAAGGGCCCCGGGGTGGGGGCATTTGTGGCCCGAGGGCTATAATTTGAACAAAATTGGTAGAGGTCCACTAGATGAAGCTCCATACCAAATATCAAAGACATGGGCCTTGCAGTTTCAGAGAAGAAGATTTTTAAAGATTTTCCCTGTATAAGTCTATGTAAAACCAAAGGGTCTCGGGGCGGGGGCATATTTGGCCCGAGGGCTATAATTTGAACAATCTTGATAGAGGTCCACTAGATGAAATTTCACACCAAATAATAAAGACCTAGGCCTAGGCCTTGTGATTTCACAGAAGAAGATTTTTAAAGATTTTCCCTATATAAGTCTATGTAAAACCAAATGGCCCCGAGGCGGGGGCATTTTTGGTCTCAGGGCATTAATTTGAACAATCTTGGTAGAGGTCCACTAGATGAAGCTTCATACCAAATATCAAAGACCTAGGCCTTGTGGTTTCAGAGAAGAAAATTTTTCAAGATTTTCCCTATATTAAGCCTATGTAAAACCAAAGGGCCCTGGGGCGGGGGGATTTTTGGCCCCAGCACTATAATTTGAACAATCTTGGTAGGGGTTCACTAGATGAAGCTTCATACCAAATAGCAAAGACCTGGGACTTGCGGTTTCAGAGAAGAAGATTTTTAAAGATTTTTACTATATAAGCCCATGTAAAACCAAAGGGCCCTGGGGCGGGGGTATTTTTGGCCCCAGCACTTTAATTTGAACAATCTTGGTAGGGGTCCACAAGACGAAGCTTCATACCAAATAGCAAAGACCTGGGCCTTGCGGTTTCAGAGAAGAAGATTTTTAAAGATTTTCCCTATATAAGCCCATGTAAAAACCAAAGGGCCCCGGGGCAGGGGCATTTTTGGTCCCAGCACTATGATTTGAACAATCTTGGTAGGGGTCCACTAGATGAAGCTTCATACCAAATATCAAAGACCTGGGCCTTGCGGTTTCAGAGTAGAAGATTTTTAAAGAATTTCCCTAAAGAAGCCCATGTAAAACCAAAGGGCTCCGGGGCAGGGGCATTTTTGGCCCCAGCACTATAATTTGAACAATCTTGGTAGGGGTCCACTAGATGAAGCTTCATACCAAATATCGAAGACCTGGGCCTTGTGGTTTCAGAGAAGAAGATTTTTTAAGTTTTCGGTGAAAAAAATCTATTTTTGGCTCTTGTGACCTATATGTGCAATGGACCGGAACCATTTTAACAACTTTGGAAGGGGACCACCTAAGGATCATTCCTGTGAAGTTTGGTCAAAATCCGATCAGTGGTTTAGGAGGAGATGTCGTTTAAAGAAATTGTTTACGCACAGACACGCACGCACGCACGACAGACAAAAAGTGATCCCAAAAGCTCACCTCGTCACTATGTGACGGTGAGCTAAAACAAGAGGGCCCAATGGCCCTATATCGCTCACCTGTGTACCAGAAAATCATTAGTGTAGGAGACCACTTGACATTGCTACATACTAAATATCTAAGCTCAGGCAAAGCGGTGTCCATGCTTATAAACCCTACTGGTTTCATTGGGCAACAGGGCTTGAGATGTAATTTCATCTCAATGTCTAGTAATAGTCCCACAAAATTGGAAGAGACATCTCCAAAATGACCTATACAGTGTTTACGGGGATGTAAAACCTCAAATCAAACAAAATCTGTGCCTTATGGTTTTGGAGAAAAAGATTTTTTGAAGTTTTTTCCAGTATAAGTCTAATGGAGCTAATGAGCTCTGGTGCTTGGCGAATTTTGACCCAAAGGGCACGGTTGGCAGGATTTATGTAGGCGACCATTTTGTGTTGCTATATACTAAATATCTAAGGTCTGTACTTCATGGTTTCAAAGAAGATGTTTGAAGCTTTTCCATTATAAGTTTGTTGGAGTTTAGGGGCCACAGGATTTGGACCCCAGGGGCATGATTGGCAGGATTCATGTAGGCAACCACTTGACATTGCTCCATGCTAAATACCTAAGCTCTGGGACTTATGGTTTCAGAGAAGAAGATTTTTTAAGCTTTTTTCCATAATGAGTCAATGGGAGCAAAGGGGCCCCGGCGCGTGGCCAATTTGGAACCTAGGGGCATGTTTGGCAGGAATTATGTAGGTGACCAATTGCCGTTGCTACATGCTAAATATCTAAGCTTTGGGCCCTGTGGTTTCAGAGAAGAAGATTTTAGAAGCTTTTTTTTCCATTATGAGTCTATGGGAGCCAAGGGGCCCGGGAGCGTGGCCCATTTGGACCCTAGGGGCATGATTGGCAGGATTTATGTAGGTGACCACTTGCAGTTGCTACATGCCAAATACCTCAGCTCTGGGCCCTGTGGTTTCAGAAAAGAAGATTTTTGAAGCTTTTTTCCATTATGAGTCTATAGGAGCTAAAGGGCCCCGGTGCATGGCCCTTTAGGACCCCAGGGGCATGATTGGCAGGAATTATGTAGGTGACCACTTGCCATTGCTACATGCTAAATATCTAAGCTCTTGGCCCTGTGGTTTCAGAGAAGAAGATTTTTGAAGCTTTTTTTTTCCATTATGAGTCTATGGGAGCTAAGGGGCCCGGGGGTGTGGCCCATTTGGACCCTAGGGGCATGATTGGCAGGATTTATGTAGGTGACCACTTGCCGTTGCTACATGCCAAATACCTCAGCTCTGGGCCCTGTGGTTTCAGAGAAGAAGATTTTTGAAGCTTTTTTCCATTATGAGTCTATAGGAGCTAAAGGGCCCCGGGGCGTGGCCCGTTTTGACCCCAGAGGCATGATTGGCAGGAATTATGTAGGTGACAACTTGCCGTTGCAACATGCTAAATATCTAAGCTCTGGGCCCTGTGGTTTCCGAGAAGATTTTTGAAGCTTTTTGTTCCATTATGAGTCTATGGGAGCGAAGGGGCCCCGGGGCATTGCACATTAGGGACCCAGGGGCATGATTGGCAGGAATTATGTAGGTGACCACTGGCCGTTGCTTCATGATAAATATCTAAGCTCTGGGCCCTGTGGTTTCAGAGAAGAAGATTTTTGAAGCTTTTTTTCCATTATGAGTCTATGGGAGCTAAGGGGCCCTGGGGTGTGGCCAATTTGGACCCAAGGGGCATGATTGGCAGGAATTATGTAGGTGACCACTTGCCTTTGCTACATGCCAAATACTTCAGCTCTGGGCCCTGTGGTTTCAGAGAAGAAGATTTTTGAAGCTTTTTTCCATTATGAGTCTATAGGAGCTAAAGGGCCCCGGGGCGTGGCCTGTTTGGACCCCAGAGGCATGATTGGCAGGAATTATGTAGGTGACCACTTGCCGTTGCTAAATGCTAAATATCTAAGCTCTGGGCCCTGTGGTTTCCGAGAAGAAGATCCATTATGAGTCTATGGGAGCGAAGGGGCCCCGGGGCATCCCCCATTTGGAACCCAGGGGCATGATTGGCAGGAATTATGTAGGTGACCACTGGCCATTGCTACATGCTAAATATCTAAGCTCTTGGCCCTGTGGTTTCAGAGAAGAAGATTTTTTAAGCTTTTTTCCATTATGAGTCGATGGGAGCTAAGGGGCCCCAGGGCGTGGCCCATTTGGACCCCACGGGCATGATTGGCAGGATTTATGTAGGTGACCACTTGCCATTGCTACATGCTACATATCTAAGCCTTGGGCCCTGTGGTTTAAGAGAAGAATATTTTTGAAGCTTTTTTTCCATTATGAGTCTATAGGAGCTAAGGGGCCCCGGGGCGTGGCCCTTTTGGACCCCAGGGGCATGATTGGCAAGAATTTATGTAGGTGACAAGTTGCCGTTGCTACATGCTAAATATCTTAGCTCTGGGCGCTGTGGCTTCAAAGAGGAAGATTTTTTAAGCTTTTTTCCTTTATGAGTCCTTGGGACCAAAGGGGCCCCGGCGCGTGGCCCATTTGAAACCCAGGGGCATGATTGGCAGGAATTATGTAGGTGACCAACTGCCATTGCTACATGCTAAATATCTCAACTCTGGGCCCCGTGGTTTCAGAGAAGAAGATTTTTGAAGTTTTTTTTTTCCATTAGGAGTCTATTGGAGCTAAAGGGCCCCGGGGCGTGGCCCATTTGGACCCTAGGGGCATGATTGCCAGGATTTATGTAGGTGACCACTTGCGGTTGCTACATGCCAAATACTTCAGCTCTGGGCCCTGTGGTTTCAGAGAAGAAGATTTTATAATCTTTTTTCCATTATGAGTCTATAGGAGCTAAAGGGCCCTGGGGCGTGGCCCGTTTTGACCCCAGGGGCATGATTGGCAGGAATTATGTAGGTGACCACTTGCCGCTGCTACATGCTAAATATTTTAGCTCTGGGCCCTGTGGTTTCCGAGAAGAAGATTTTTGAAGCTTTTTGTTCCATTATGAGTCTATGGGAGCGAAGGGGCCCCGGGGCGTCGCCCATTTGTAACCCAGGGGCATGATTGGCAGGAATTATGTAGGTGACCACTGGCCATTGCTACATGCTAAATATCTTAGCTCTGGGCCCTGTGGTTTCAGAGAAGAAGATTTTTGAAGCTTTTTTTCCATTATAAGTCTATGGGAGCTAAGGGGCCCCAGGGCGTGGCCTGTTTGGACCCCAGGGGCTGATTGGCAGGAATTATGTAGGTGACCACTTGCCTTTGCTACATGCTAAATATATAAGCTTTTGGCCCTGTGGTTTTCGAGAAGAAGATTTTTGAAGCTTTTTGTTCCATTATGAGTCTATGGGAGCGAAGGGGCCCCTGGGCGTGGCCAATTTGGACCCCTGGGGCATGATTGGCAGGAATTATGTAGGTGATCACTGGCCGTTAATACATGCTAAATATCTAAGCTCTGGGCCCTGTGGTTTCAGAGAAGAAGATATTTTAATTTTTTCCCATTGTAAGTCTATGGGAGCTATATGTTGCCATGGCAACCAGAATTCCAATCTGATCAGCCCAAAAACCTTATGCAGCCTTTCCCCCTACCTGATGATGCTTCTCATGAAATTTGATCAAGATTGACCATGGGGTATTAGAGATATACTTATTTGAAATTGTTTACGGACGCACGGACGGACGCACGCACGACGGACGACGGACAAAAAGTGACCAAAAAAGCTCACCTTGTCACTACGTGACAGGTGAGCTAAAAATAACAACTGATTTTCATCTAGCGAAGTTGTTCCCCTTGTTTTTACAGGTACTGCCATAAAATACGGTCTGCTTTAAAATACAATTGTGACAGGAACTAAGTGAAATGCATTAATTTTGACTGTCTAACTATTACACAGGAACCTCTTTACTTTATAACACTATTGATTATAACATGGTTGGTTATAACAAAAGTTACAGCTTGCCCAAATATTTCTAGATTATTACCAAAACTACCATAAGTAGTCACACTATTAACGTTTGTTGGACTCCAACCATAGTAATACAAAAAGGATAGAGAGTAGAATGAAGTTATCAGCCTGGATTCAATTCAGTGCTCAGATTTTTTTTATTTTTCAAACTGTTAGAGAAGACAACTTTCATAAGTCACCAAAAATTCTTCTTTATGTAGACCCCAAGCTTCTTCATCTAAAATAACTGGGCAGCAGGACTTGAGCAATGTCAGGTAAAAGTCCCACAAAATTGGAAGCAGCATCTTCAAAACAACATTTTTAGTGTTGACTGTTGATGGAGACATTAAACCTCAACTCAAACAAAACACATCTTCATCTTAAAAGGCAAATCTCACTCATGGTCATAATAAAAATATGATTGAAACCCCTATGAAACCCACTTTTCTCCAAATAAATAGGGGTTTATAGGAGAACTAATTACACTGTTGTTGCCCAGCATTAAGCTGTTCCCACTTTTCCTAGAACCAGCAAACTTCTTCCTATTTTCCCCGGCGGGAGAAGTCACTTCTCCCTAATTTTTGGGGCTAGCTTGGGCCCTGGTAACAAATGCCCCCTCACCCCCGGGCTATAATTTGCATAATCTTTAGGGGGGTCTAAAAGGTAAAGCTTCATACCAAATATCAAAGACCGGAGCCTTCGGGTTTCAAACAAAGAGATTTTTAAAGGTTTTCCTTATATAAGTCTATATAAAACTTGTGTGTGTGTGTGTGTGGGGGGGGGGGGGGGGGGGGCTCCAGGGCTATTTTTGAACATACCAAATATCAAAGACCTTGGCCTTCTAGGTTTAGACAAGAACATTTTTAAAGGTTTTTATTGGGGCGCCGGAGCAGAGCTATTTTTGGCCCCAGGGCTATAATTTGAACAATCTTGGTAGAGGTCCACTAGATGAAGCTACACACCAAATATCGAAGTCCTGGGCCTTGCGGTTTCAGAGAAAATTTTTTTTTAAGATTTTTCCTGTGTAAGTCAATGAAAAACCAAAGGGTGCCGGTCTGGGGCATTTTTTTCGCAAGGGCTATAATTTGAACAATGTTGGTAGAGGTCCACTAGATGAAGTTACACACCAAATATCAAAGACCTGGGCCTTGTGGTTTCAGAGGAGAAGATTTTTTAAGATTTTTCCTACATAAGTCAATCTAAAACCAAAGGGCCCCAGTGTGGGGGCATTTTTGGCCCCAGGGCTATAATTTGAAAAATCCTGACAGAGGTCCACATGACGAAGCTTAATACCAAATATCAAACACCTGAGCCTTCTGGTTTCAGACAAGAAGATTTATAAAAGGTTTTTCTCAAGGGTCCCTGGGCGAGGGCATTTTTGGTCCCAGGGCTTCAATTTGTACAATCTTGGTAGAGGTCCACTAGATGAAGCTAAACACCAAATATCAAAGACCTGTGCCTTGAAGTTTCGAAGGAGAAGATTTTTAAAGAATTTTCCAATGTAAACCTATGTAATTTTTCAATGTAAAACCAAAGGGCCCTGGGGCGGGGGCATTTTTGGTCCCAGGGCTATAATTTGAACAATCTTGACAGAGTTCCACATGACAAAGCTTCATACCAAATATCAAACACCTAAACCTTCTGGTTTCAGACAAGAAGATTTTTTAAAGGTTTTCCCTATATAAGTTTATGTAAAACCAAAGCCTGAAGGGCCTCGGGGTGAGGTCGACTAGATGAAGCTACATACCAAATAATGAAGACCTGGGCCTTGCGGTTTCAGAGGAGAAGATATTTCAAATTTACATTAAAAAAATCTATTTTTTGGCTCTGTAACCTAGATGTGCAACGGACCAGAACCATTTTAACAACTTTGAAAGGGACCATTCCTGTGAAGTTTGGTCAAAATCTGATTAGTGGTTTAGGAAGAGATGTCATTTGAAGGAACTGTTTACGGATGCAGGGACGCACGTACACACTGATGCACGGACGACAGACAAAAAGTGATCACAAAAGCTCACCTTGTCACTATGTGACAGGTGAGCTAAAAAGAATAACAAACTGGCAGAAATTTATTTCCAGTATGCAAATCGCCATGTTACACTCTCATGAATAAGACAGACAAGGCTACTTCAGAAATAATGGATTTTTAAAAATACAGTATTTTGGAAATCGAAAATGCGTCAAAATATAAATCTGCCAAAAGGTCCATTCACAAAAACTGCCAAAATTTGCTGCCGCCAAATTTAAGTGTTTTACTGTAGCTGGTATTAATGTACAATGCACAGACTGTAGAAACTGACAAATGTCATCCTTGAGCCAGCAGAAGGGAGACGATGGCTATAGAAAAGACAGCTGAAAGAATTTTTTTGTTTGTTTGTTTGATTTGAGGTTTACGGTCCCTGTCAACACTGTAAAGGTCATTTGGAGATGTCGCTTCCAATTTTGTGGGACTTTTACCTGACATTGAGATGAAATGACATCTCAAGCTCTGTCCCCCAATGAAACCAATAGAGTTTATAAGCATGGACGGTCCTACTCGCACCGCTTTGCCTGCGCAGGCTTAGATCCTCTAAGCGGTTTACCAGTACTCATGTGCGGGTCGGTTTCAGCTCTGCGTGGAAGCATCATGCAGCCCATCTATTTCTTCAAGCCCTGATGGGCGGGGGCCAAGCTGAAAAAATAGGAGATTGGACCATTACCCTTTCAACTCTGTAGACTGGTACAGATATTTATGCGTATGTAAACAGTGTAGCTCCAGATGAGATGTTTCATGATCAGCCATCCCATCAGGATGAACAATGTCATCCTATTAAAGGGAATGAATACACCTTCAGGGGAGGCAACTCCTGCAAAAGTGTTTTTGTTTCCCATGTCAATAGGGGTCAACTCTTTAAAGGAAAGAATTTGCTCCCTAGAGCAAATTCTTTCCTTTAAGCGTAGACCCCTTTTGTCAATAGGGGTCAACTCTTTAAAGGAAAGAATTTGCTCCAGAGGAGCAAATTCTTTCCTTTAAGAGTAGACCCCTTTTTCAGTGGAACAGCCTTTATAGAAAAGCAAACTGGAAGTCCCGAAAGTTGTCTCCTTTTGAAAAATGGCAGAAAAATATGGCAGATGTTCCCATTCCCCTTAATGATCACTTTTCAAGAATGGACTTGTCCAATTTCAAAGATGGAAGAGCCCACTTCAGAAACTCAGGGATGTAATGTTTAATAATGTTGAACAAGCCATTAATGCTCTGCATGCTGGGTAATTTTTTTTTTTGCAGCAGACATTTTGAAATGTTTTCCTAATTTTTGCATGCTGGGTAATTTTTTGCAGCAGCCATTTTGAAATGTTTTCCTAATTTTTCCAGAAAACTGGATTTGACATCTCATGCAATGTCAAGTCCTGTTTTCTGGGAAAAAAATAAGAAAAATATCAAGAATTTGTCATTTGCTTATTTAGCCTAGAGAGTGTTAAAGTTTATTTTCCAAAACAATACTTACTGACAAAACTAGGTCTCTAGACTTCAACCCATTTTATCCAGGAAGCCTTAAAATGTGACATTGGCAAACAGTGAAGGCCCGGATCAGATGCCGCACAAGGAGGCATCTGATCTGGGTCTTCACTGTTTGCAAATTGTTCAGTCATTTTCAAAACAAATGTCTAAACTTGAAATAGACTCCAGCTACATAAGCTGGAGTATTCCATTTAGTTTGAAAGGGTTAATGAACACGTACTTGGCAAGCTGGTCGGACTCGCTGGTGACAGTAAGATCATGTCCTAGCACGTACAGAGTTGTTATGAGGTCACTCCACTGAACTAGTTCTCCTAAGGGACCACCTATAAATGATAATGATAAAGGATATTACTGAGTTCTTTGAGACCGTTGTGACATGTACAAAAGGCTGATTATATACAGAGATATAATGAAATCACTCCACTGAACTGGGACAGACAAGCTTTAGCAAACAGTGCAGACCCAGATCAGACTGCTCCTGAAGGAGCAGTCTGATCTGGGTCTACACTGTCTGCAGTTTCATCTGCACTGTTTGGACTCCTTGATGGATCATGAAACAAATTTGTTAAATTTTTTGGAGAATTACGGCAGTTACACAAGGTGTCCGAATTTTTATGATTTTTAAGGTAGTTTTTCTAACAGTCCACCCATAAATGATAAATGAACTGGATTTTACAGAGTGGTATGAGACCACTGTGACATGTTGTGTGTTGTGGTTTTATAGTCCTGTCAACAGCTACGGTCTAGTTGGGCTGGTCAGTAACCTTCACTGTTCCTGGGAAGGCTTACGGTAGTTTATATTTTCTTGTCCTTTGGAATCATTGATTCCATTGTGGAATTTTGGAAAAATTGAGGGTCACTAATCAGAATTGTTACTGGTGACACGTCAAATGACATTCATACACCAGGATGCCTAATTGGCCGAAACTAGCTAGTCTGGCCCAGAAAACATGTACACTCCATATTTTCTAGTTCTGTGGTGTATTCCTTGCTTCCAAAGGATAACCCTTTTATAGAACATATTAGACCATCTAAGCGGATGAGATTGCCTCCCCACAGTAACTGACAGTGGGTCAAGGGCCAAGTCCTCATGTAATGTCTATCTCAAGCCATCTCCCAAGAAATGGGACATAGCAAAAGGGAAGATAGGATAGACCAACCTACCGTAAAAATTCGGCTATAAGGCGATTCGGCTATAAGACTGGACCCCTTTTTCGGTTATTCTAAAGTGGGATTTTGCTTATACTCTTTTATAAGACGGGTCAAATTTTTGCCGTATCTGTCGGGGGCCTATCTGCTACCGCCAGATGCTATTTAGATGTGAGAAATCGGCCTTTTTTTCGTCAAAAAACCCCTCTACTTACCCCTCATTTCCAGCCACAAAATTTAGAAATATTTGTTGCAGCTTTTTTATAAGTAAATGAACGTTTTTTTTTTATCGGGGAACACAACACCTAGCTATTCGGTTTCAGAACCAACGCCCCAGCTAGCACAAAATAGCGGCAAACGTCGGGCCGATACGTCGTATCGCTGTCGGCCCGGTACATGCTTTGCTGGCTTAGGCTACACAAACTTCTATTTAATAGACGACAGGGGCTGACAAATCCATTTCCCGGCCGTCCGGGACAAGACCGAAATCACGCCGGGCAGGTGCACTTTGACCTTATGACGCTCGGTCGGGACAAGTGCAAAAAAATCGCCAGTCTTTTTGAGTCCTTAAATACGGTAAAAGTAACCGAGTAAGTAAATCGCTGTCAATTCAGAGACAAACCATCTGTGTATTTATTACGGTTCAAGTATGACACTATTGTTAATCCCTGTCGTATAATGCCACCCTGCGGTGCGTGTCGATAAGGTGTGAAAATATGGTCAAGTTATGTCTCTAATTTGCGTTTATCCTCCAGTCATAAAATTTAATCCACAATCAGTGTGAAACTGATTTAATTGCTCCTCAGACTATTAGCTACATCCAACGGTAGATGTTTGCATTATAAAACCGGACTTTTCTACGATCTCATGAATGGTTATGTTTTGGCGCCAAATAGACGTTGGCGGGAAAAGTCGAACGCTGTTGTTGGTTATTGACACGGAGCTTCTGGGGATAATTCTGGAGCTGTGCAAAGCACTGATTTTCTATCCTCCTCTATTCACAACCGCTTAGCTATCGGGAAAATATTTTTTTACCAGTTCCAAACATTTTTTTTTATGAAAGAGATACATGCAATGACATTAAACACGTGTGGGGGTAATGGCGTCGGATGACGTCATTTTCCGATCGCGTGCAGAAAAATCGTTGCGGTGGTTTGTGGGCGGCGATTTATATCAATTCATAAATCACCGATCGGCTTTTTCCGTATGTCTGGTCTTCGCCGGACATTGCCGGAAAAAAGCCTGCAGTCCATGACCTCGGCTATAAGACGGGGTCGTTTTTTTTGGCTCATTTTGGAGGGAAAAATCCTCGTCTTATAGCCGAATTTTTACGGTAGTTCTTAAAGCCTCAATGGGCTGGGGCACATATAATAAATTTATGTTTTGTGTACTCATTAGAATTGCCTCAGGCAATTCTAATGAGTACACACAACATACATTTTCAAGATAAAATAAGGAAAACCCTTCATAAATTATCCTAAATTTATCATATGATGTTGTATCTGAGAATGTAATAACATCATGAAATACATCCAGTAATCCTCTAAAGGATTAAATATGTAAATCAATAGATACACCCTGTAACATAATATTTATGATGTCCTTAACAATGTTACGTTTACTAATGGCAGAGTATTGCTATTTTTGTAAACAAATTGTGTCAGAATAAAATGCATATTAAATGTCATATGATAAATAGAATGTTGCATTCATGCTTATGTTTTATTAAACTTGTTGAGGAAAAGAGATAAAATGCTTGGCAAAGCCTCACATCTTATATCTTTTTCCTCAACTTGTTCAATAAATTCAAACTCGTTGAGAAAAAGAGATAAAAATGCTCAGCAGAGCCTTGCATTTTATCTCTTTCGGTCAACTCGTTTAATAAATTCAATAATACATGAACACTCATGTAAGATCCTCTATGTCAACAATTTATTAAACTCGTTGAAGAAAAGGGTTAAAATGCTCGGCACAGCCTCACATTTTATCCCTTTTCCTCAACTCGTTTAATCTATTCAATCATACATGAGCACTCATGTAAGCTCCTCTATGTCAACAATTTATTAAACTTGTTGAAGAAAAGGGATAAAATGCTCGGCAAAGCCTTGCATTTTATCCCTTTTCCTCAACTCGTTTAATAAATTCAATAATACATGAGCACTCATGTAAGATCGTCTATGTCAACAATTTATTACACTCGTTGAAGAAAAGGGATAAAATGCTCGGCAAAGCCTCACATTTTATCCCTTTTCCTCAAATCGTTTAATAAATTCAATAATACATGAACACTCATGTAAGCTCCTCTATGTCAACAATTTATTAAACTTGTTGAAGAAAAGGGATAAAATGCTTGGCAAAGCCTCGCATTTTATCCCTTTTCCTCAACTCGTTTAATAAATTCAATAATACATGAGCACTCATGTAAGATCCTCTATATATGGATATCTGGAGCTATGGGAAGAGTTCATTAGAGACTTGAGGCCATCCTTAAAAAATTCTTAGTTTGCTGTGCTCCTACCTACCCACACAGATTGCCACTACCCAAAAATTTTTATTACCATTCAAAGGAAAAGATTTTTATTTTTGAAATCCTGATTATACTGAAATTTAACACACTCAGCCATTCAAGGAGATGACATTCTTGGTTTTTTTACTGTTTTATTACTTTTTTTTCAGAGAAAATCAGGCTTGACATTTCATTTGAATTGTCTGCCTAGCATTCAAATGAAATTTCAAGCCCGATTTTCTCGGAAAAAATGAGAAAATAATTATTTGAAATGATGTTTCCGGTTCTTGTATGGTGCTTTAGGAGTCAAATATCTTTTCAGAACTAAAAAAAAAAAAGACCTACCTTCCTACCCACCTCACATATGATGGGTAGGAACACAGCAAACAAAAAAATTTTAAGGATGGCTTGAGAGTGAGTTCCGATCGTTAATGAGCCACTGGGGTTTGTGCCATTGAAATTTCATTTTTTATTTTTCCTGTTTAACCCATTTTGTACCAAATGGAATCTTCCTCCTAATATATAGCAGGAGTCCATTTCAAAATTTAGAGGTGTTAGGTTGTGTTTTCTTCAAAATTGATTTGGAAAATGGCTGAACTTTTTGCAAATAGTGTAGGCCCTGATCAGACGCCACGTTCTGCGGCGTCTGATCTGGGCCTGCACTGTTTGCCACTGTACCCGTTCAGGGGTTTCCAGTCTGAAATGGATTAATGGCCCTGTGAACAATATCTTGGTGATATTGAGCCGGTCAGTTTACCTAACCACACTTTCTCTGGGCAGGCATATACCTTAGCAGTTAGTCAGTACCTTCTTCATTCTTTCGCTAGAAACTGACAACTGCTTCTCTTGAATCAGCAGAAAAGGTAGAAAATGACCATGGAAAAAATCTCATGGTCAATCTCAATGAAAAAGTAATAGTATCAAACCCACAACCTCCTGATCACCTAACTGAGCTACTGAGGCCAGCGCAAAAGTGGTGCACTATGAAATGTAGGTCAAAGTCAAACATGAATGCTTTCATTAAAGTTGCTATCCCAAGGTTCAGAAATGGACATGAAAATTAGGGTGAACACTAAGGTTGATGCAATAGCTCACAAAAGTCAGTCAACCATGAAATATAGGTCAAGGTATAATATGGATGCCTGCATTAAAGTTGACATTACTAGATACAAGTTCTTTGGTCCTATATTGCTTGAGAAATGGACATTAGGGTGAATGCCAGAAGCTAGGCAGTAGTTCACAATAGTCAGTGACCATAAAATCTAGGTCAAGGTCAAATATGGATGCTTGCATAAATGTTGCCATCCGTAGAAACAAGTTTGTACCAAGTATAATTAATAAAGCTCTTATAGTTCTTGAGAAATGAACTCTTTCTTACACTAGGGTGGACGCAAATGTTGACTGTTTGAAGAATGAACAGAAGAAGAGATAGAAAACCATAACAAGAGGGCCCAATGGCCCTTTATCGCTCATCTGTGTACCCGAAAATTATAAGTGTAGGAGACCACTTGACATTGCTACACTAAATATCTAAGCTCTGGGCCTTATGGCTTCGGAGAAGATTTTTGAAGTTTTTTTCCATTATAAGTCTAAAGGAGCTAAGGGGCGTCGGGCTGTGGCCCATTTGAATCCTGCAGGGTTAGCAGGATTTATGTAGGTGACTATTTTATGTTGCTAGATACTAAATATCTAAGTTCTGTGCTTCACATGTTCAGAGAAGAAGATTTTTGAAGCTTTTTTCCATTATGAGTCTATGGGAGCTAAGGGGCTGCAGGACGTGGCCCATTTGGACCCCAAGGTCTGGGCCCAATGGTTTCAGAGAAGAAGACTTTTGAAGCTTTTTTTATTCCATTATGAATCTATGGGAGCTAAGGGGCCCTGGGCCCTGGGGTGTGGCCAATTTGGACCCCAGGGGCATGATCGGCAGGATTTATGTAGGTGACCACTTGACATTGTTACAAGCTAATTATCTAAGCTCTGGGCCCTGAGGTTTCAGAGAAGAAGATTTTTAAAACTGTTCCCAATATAAGTCTATGGGAGCTATATGTTGCCATGCCAACCAGAATTCCAATCTAATCAGCCCCAAAACCTTATGCAGCCTTTCCTCCTACCTGATGATGCTTCACATGAAGTTTGATTAAGATTGGCCATGGGGTATTAGAGATATACTTATTTGAAATTGTTTACGGACTCACGCATGCACGCACAACAGACAAAATGTGATCACAAAAGCTCACGTTGTCACTACGTGACAGGTGAGCTAAAAATCACAACAAATTTGGATGCCTTGAGGACTTGCTGTAATTCTCCTAAAATTTTAACAAATTTGTTTCATGATCCAGCAAGGTGTCCAAAAGTGCAAACTGAACGGCAAGCAGTGTAGACCCTGATCAGACTGCTCCTTCAGGAGCAGTCTGATCTGGGTCTGCACTGTTTGCTTTGGCCTACACATCCCACGGTATAAAGAGGTTGGAGTGTATTACCTTTAAACTGCATTTCAGCAAACTTCCAACCAGACTGTTTTGACAGTAAACCCAGATGTACCAGAACCTGCAATCATAAATCAGTAATATTGTAATATCAGGCCTCTCTGATGTTTTTGTGGCTTTAAGTGAGTGTTAGAGTTTTACGTCACACCAACAGCTAAGGTCATATGGAGACGGGACCTCGGTTTAAAGACTCATCCAAAAGTCTGGAGAAGCCCGGGGTCTATCCTGCGATCCATGGTTTACAAGGCAAGTAGCGTTACCACTACACCACGGAGGCTATGTTTTTTTTTTTTTGTGGCTTTAAAAGTATTGTTTGGTTTTATATTTAATTTTTAATAGAGTTACATACAGTAAAATTCCTATCTTAAGACCACCTTTGGGGCCATCTGGAAACAGTCGTTTTTGTGGGATAGTCTTGATAAGGGGTAATAATAAAAGCGCTGCAAGAACTGCAACATGCCCCACCACTACACTTACATCAAGCAAGAACCATAACACTGTCAAAAATAGCTATCAGAAGAGATGGCAAATCCCCGACCAAAAGCCAATATGGCCTTCAGAAGATTGTTCACCAATAGAAAGTGCACCAGAATTAAACCAGCAATATATCACAAAAGTATTGCAGTTATGGCCATCACAAGATTATACTGTCAGGGGAGATAACTTAAAAACCAGGGCACTCAGAAATGTGGTTCTTGCCCATGACATGCCTGCTTAAGCTCATGTATTTCTGTACAAAGTACCATCAATATGTCTCAAAAGGTGTTGGAGATATGGTGATCACAAGCTGGTCATACTGTTATATTGAAAGGGTAGATAACTCAAATACCACAATACCAACAGTTGTGGTTCTTGCACATGACATCCCTTCTGTACCTTGTATACAATTGTGCCAAGTTCCTTCAATATATCTCAAAAGGGTGTTGGAGTTATGGCCATCACAAGGTTATATTGCCAGGGGAGATAACTAAAAAACCAGAGCACCCTGAGTTGTAATTCTTGAGCATGACACACCTGCTTAATCTCATGTACATCTGCATCAAGTACCACAAATATGTCTCAAAGGGTATTGGAGGTACACTGATCACAAGGTGGTCATACTGTTATATTGGAAGGGGAGATAACTCAAATATCATAGCACCCAGAGTTGTGGTTATAAGGCATAGAGAGCCGTCTCAACGTTGTATACAATTGTGCCAAGTACCATCAATATATCTCAAAGGGTATTGGAGTTATGGCCATCACAAGGTTATATTGTCAGGGGAGATAATTAAAAAAACCAGGGCACCCAGAGTTGTGGTTCTTGCACGTGACACACCTGCTTAACCTCATGTATGACTGTACCAAGTATCATCAATATATCTCAAGAGTGTTGGAGATGTGGCCATCACAAGGTAGTGATTCTATATTATTGGAAGGGGAGATAACTAAAAAAACCATGGCACCCAGAGTTGTGGTTCTTGTGCATGACACACCGTCTCGGCCTTGTGAACAACTGTGCCAGGTATCATCAATATATCTTAAAGGGTATTGGAATTACGGCCATCACAAGGTTGTCACTCGTATTTTATTGGAAGGGGAGATAACTCCAAAACCATTGCAACCAGAGTTGTGGTTCTTGTGCATGACACGCCGTCTCAGCCTTGTGAACAACTGTGCCATGTACCATCAATATATCTCAAAGGGTATTGGAGTTATGGCCATCACAAAGGAGTCATTCTATTTTATTAAAAGGGGAGATAACTAAAGAAGTATGGCATCCAGAGTTCTGGTTCTTGCGCATGACACACCGTCTCAGCCTTGTGAACAATTGTGCCAAGAACCATCAATGAATCTCAAAGGATATAGGTGTTATGGCCATCACAAGGTTGTCACTCTATTTTATTGGAAGGGGAGATAACTCCAAAACCATGGCAACCAGAGTTGTGGTTCTTTTGCATGACAAGCCGTCTCAGCCTTGTTATGGCCATCACAAAGTAGTCATTCTATTTTATTAAAAGGGGAGATATCTAAAAAAGTATGGCATCCAGAGTTCTGGTTCTTGCCCATGACACGCCGTCTCGGCCTTGTGAACAATTGTGCCAAGAACCATCAATGAATCTCAAATGGTATAGGAGTTATGGCCATCACAAGGTTGCGTTTACGGACGGACGGACGAACGGACGTTTGTACAGATGGACATTTGTTGGGTACTACAGTGTTAATTTTTCACATATAAGTACCCAACAATCAGCTAAAATTTGCACAAGTACCCAACATGTCCCATCAAATTTGTTGGCTACTTTTTCGGACACTAACGGAATAAATGGCAAGTACCCAACTTATGTCTACCCAACATATGCCTGTGGATGCGCTCGAACAGACGGACGGACGCCAGGCTGATCGCTATATCCCCCGAACCTATTCCACCGCGTCCAATCGTAACGCCGAATGAGTGGTCGCAACACCGCATAAGTGGTCGTTTCACGCAAAATTGTGGTCCTTTTTGATAGATTCGCCGCCATTTCTCGCTCGAGGAGACACAGTGAGTAGAAACAAAAGTTTATTTGAAATATACAAACATGTTAATCAACTATGAAAAGTAGCCTAACTGGATCTACATACATTCTTCTAACTGCCAAATCTTCAGTTGATGCATAAACTTTCCTGAATTTGTCAAACACTTCGCGAGATTATTGTTGTATAGGTTCGGCCATACCACAAATAAGCATTCATACCAGAAAGCTTCGTACTTTTCAAATTTACTCCAAATGTATGAACAACTGGTGAATACAAATGCCTCTGAAAATGACATTGTATCATAATATTGCTATTCAGTAAAAAACTATTGCCGAAGAAACAAACACAGAGACACACTCGACGAAATTGTAGGTAACGCCGGATAAGATGGTATCTGATCAGCAAATTGTCAGTATTTTTTCTGCCTGACAAACAATATAATGTGCTATGATAGCTAGTTAGGTAAATAACATTTAATATTTTATATTTATGACAACTGTACTCTCCCATTAATACTACCCCAGAGACTACTCATCGTTCTAAAACTTGATTGATTTTTGTTTGATTTGATTTGAGGTTTAACGTCCCCGTCAACACTATAAAGGTCATTTTGGAGACGTTGCTTCCAGTTTTGTGGGACTTTTACCCGACATTGAGATGAAATGACATCTCAATCCCTGCCGCCCAATGGAACCAATAGGGTTTATAAGTATGGACGGCCGACTCGCAGCATTTTTCCTGGGCAGTCTTAGACCTTCTAAGTGGATTACCAGTACTAATGTGCGGTCGGTATCAACTCTGCGTGGAAGCATCGTTTAGCCCAATCAATTTCTCCAAGCCCCGATGGGCGGGGTCGGAAAACTTGATTAAAATTGACAAAATGACAAACAGATGATTTATTTCTTTCCTTATATATTATCATATGGAAATTGAAAACTGAAACGATTGGGAACTGATACAATCAGATCAATCCTAAATTCAACCCACATTACCACAAGTAAACGAAAAGGTAACAGCTTCATAGCAATAACAAGAGGGCCCAGAGGGCCCTGGTTCGCTCACCTGATCCAATGTATAACAAGTGGGCCCCAGGCAGGGTCATTTTTGGCCCCAGGGTTATAATTTGAACAATCTTGGTAGAGGTCCACAAGATGAAGCTTCATATTGAATATGAAAGACCTGGGCTTTGTGGTTTCAAAGAACAAGATTTTAAAGGTTTACCCTGCATATAGAAGTCTATGTAAAACAAGATTTTCCCTATATAAGTCTATGTAAAACCAAAGGGCCCCGGAGCGGGGGCATTTTTGGCCCCAGGGCTATAATTTGAACAATCTTGGTAGAGGTCCACTAGCTGAAGCTTCATAACAAATATAAAAAAACCTAAGCCTTGTGTTTCAGAGAAGATGATTTTTAAAGATTTTCCCTATATAAGTCTATGTAAAACCAAAGGGCCACATGGCGGGGGCATTTTTGGTCTCAGCCCTATAATTTGAACAATCTTTACAGAGGTCCACTAGCTGAAGCTTCATAACAAATATCGAAGACCTAAGCCTTGTGGTTTCAGAGAAGAAGATTTTTCAAGATTTTCCCTATATAAGTCTATGTAAAACCAAAGGGCCCCGGCGTGGGGGAATTTTTGGCCCCGGGGCTATAATTTGAACAATCTTGGTAGGGGTCCACTAGATGAAGCTTCATACCAAATATCAAAGACCTGGGCCTTGCGGTTTCAGAGAAGAAGATTTTTAAAGATTTTCCCTATATAAGCCCATGTAAAACCAAAGGGCCCCGGTGCGGGGGCACTTTTGGCCTCAGCACTATAATTTGAACAATCTTGGTAGGGGTCCACTAGATGAAGCTTCATACCAAATATCAAAGGCCTGGGCCTTGCGGTTTCTGAGAAGAAGATTTTTAAAGATTTTCCCTATATAAGCCCATGTAAAACCAAAGGGCCCCGGTGCGGGGGCATTTTTAGCTCCAGCACTATAATTTGAACAATCTTGGTAGGGGTCCACTAGATGAAGCTTCATACCAAATATCAAAGACCTGGGCCTTGCGGTTTCAGAGAAGAAGATTTTTCAAGATTTTCCCTATATAAGCCCATGTAAAACCAAAGGGCCCCGGTGCGGGGGCATTTTTCGCCCCAGCACTATAATTTGAACAATCTTGGTAGGGGTCCACTAGATGAAGCTTCATACCAAATATCAAAGACCTGGGCCTTGCGGTTTCAGAGAAGAAGATTTTTCAAGATTTTCCCTATATAAGCCCATGTAAAACCAAAGGGCCCCCGTGGGGGGGGGGGGCATTTTTAGCTCCAGCACTATAATTTGAACAATCTTGGTAGGGGTCCACTAGATGAAGCTTCATACCAAATATCAAAGACCTGGGCCTTGCGGTTTCGGAGAAGAAGATTTTTAAAGATTTTCCCTATATAAGCTCATGTAAAACCAAAGGGCCCCAGTGCAGGGCACATTTGGCCTCAGCACTATAATTTGAACAATCTTGGTAGGGGCTCACTAGATGAAGCTTCATATCAAATATCAAAGACCTGGGCCTTGCAGTTTCTGAGAAGAAGATTTTTCAAGATTTTCCCTATATAAGCCCATGTAAAACCAAAGGACCCCGGTGCGGGGGCATTTTTGGCCCCAGCACTATAATTTGAACAATCTTGGTAGGGGTCCACCAGATGCAGCTTCATACCAAATATCAAAGACCTGGGCCTTGCGGTTTCAGAGAAGAAGATTTTTAAAGATTTTCCCTATATAAGCCCATGTAAAACCAAAGGGCCCCGGTGCGGGGGCATTTTTGGCCCCAGCACTATAATTTGAACAATCTTGGTAGGGGTCCACTAGATGAAGCTTCATACCAAATATCAAAGACCTGGGCCTTGCGGTTTCAGAGAAGAAGATTTTTCAAGATTTTCCCTATATAAGCCCATGTAAAACCAAAGGGCCCCGGTGCGGGGGCATTTTTGGCCCCAGCACTATAATTTGAACAATCTTGGTAGGGGTCCACTAGATGAAGCTTCATATCAAATATCAAAGACCTGGGCCTTGCGGTTTCAGAGAAGAAGATTTTTTAAGTTTTCGGTGAAAAAAATCTATTTTTGGCTACTGTGACCTATATGTGCAACGGACCGGAACCATTTGAACAACTTTGAAAGGGGACCACCTAAGGATCATTCCTGTAAAGTTTGGTCAAAATCCGATCAGTGGTTTAGGAGGAGATGTCGTTTGAAGTAAAAGTTTACGGACGCACGCACGGACGCACGCACGGAGGCTCTCACGAACGGATACTTAAGTGGCTAGACGTCGGCATATTGACTACTTAAGCGGCAAATTCTCTTAAGCGGCAAGCCACCTAAGAGCGAATTTTTGCCACTTAAGTACCCAAATAACGGAATAAACCCCATTTGGACCTACGAATATATACTTAAGTGTCAAAATGTCCAAACTTTTTGCCCCCTAAATGTCGTTTCGTTGGTGCGGACGCACACACGGACGCACGACGGACAAAAAGTGATCCCAAAAGCTCACCTTGTCACTACGTGACAGGTGAGCTAAAAACTGTAGACGAAACTTCCAGCAAAAGCAACGGTTTTTAACGGTCAGTATATTTACTGTTGGGTTTAAATATACATCACGAAAACATGCCTATTCCACCACAGTCTGAAAATGAATAACTTCAGCTATAAATAACTGAGACAGTTTTATTATTTCTGCACAAAACATAGATTTTGGGCAGTCGTTAGATCCGAGGGCCGAGGCTCCGAGGTCTGCTGCATCGAATTACGACTGAAACAGAGTGCCCCCGCCCATCGGGGCTTGGAGAAATAGATGGGCTGCACGATGCTTCCACGCAGAGCTGATACCGACCGCACATTAGTACTGGTAATCCGCTTAGAAAGTCTAAGCCTGCCCAGGGAAACTGCTGCGAGTTGGCCCGTCCATGCTTACAAATTACATTGGTTTCCAAGGGTGGCAGGGATTGAAATGTCATTTCATCTCAATTTCGGGTACTAGTCCCTTAAAATTGGAAGCAACGTCTCCAAAATGACCTAAATAGTGTTGACGGGGACGACTTTTAACTGGGACAATGCGAAATGAACACTCCATGTTTTTCAGTTCTGTTGTGTATTCCTTGCTCTCAAAGGATAACCTTTTTATAGAACATATTTAACTTCACTACAGCTGATGCGTCGGACTGTGTGGCGGCGGTAAAACGTCTCCCTGCCCTACATCATAGTGTAGATTATATTTTCTTGTCCTTTGGGATCATTGATTCCATTGTGGAATTTTGAAATTGGCTGAGGGTCACTAATGAGGTCTAATTGGCCGAAACTAGCTAGTCTGGCCCAGAAAGCATGAACACTCCATGTTTTTCAGTTCTTTGGTGTTTTCCTTGCTTCCAAAGGATAACCATTGATAAATGAAACGTTAATTAACTGACACCACTAACGGGCCTCCGTGGCCTAGTGGATAAGAGCGCTGACTCTTAGTCATTAGTCTCACCGCCGTGGTTTCGACCCTGGCTCGGGTCACGTGTGAGACACCAAGATCTGCAATGGAAGGTCAGGTGTTTTTTTTTCTCCGGTTTTCGACCACTTCTGATTAACGATCTGCTCGATATGAGTGAAATAATCTTGAAACGGTCAAAACCCAAACCAAACCACTAAAACACGAGTGTTGCCGTTTCACCTCATGTAAATGAATTCATATCGGGCCAAAACAAGTTTTCTTGTGTTAATACGGACGGACTACGATCAATATAGGGTAGTAGACTAATATTAACTGGCATTTGACTAAGTATGCACAGTTTCTCAGCCAGACAACTGGCAATTAACCGATCAATCAGATACCATCTTATCCGGCGTTACCTACAATTTCGTCGAGTGTGTCTCTGTGTTTGTTTCTTCGGCAATATTTTTTTTACTGAATAGCAATATTATGATACAATGTCATTTTCAGAGGCATTTGTATTCACCAGTTGTTCATAGATTTGGAGTAAATTTGAAAAGTACGAAGCTTTCTGGTACGAATGCTTATTTGTGGTATGGCCGAACCTATACAACAATAATCTCGCGAAGTGTTTGACAAATTCAGGAAAGTTTATGCATCAACTGAAGATTTGGCAGTTAGAAGAATGTATGTAGATCTGGATAGGCTACTTTTCATAGTTGATTAACATGTTTGTATATTTCAAATAAACTTTTGTTTCTACTCACTGTGTCTCCTCGAGCGAGAAATGGCGGCGAATCTTTCAAAAAGGACCACAATTCGGCGTGAAACGACCACTTATGCGGTGTTGCGACCACTCATTCGGCGTTACGATTGGACGCGGTGTATTCGGTCGGGGGGTAAAAAGGAATTCAAAGTGAAGGTGCATTAGTCTTTTCGTAAATAAAGTTGACTTGAATACATGACTGAGATGACTATTTTCAAATTTCAAAGGGCCATATTCCAAAAGGAAGTAAATCAGAATTACAGTTCTCATCCTCATGGTACTTTACCATTGTGTGAAGTTTACGGAGTGAGTGAGTGTTTGAGTTTTACGTCCCACCAACAGCCAAGGTCATACAGAGATGGGACCTCAGTTTAAAGACTCATCCGAAAGTCTGGAGAATCCCGGGACCGATCCTGCGACCCCTGGTTTACAAGGCGAGTAGCGTAACCACTACACCACGGAGGCTTCTGTGAAGTTTAGGGAAAATATCTCGAAACAGTTCCCTGATTACTGAGTAGATACAAATATGTCACAGAAACTGTTACTTTTAATGTTTAACCCTTTTTGTACCAAATGGAATCTTCCTTCTTATATATAGCAGGAGTCCATTTCAAAATTTAGGGGGGTCAGGTTGTGTTTTCTTCAAAACTGATTTGGAAATTGGCTGAACCTTTTGCAAACAGAGTAGGCCCTGATCATATGCCACGTTCTGCGGTGTCTGATCTGGGCCTGCACTGTTTGCCAACTACCCCTTCAAGGGTTTCCGGTACTAAATGGGTTAAAGAACCATAACTTAAAACTTAGCTAAGCCAGACTTATGGTTCTTGTGTTCTTCGTGTCATTTTATCGTCTGCTGAGTGCAATAACGGTGTAACTGAATTTTGGCCAAAATATTTTTTTTTGCATAAATGGGTGCCTTAGGACTTGACACACTTGGTAAATAAGTATAGTGCATAGGTGATGTACATTTGCATTTTTCAAAAAAATGTCCCAAACGTTTTTTAAGTTATAGAGCAGACAAAAATATATAACTGTTCAAAGGGCCACAACTCCAGAGTAAGAGTTATTGTAGTCACTCAATTAAGATACAGTGAAATTCTACTGTTAAGACTGTCAATAATTATGACTTAATTCTGCTTCAAAAACATATTTGGAAGGTTTCAGTTATACTTTCTCTGTGTTTTCTACATAGTTATGCTTTTATACAGGCCCCCACCCCTCGGGGCTTGAAGAAATAGATGGGCTGCATGATGCTTCCATGCAGAGTTGAAACCAACCACACACTAGTACTCATAAACCGCTAAGAGGATCTAAGCCATCCCAGGCAAAGCGGTGGGAGTCGGACCGGCCCTGCTTATAAACCCTATTGGTTTCATTAGGCGACATGGCTTGAGATGTCATTTCATCTCAATGTCGGGTAGAAGTCACACAAAATTGGAAGCAAAGTCTCCAAAATGACCTATACAATGTTGACGGGGACGTTAAACCTCAAATCAATATGCTGTTATATATGCCAGTTATGGCCCTTGATTGGATAAATAAAAGTATTCTATTCTATTGTCCTCTGGTAAGAGACCACCTTTGGTACTGTTCAAAAGTGATCTTTAAGACCACTTTTGAACAGTCCCAAAAGTGGTCTTAATACAGGCGTTTTACTGTATATATATGTATATATATTTTACTGGAAACATTTCTGACCTTTTTTCTTCTTCTTCCTGTCAAATCCTGTTTCTTTGAGAGACTCACGATGGCATTCACCCAACGCTGCCATATTCTACGAATTCTCATTCTCATCCAGGAGTAACCATGGCGCTCATTTGGATCAACTAGTAGCTGCATCAGTCTGTCCATGTTTGTTGTTATGTTGGCCTGTAAATATCAATATTTAGGCTTATTTATGTGCCATTTAACCCACTGCAGGTGGGAAATAAAAATCAAAAGGCCTAAAGGGGTACCTTGGGAAACAGTGCAGACCTTGATCAGACACCGCAGAATGCGGTGTCTGATCAGGGCCTGCACTATTTGCTAACAGAATTTTCCATCAAAAATTGAATAAAAATGAAACAAGAGGTCCATGATGGACCCAATTAGCTCACCTGAGTCAAGTTGTTGTATCTTTTGATGATGTTTTTATTTTTGTCTATGGGCTATTTGTTCAATGTGGCAGAACCATTTAAGAACTTAGTTGGAGATTTTGTAAAAATTTTCTTCAATTCAGTCAAAATATCAAGTTTCCATATTCTGACCACCTAAATGACTTGAACATGATCATAAATGTTAATGTGGGACTGATGGACAAATGGGCAAAACCTTATACTTACATAGTGCCTTGCTTTCAAGCAGGTGCGACAAAAATGGAATAATGAAATTTCTACAACCTCAACATACTGTCTTATGACAGAATAAAGAGACTGAAGATAAGTTTGAGATATTCCATAAAAACATTATGTTGTGGGTACTTGTTAGATACACCCAAATGAAGTGATTCTAACAAGTACCCACAACATATGCAAAAATAAAAATCTGTGCTTAATTATTATCATTATTCCTCTTTATCTGTGACCTCATCACTGTATAAGATTGCAGTAAATTGTACTTTTAAGAATTTCAGAACAAGAGTGGTAATGAGCTGAGGTGTCTGACTATTTATGTAAATTCGTTATCCTGCCAAGCTCTGCAACAGGTCAGGTGGTTTTTCTCCGGCTACTCTGATTAACAGTCAGCTCGAAATAAGTGAAATAATCTTGAAAGGGCCGTGAAACCAAAATAAAAGAAAACATTAAAAAACAAGAGGCCCAAGAGGGCCTGTCGCTCCACCGGCTAACTTCAGACAATTGTCATATTTATTACAGTAACCAATGGTATACTAGTGGACTCTTCTATTGCTATATGTTGGACCAGTCAATTTGTCATATAAGGGGTGTCAGGCCTATTTTTTTTTCTATTTTTGATGGAAAATTCTGTTAGCAAATAGTGAAGGCCCTGATCAGACATGGTGTTCTGTGGGGTCTGATCTGGGCCAGCACTGTTTGCCAAGGTACCCATTTAGGGTTTTCTCGCATGCAATGGGTAAAAAAGAAACAAGTGATCCACCCAAGGAATGTCCATTCTATATTTTTTGGACCCCAGAGCCATGGTTGGCAGGATTTATGTGAGTGACCATTTGGCATTGCTCCGTTCTAAATATCTAAAGCTCTGGGCCTTATGGTTTCAGAGAAGAAGACTTTTTTTAAGTTTTTCCTATTATAAGTCTATGGGAACTAATATGCCTCTGGGCGTGACCAATTTTTTACCCCAGGGGCATTGTTGGCAGGATTTATTTGAGTGACCACTTGACGTTGCTGCATACTTAATATCTAAGCTCTGGGCACTGATGGTTTCAGAGAAGATTTTTGTCAGTTTTTCCCAGTATAAGTCTATGGGAGCTTATGGGCCTCAGGGTGTGGCCAATTTGGACCCCAGGGGCATAGTTGGCAGGATTTATGCAGATGAATACTTCAAGTTTCTACAAACTGAGCTCTTGGCCTTATGGTTTCAGAGGAGAAAAGTTTCAAGATTTTGTCATTATTAGTCTATGGGAGCTACTAAGCACCGGGGCGTTGCCAATTTGGACTCAAGAGTCATAGTTCGCAGGACTTAGTAGGTGACCACATAACTTTGCTACATACTACAGTTCAACCTGTATTAAGCAAGTGCCTAAGGGATAGTCAAAATATGCTTGCTTAAGACAGGTTCTTGCTTAATACAGGTGAAAATTAACACATCTGCCTTTCTTGGGAACTGAATGCCTGCTTGCTTAAGACAGGTTGCTTGCTTAATAGAGGTGGCCACTAAGACAGGTTTTACTGTAAATGTCTTAGCTTTAGGCTTTATGGTTTCAGAGAAGAAGTTTTTCCATTTATTGGTCTATGGAAGCTAATGAGCCAAAGGTGGTGGCCATGGCGGCCATGTTTTTTGTCTGATCAAAATTTCTTCAATGAATCTGACAATGGTAGACACAAGGAACATTCATGAAAATTAAGAACGAAATCCATTTAGCGGTTTTGGAGGAGAAGATTAAAAAAAAAAAAAAGATCCCTTTATGAGTCTATGGAAGCTAATTAGCCAATGGGCGTGTCCATGGTGGCCATGTTTTTTGTCTGATCAAAATTGCTTCAAGGAATCTGACAGAGGTCCACCCAAGGAACATTCATGCAAAGTAAGAATGAAATCCATTACGTTGAGCGGTTTTGGAGGAGAAGGTTTTTAAAACTTTTCCCCATATAAGTCTTTGAAAGCTAATGAGCCAAGGGGTATGGCCATGGCAGTCATGTGGGGCATGGCCATGGTGGCCATGTTTTTTGCCTGATCCGAATTTCTTCAAGGAATCTGACAGAGGTCCACCCAAGGAACATTCATGCAAAATAAGAATAAAATCCATTGAGCGGTTTTGGAGGAGAAGATTTTTAAATATTTTTTTTTGCTTTCGATGCCATTTTGTTCTGCATGTAACAAAATTCTTTAAAGGAATTCAGAAGAGGACTATGTGAGAAACATTCCTGTGAAGTTTGGTTACAATCGACCAAGTAGTTAAGGAGGAAATGTTTAAAGAAAAAAGTTAACACACGGATGCACAACCGCACAGACGCACAACAGACACAGGGCCATAACATATAACATAAGACCCGCCGGTCTTTGGCCAGTGGAGCTAAAAAATGAACAGATTTATGTTTTTATTTCTTTCTTTATTTATTTTTTCCTTTCCTCCGTTGGATTCGGTATGCCTCCCTTTTCAACTAAGCCATTTTAACCCTCAGGGATCTGGAGAACTGTTGACACTGTAGTATGATTAGGTCTAATAAATCAATCTCCCTCAGTATTTTGAATTTATTTTGAAACATCAAGTCGTATAAATAGAGTTTGTGTTGAAAACATCAGTTCTATCACCAGTGTGATGGGCATGTGAAATTTCTGATGTTTTGAATTTTAGAATGACAATTTGTAGGTGGACCTCTATAGATATGTGATAGCAAAATTGGAGGAGATTAATTCAGATACAGGAAGGTACTTTTAAATAAATAAATAAATAAATAAATAAATAAATAAATAAACAAGAACTTTTGAAGAAGAGAAGACTTTTTTAACATTACACTACATGTTATATAGTGAAAATAAACCCCGCCCACTGCAGCCATGTTTTATGTCGGATCAAAATTTCTTCAAGGAATCTGACAGAGGTCCACCCAAGGAACATGCATGCCAAATAACTATGAAATAAAACAAGAACTTTTGCAGAAAATATTTTCAGCATTACACTATATGTTATATAGTGAAAATAAGCCTCGCCCATGGCGGCCATGTTTTTTTGTAAGATCAAATTTTTTTCAAGGAATCTGCCAACAGTCCACCCAAGGACAATTCATGCAAATTACAATGAAATCCCACAAGTACTTTTGCAGAAAATGATTTTTTAGCATTACGTTATATGTTAAATAGTGAAAATAAGCCCCGCCCATGGCGGCCATGTTTTTTGTTGGATCAAAATTTCTTCAAGGAATCTAAAAGAGGTCCACCCAAGGAACATTCATGCAAAATAAAAACAAGGCATCGCATGCGATACAAATCCCCTCGTACTAGACAACTTCGTGTGTGGAAAACACTGAAATGGCAAAAGTCCAACTTGCTTGAGATATTATCATATGAACATTTGTGTAAAGTTTGTTTAAAAATCCTCCAATAAATGTACATTCTAGAGTGATGACGTTTCTCTAAAAATAGCCATAGTGACCTTGACTTGAGGCCATGACCACGAAAGTAGATCTTGCTCAAGATATTATCATAAGCATCTTTTGTGTGAAGTTATATTAAAATCTGTTAATAAATGTAGGCGGTAGAGCGATGACAAAGTTTTTCTAAAGATAACCACAGTGACCTTGACTTTGAGGTCATGACCTTGAAAGTCGAAGTAAGTCGAGATATTATCATAAGAAACATTTGTGTGAAGTTCTATTACAATCCATCATTAAATGTAGGCGCTAGAGCGATGACAAAGTTTTTCTAAAAATAGCCACAGTGACCTTGACCTTGAAAGTCTAAATAGCTCGAGATATTGTCATAAGGAACATTTGTGTGAAGTTATATTAAAATTTGTGAAAAAATGTAGTCACTAGAGCAATGACAAAGTTTTTCTAAAAATAGCCACAGTGACCTTGACCTTGAAAGTCAAACTCGCTCGAGGTATTGTCATAAGGAACATTTGTGTGAAGTTATATTGAAATGGATGAAGAAATGTAAGCGCTAGAGCCATGACAAAATTTTTCTAAAAATAGCCACAGTGACCTTGACCTTGAAAGTGGAACTCACTAGAGATATTGTTATAAGGAACATTTGTGTGAAGTAATATTGAAATTGGTGAAAAAAATGTAAGCGATAGAGCAATGACAAAGTTTTTCTAAAAATAGCCACAGTGACCTTGACCTTGAAAGTCAAACTCGTTCGAGGTATTGTCATAAGCAACATTTGTGTGAAGTTATATTGAAATCAGTGAAGAAATGTAGGCGCTAGAGCGATAACAAAGTTTTCTAAAAATAGCCATAGTGACCTTGATGTTGAAAGTCGAAATGGTGAGATATTGTCATAAGGAACATTTGTGTGAAGTTATATTGAAATCGATGAAGAAATGTAAGCGCTAGAGGGATGACGAAGTTTTTCTAAAAATAGACACAGTGACCTTGACCTTGAAAGTGGAACTCGCTAGAGATATTGTCATAAGGAACATTTGTATGAAGTTATATTGAAATTGGTGAAGAAATGTAAACGCTAGAGCGATGACAAAGTTTTTCTAAAAAATAGCCACAGTGACCTTGACCTTGACCTTGAGGCCTTGACATTGATAGTCGAACCCGCTTGAGATATTGTCATAAGGAACATTTGTGTGAAGTTATATTGAAATCAGTGAAGAAATATAGGCCATAGAGCGATGACAAAGTTTTTTCTAAAAATAGCCACAGTGACCCTGACCTTGAGGCCATGAGTTGGAAAGTCGAACTCGCTGGAGATATTTTTATAAGGAACATTTGTGTGAAGTTATATTGAAATTGGTGAAGAAATGTAGGCGCTAGAGCGATGAAAATGTTTTTCTAAAAATAGCCACAGTGACCTTGACCTTGAGGTCATGACCTTGAAAGTCCAACTCGCTCAAGATATTGTCATAAGGAACATTTGTGTGAAGTTATATTGAAATCAGTGAAGAAATGTAGGAGCTAGAGCGATGACAAAGTTTTTCTAAAAATAGCCACTGTGACCTTGAAGCCATGACCTTGAAAGTGGAACTCGCTCAAGATATTTTTATAAGGATCATTTGTGTGAAGTTATATTGAAATTGGTGAAGAAATGTAAGCGCTAGAGCGATGACAATGTTTTTCTAAAAATAGCCACAGTGACCTTGACCTTGAGGTCATGACCTTGAAAGTCCAACTCGCTCGAGATATTTTTATAAGGATCATTTCTTTGAAGTTAAATTGAAATTGGGGGAGAAATGTAGGCGCTAGAGCCATGACAAAGTTTTTCAAAAAATAGCCAGAGTGACCTTGACCTTGAGGTCATGACCTTGAAAGTCGATCTTGCTCCAGATATTGTCGTAAGGAACGTTTGTGTGAAGTTATATTAAAATCGGTCAAGAAATGTAGGCGCTAGAGCGATGACAAAAGTATGTACGTACGTACGTGGCGCTAGAGCGATGACAAAAGTACATACGTACGGGACAAATGCTATATCCCCCCTCACAACTATGTTGTGCGAGGGGATAATGAAATCCAACAGGTGGGTTTGGAGGAGAAGATGTTTAAAGATTTTTAATTTTTTGTGTGGTTTTGTTGCCATGGCAACCAGAGTTCTGGGTGTAACAAAATTCTTTGAAGGAATTTAGAAGAGGACTAAGTAAGGAACATTCCTGTGAAGTTTGGTTACAATTGGCCGAGTAGTTTAGGAGGAGAAGATGTTTTAGCATTACACTATATGTTAAATAGGGAAAACAAGCCCCGCCCATGGCGGCCATGTTTTTTGTCGGATCAAAATTTCTTCAAGGAATCTGAAAGGGGTCCACCCAAGGAACATTCGTGCAAAATAAAAATGAAATCCAACAGGTGGTTTTGGAGGAGAAGATTTTTAAAGATTTTTAATGTTTTGTATTGTTTTGTTGCCATGGCAACCAGAGTTCTGGGTGTAACAAAATTCTATGAAGGAATTTAGAAGAGGACTAAGTAAGGAACATTCCTGTGAAGTTGGGTTACAATGGGCCCAATAGTTTAGGAGGAGAAGATGTTTTTGCATTACACTATATGTTAATTAGGGAAAATAAGCCCCGCCCATGGCGGCCATGTTTTTTGTCAGATCAAAATTTCTTCAAGGAATCTGAAAGAGGTCAACCCAAGGAACAGTCATGCAAAATAAAAATGAAATCCAACAGGTGGTTTTGGAGGAGAAGATTTTTAAAGATTTTTAATTTTTTTTGGTTTTGTTGCCATGACAACCAGAGTTCTGGGTGTAACAAAATTCTTTGAAGGAATTTAGAAGAGGACTATGTAAGGAACATTCCTGTGAAGTTTGGTTACAATTGGCCCAGTAGTTTAGGAGGAGAAGATGTTTAAAGAAAAAGTTAACGCACGGACGCACGACGGACACAGGGCCATGACAATAGCCCCGCTGGCCTTCGGCCAGTGGAGCTAAAAATAATAAAAAAATCATTATCCCTTCTAACTTTATAGATGCTTATGACAGCAATCATGCTATTTTTATATATTTACCCATCCACCCCTACCTTTGGAAAGAATGCAGGCTTCCGCAAAAGCCATATGAACTAGCTCAGCACACTGTCATTCAACTGGTGAATTTATAGGAATAAATCACACCAAGTAATTTGATTGGTTAGTCTAAGGGACTCATCAGCGCCATGAGTGTATGACCCATCCAACTGAAAAGTGTCATCAGTGACACATCTGCACAGACTCAAACATATACCGGTATATGGTCAGTACAATGGAAGGAGTTTCAACCTCACTCATATTTCTTCCATTTTTTCTGTTCTTTTTTTTTTCCTGGCCAGATTGATACACCTAGGTTTGTTTTCTGTAGCTCTAGTCCATGGACATGGTCAGGATTGACATCACCGCACCATGCGACTAAGCAGCTGAATAATTAGCAGAAGAATTTTCTCACACACATTACGCTAGCAAAAGATTCCACATGTTTATCGCCCCCGCCCATTGGGGCTTGGAGAAATAGATTGGGCTGCACGATGCTTCCACGCAGAGTTGATACCGACCGCACATTAGCAGTAGTAATCAGCTTAGAAGGTCTAGCCTGCCCAGGAAAATTGCTGCGAGTCGGCCCGTCCATGCTTATAAACCCTATTGGTTTTATTGGGCGGCAGGGGTTGAGATGTCATTTCACCTCAATGTCGGGTAAAAGTCCCACAAAATTGGAAGCAACGTCTCCAAAATGACCTAAATTGTGTTGACGGGGACGTTAAACCTCAAATCAAACAAACAAGATTCCACATGTTTACCTGCCTACAGAGTATTTATTACCCTGTGTATAAACCTCTGAATCTCACCAGCAGAGTGTGGTAATTGACAATTTTTAGATTTTATTGATTATAGAATGATTTCTCATTTCCTTTAAACAGCAGTGATGCAGGTTTCAGGAACAACATCTGTAGAACTTCTGTCCTACCTTCACCCATTTTGTCTCAAATGGAATCTTCTTCCTTATGTAATGCAAGAGTCCTTTTCAAAATTTTGGGGTGACAAGATATATTATGTTTAAAATTATATGGAAAATGGCAGAACCTTTGACAAACAATGTAGGCCCAGATCAGACATCAAGTTCTGCAGCATCTGATCTGGGCCTTCACTGTTTGCCAATCCCGGGTTGCCAGTATCCCATTCTAAGTTTTCGGCACAAACTAAATTTACAATGTTTTTCTATTTTTAGCTCTGGTGGCCATATTGTTCATTGGAGTGATACCATTTTGGCTATTTTGGTAGAGAGTCATCTAAGCAACATTCCTATGAAGTTTGAATGTAATTGGCCAAAGGGTACAGGAGGAGTTGTCGTTTGAAGATTGTTTCTATTTTTAGTCCTGGTGGCCATCTTGTTTATCAGAGTGGAATGATTTAAACTATTTTGGTAGGGAGTCACCTGGGCAACATGCCTGAATTTTGAAGCAAATTTACAATGTTTTTCTATTTTTAGCTCTGGTGGCAATTTTGTTCATCAGAGCGGGATCATTTTAGCTAATATGGTAGAGGGTCAACGACATAATATTCCTGTGAAGTTTGAATCAAATTGGCCCAAGGGTAAGGAGGAATTGTCGTTTGAAGAATTTTTCTATTTTTAGCTCTGGTGGCCATCTTGTAAGTGAGAGCGGAACAATTTTAGCTATTTTGGTAGGGAGTCAACGACATAATATTCCTGTGAAGTTCGAATCAAATTGGCCCAAGGGGTAAGGAGGAGTTGTCGTTTGAAGATTTTTTCTATTTTTTAGCTCTGGAGGCCATCTTGTTAGCCGCATTAAACAATTTTAGCTATTTTGGTAGGGAGTCATGTAACTAACATTCCTGTGAAGTTTGAATCAAATTGGCCCAAGGGTTGAGGAGGAGTTCGCGTTTTGACGTAAATTTTCAAAGTTTTTTTGTTTTTAGCTATGGCGGCCATTTTGCTCATCAGAGCGAAAATGTTTTAGCTCTTTTGGTAGTGGGTCATCTAAGCAACATTCCTATAAAGTTTGAATGAAATTGGCCCAAGGGTAAAGGAGGAGTAGTCGTTTGAAGAATTTTTCTATTTTTAGCTCTGGCGGCCATCTTGTTAGTCAGAGCAGAATGATTTTAGCTATTTCTTTAGGGAGTCACCTACATAACATTCCTGTGAAGTTTGAATCAAATTGGCCCAAGGGTTAAGGAGGAGTTCGTGTTTGAAGCAAATTTACGATGTTTTTTCTACTTTTAGCTATGGCGGCCATTTTGCTCATCAGAACAGAGCCTTTTCAGATAGTTTGGTAGATGGTCACCTAAGCAACATTCCTATGCAGTTTGAATAAAATTGGCCCAAGGATACAGGAGGAGTTGTCATTTGAAGATGTTTTCTATTTTTAGCTCTGGTGGCCAACTTGTTTGTCAGAGCACAAGATTTTAGCTATTTTGGTAGGGAGTCATTTGGGCAACATTCCTGTGAAGTTTGAATCAAATTGGCCAAAGGGTTGAGGAGTTTGTGTTTGAAGCAAATTTACGATGTTTTTCTATTTTTAGCTATGGCGGCCATTTTCTCGTCAGAGCAATACCGTTTTAGCTATTTTAGAAGAGGGTCACCTAAGCAACATTCCTATGAAGTTTGAATTAATTTGGCCCAAGGGTACAGGAGGAGTTGTTGTTTAAAGAATTTTCTATTTTTAGCTCTGGCAGCCATTTTGTTCACCGGAGCGGAAACGTTTTAGCTATTTTGGTAGAGGGTCACCTAAGCAACATTCCTATAAAGTTTGAATGAAATTGGCCGTAAGGTACAAGTTGTTGTTTGAAGATTTTTCTATTTTTAGCTCTGGCGGCCATTTGTTCAGCTGAGCGGAACAATTTTAGCTCTTTTTGTAGAGGGTCACCTCAGCAATATTCCTATGAAGTGGTATTGAAATTGGCTCAAGGGTTAAGGAGGAGTTAGCATTTAAAGCAAATTGTTGACGCCGCACGACACACGACACATGACGGACAATGACCAATCACAATAGCTCACCATGGTGAGCTAAAAACTGATCTACCACCCCTTATATGACAAATGTACTTGTTCAACATGTAGCAATGGCAGAGTCCACTAGTATACAAAGGTTTAATCAATTAATTTTTTTGGTGCTGTATTTTGTTTGTCTGAGTTATGGTTTTACAACCCTGTCAGCATTAATCAGGTCATTTTGGAGACGTTGCTTAAGATTCTGTGGGACTTTTACCCGACACTGAGATGCAATGAAATTTCAAGCCCTACCACCCAAAGAAACTGTTAGGGTTTATAACTAGGAATGGTTAGACTCGCATCACTTTGCCTGGACAGGCTTTGACCTTTTAAGCGGTTTACCAATATTCCTAGTGGCCCACTTTGAAAATACAGTAGAACTTCAATGGCTCCAACACCGATGGCTCGTTTCCCATGGCTGGGTCGAACTTGTACTTGAGCCCCTAGGGAAATCCTCAAGATAAGAAATGGTGGGGATGATTAAGGAGATTTTAGTCTTTTATCTTGCAAATGTGTGCTGTGTGTACTCATTAGAATCGCCTCGGTGAGGCGATTCTAATGAGTACACACAGCAACCTTTTCATTATCTAACATCGAAAGATGTTCAAAAGTATCTTGTTATGCCTCTTGGCAGTGACCTTCAGTGGCTCGAACTACCGCTGTCTCGAATAAATTTTCATGGTCCCAAAGGGGTTTGAGCCATATAGGTTTTTATATAGGTTCTTGTTACTCCAGTATAGGTTATTTGCAGGTTTTTAAATAACAAGAGGGCCATGATGGCCCTGGATCGCTCACCTGATCCATAGTGTAACAAGTGGGCCCCAGAGAGGGCCATTATTGGCCCCAGGGCTTTAATGTACATAATGTTGAGGGAGGTCTTAAAGGTGAAGCTTCATACCAAACATCAACAAAGGCTAAAATTTGAACAATCTTGTCAAAGGTCCACTAGATGAAGCTACACATCAAATATCAAAGACCTGGGCCTAGCGGTTTCAGAGAAGAAGATTTTTAAAGATTTTGCCTATATAAGCCTATGTAAAATCAAAGGGCCCCGGGACAGGGGCATTTTTTGCCCCAGCACTATAGTTTGAACAATCTTGGTAGGGGTCCACTAGATGAAGCTTCATACCAAATATCAAAGTTCTGGGCCTTGTGGTTTCAGAGAAGAAGATTTTTAAAGATTTTCCCTATATAAGCCTATGTAAAACCAAAGGGCCCCGTGGCAGGGGGGGATTTTTTGTCCCAGCACTATAATTTGAACAATCTTGGTAGGGGTCCACTAGACGAAGCTTCATACCAAATATCAAAGTCCTGGGCCTTGTGGTTTCAGAGAAGAAGATTTTTAAAGATTTTCCCTATATAAGCCTATGTAAAACCAAAGGGCCCCGGGGCAGGGGCATTTTTGGCCCCAGCACTAAAATTGGAACAATCTTGGTAGGGGTCCACTAGATGAAGCTTCATACCAAATATCAAAGTCCTGGGCCTTGTGGTTTTAGAGAAGAAAATTTTTAAAGATTTTCCCTATATAAGCCTATGTAAAACCAAAGGGCCCCGTGGCGGGGGCATTTTTGGCCCCAGCACTATAATTTGAACAATCTTGGTAGGGGTCCACTAGATGAAGCTTCATACCAAATATATAAGACCTGGGCCTTGTGGTTTCAGAGAAGAAGATTTTTAAAAATTTTCCCTATATAAGCCAATGTAAAAGCAAAGGGCCCCGTGGCGGGGGCATTTTTGTCCCAGCACTAAAATTTGAACAATCTTGGTAGGGGTCCACTAGATGAAGCTTCATACCAAATATCAAAGTCCTGGGCCTTGTGGTTTCAGAAAAGAAAATTTTTAAAGATTTTCCCTATATAAGCCCATGTAAAACCAAAGGGCCCCGTGGCGGGGGCATTTTTTGTCCCAGCACTAAAATTTGAACAATCTTGGTAGGGGTCCACTAGATGAAGCTTCATACCAAATATCAAAGACCTGGGCCTTGTGGTTTCAGAGAAGAAGATTTTTTAAGATTTTCCCTATATAAGCCTATGTAAAACCAAAGGGCCCCGGGGCGGGGGCATTTTTGGCCCCAGCACTGTAATTTGAACAATCTTGGTAGGGGTCAACTAGATGAAGCTTCATACCAAATATCAAAGACCTGGGCCTTGTGGTTTCAGAGAAGAAGATTTTTAAAGATTTTCCCTATATAAGCCAATGTAAAACCAAAGGGCCCCGTGGCGGGGGCATTTTTTGTCCCAGCACTATAATTTGAACAATCTTGGTAGGGGTCCACTAGATGAAGCTTCATACCAAATATCAAAGTCCTGGGCCTTGTGGTTTCAGAGTAGAAGATTTTTGAAGATTTTCCCTATATAAGCCTATGTAAAACCAAAGGGCCCTGGGGCGGGGGCATTTTTGGCCCCAGCACTATAATTTGAACAATCTTGGTAGGGGTCCACTAGATGAAGCTTCATACCAAATATCAAAGACCTGGGCCTTGTGGTTTCAGAGAAGAAGATTTTTAAAGATTTTCCCTATATAAGCCAATGTAAAACCAAAGGGCCCCGTGGCGGGGGCATTTTTCGTCCCAGCACTCAAATTTGAACAATCTTGGTAGGGGTCCACTAGATGAAGCTTCATACCAAATATCAAAGTCCTGGGCCTTGTGGTTTCAGAGAAGAAGATTTTTAAAGATTTTCCCTATATAAGCCTATGTAAAACCAAAGGGCCCCCGTGCGGGGGCATTTTTGGCCCCAGCACTATAATTTGAACAATCTTGGTAGGGGTCCACTAGATGAAGCTTCATACCAAATAACAAAGACCTGGGCCTTGTGGTTTCAGAGAAGAAGATTTTTTAAGTTTTTGGTGAAAAAAATCTGTTTTTGGCTCCTGTGACCTAGATGTGCAACGGACCGGAACCATTTGACCCATATTCAAACTTGACCGAGATATTGTCATGATGATCATTCTGAGCAAGTTTGATTAAGATTGGACCAAAATTGTGGCCCCTAGGGTGTTCACAAGGTTTTTATATGATTTGACCCGCTGACCTACTTTTTAACCCGATATGACCCATATTCGAACTGGACTGAAATATTGTCACAATGGTCATTCTGAGCAAGTTTCATGATAATTGGACCAAAACAGTGGCCTTCAGAGTGTTCACAAGGTTTTTCTATGATTTGACCTACTGACCTACTTTTTGACCGGACATGACCCATATTCGAACTTGACCAAGATATTGTCATGATGATCATTCTGAGCAAGTTTGATTATGATTGGACCAAAATTGTGGCCTCTAGGGTGTTCACAAGGTTTTTCTATGATTTGACCCGCTGACCTACTTTTTAAGCCGACATGATCCATATTCAAACTTCACTAAAATATTGTCACAATGATCATTCTGAGCAAGTTTGATGATGATTGGACCAAAATTGTGGCCTCTCGAGTGTTCACAAGGTTTTTCTATGATTTGACCTACTGACCTACTTTTTTACCCGACATGACCCAAATTCGAACTTGACCGAGATATTGTCATGATTATCATTCTGAGCAAGTTTGATGATAATTGGACCAAAACTGTGGCCTCTAGTGTGTTCACAAGAAAAAGTTTACGCACGACGGACGACGGACGACGCACGACGACGCCGGACATCTTACTGTCACAAAAGCTCACCATGACCTTCGGTCAGGTGAGCTAAAAATACAGGTCAAAAAAAGAGTCTTCCAAACTTACATAAAGATTTAAAACTGAAGAAAAAATATTTGATGAATTTATTGTGCCACAATTACTCAGATAAAGTTGATCTGAATTGTCAAAGTGCGAGCGAGCTAAGCGAGCGAGGAAAAAAAATACAATTTCTTGACAGTTTTCATCACTATTTATGGGACTAAAAAGTAAAAAATAGTAGTGCATTTTGAAGAAAAGTTAGAGTTGAGTCGCAAGAAGGTTCAAAAAGTGAACAAGAGGGCCATGATGGCCCTGGATCGCTCACCTGATCCATAGTGTAACAAGTGGGCCCCAGAGAGGGCCATTATTGGCCCCAGGGCTTTAATGTGCATAATGTTGAGGGAGGTCTTAAAGGTGAAGCTTCATACCAAACATCAACAAAGGCTATAATTTGAACAATCTTGGCAAAGGTCCACTAGATGAAGCTTCACATCAAATATCAAAGACCTGGGCCTTGCGGTTTCAGAGAAGAAGATTTTTTTTAAAGATATTCCCTACATAAGCCTATGCAAAACCAAATGGCCCCGGGGCTATATAAATCTATGTAAAGCCAAAGGGCCCCGGGGTGGGGGCATTTGTGGCCCCAGGGCTATAATTTGAACAATCTTGTAGAGATCCACTAGATAAAGCTCCATACTAAATATCAAAGGCCTTGGCCTTGCAGTTTAAGAGAAGATTTTTACTGTTTTCCCTATATAAGTCTATGTAAAACCAAAGGGCCCCGGAGCAGGGACATATTTGGTATCAGGGCTATAATTTAAATAATCTTGATAGAGGTCCACTAGATGCAGCTTCATACCAAATATCAAAAACCCAGGCCTTGTGGTTTCAGAGAAGAAAATTTTTTAAGATTTTCCCTATATTAGTCTATGTTAAACCATAGGGCCCCAGAGCGGGGGCATTTCTGGCCCCAGAGCTATAATCTGAACAATCTTGGTAGAGGTCCATTAGATGAAGCTTCATAACAAATATCAAAGTCCTGGGCCTTGTGGTTTCAGAGAAGAAGGTTTTTAAAGATTTTCCCTATATAAGTCTATGTAAAACCAAAGGGCCCGGGGGCGGGGGCATTTTTTGCCCCAGCACTATAATTTGAACAATCTTGGTAGGGGTCCACTAGATGAAGCTTCATACCAAATATCAAAGTCCTGGACCTTGCGGTTTCAGAGAAGAAGATTTTTTAAGATTTTCCCTATATAAGCCTATGTAAAACCAAAGGGCCCCGTGGCGGGGACATTTTTGGACTCAGCACTATAATTTGAATAATCTTGTTAGGGGTCCTTTAGATGAAGCTTCATACCAAATATAAAAGACCCAGGCCTTGTGGTTTCAGAGAGGAAGATTTTTAAAGATTTTCCCTCTATAAGTCTATGTTAAAACAAAGGGCCCCGGGGCAGGGGCATTTTTGGCCTAAGGGCTAAAATTTGAACTCTCTTGGTAGAGGTCCATTAGATAAAGCTTTATTCTAAATATCAAAGTCCTGGGCTTTGCGGTTTCAGAGAAGAAGATTTTTAAAGATTTTCCCTATATAAGCCTATGTAAAACCAAAGGGCCCCGGGACGGGGGCATTTTTTGCCCCAGCACTATAATTTGAACAATCTTGGTAGGGGTCCACTAGATGAAGCTTCATACCAAATATCAAAGTCCTGGGCCTTGTGGTTTCAGAGAAGAAGATTTTTAAAGATTTTCCCTATATAAGCCTATGTAAAACCAAAGGGCCCTGGGGCGGGGGCATTTTTGGCCCCAGCACTATAATTTGAACAATCTTGGTAGGGGTCCACCAGATGAAGCTTCATACAAAATAGCAAAGACCTGGGTCTTGTGGTTTCAGAGAAGAAGATTTTTCAAGATTTTCCCTATATAAGCCAATGTAAAACCAAAGGGCCCCTTGGCGGGGGCATTTTTTGTCCCAGCACTATAATTTGAACAATCTTGGTAGGGGTCCACTAGATGAAGCTTCATACCAAATATCAAAGTCCTGGGCCTTGGGGTTTCAGAGAAGAAGATTTTTAAAGATTTTCCCTATATAAGCCTATGTAAAACCAAAGGGCCCCGGGGCGGGGGCATTTTTGGCCCCAGCACTATAATTTGAACAATCTTGGTAGGGGTCCACTAGATGAAGCTTCATACCAAATATCAAAGACCTGGGCCTTGTGGTTTCAGAGAAGAAGATTTTTTAAGTTTTTGGTGAAAAAAATCTATTTTCGGCTCCTGTGACCTAGATGTGCAACGGACCGGAACCATTTGAACAACTTTGAAAGGGGACCACCTAAGGATCATTCCTGTGAAGTTTGGTCAAAATCCGATCAGTGGTTTAGGAGGAGATGTGGTTTAAAGAAATTGTTTACGCACGCACGCATGGACGCACGCACGACGGACGACGGACAAAAAGTGATCCCAAAAGCTCACCTCGTCACTATGTGACGGTGAGCTAAAAATATAGGTTTTTTCATGAAAATACAGGCTTTTTATAGGTTTTATGAACAAAATAAAGGTTTAATAGGTTTGGCACAAAATTATAGGTTTTATAGGTTTTTATAGGTTTTTATAGGTTTTGCTAGGAGGCCTGAATACATATACTCATGTTCGGTTGGTTTCAGCTTTGCGCGGAAGACTTTTTTTTTCCATTCTTTTTTTTTAGGTTTAATGTCCCCATCAACACTATTAAGGTCATTTTGGAGATGTTGCTTTCAGATTCTGTGGGACTTTTTTCCTGGTGTTGAGATGAAAAGACATCTCAAAGAAACCACTATGGTTTATAACCAGGGACGATCCGACTCGCATCACTTTGCCTGGGCAGGCATAGACCTTCTAAGCTGTTTACAAGTACTCATATTTGGTCGGTTTCAGCTCTGCATAGAAGTACTATGCCGCCCAATCTTTTTGTACAGAATAGAATCTGCCCCGCTATATATACAGTAAAAATACTAAAAATTTGGACACCCAAAGGACTTGCTGTAATTCCCCCAAATTTTTAACAAATTTGTTTCATTATCCAGCAAGTAATTCATAAGGTACAAACAGAATGACAAAACAGTGTAGACCCTGATCAGACTGCTCCTTCAGGAGCAGTCTGATCTGGGTCTGCACTTTTTGCTTAGGCCTATCTGTCCCACTCCTTAGAATCATTACAGTAACAGAAATCTGTATTGAAATTTAAGGCTGTCATGCTTGGTTACTGATAGAAATTAATTCATATAATGGCTGAATTTTGTGTAGACCCAGATCAGATGTTACATTCTGTCCAGTTTGAACAGGGCCTGACCTACCTGCCACGGTCTTGTTTTGCCCTTTCCCGTATAAAATTTGTTAATTCATTTACACTCAGGGTCCATAGTTATAAAACAATTACTCAAGTGAGCACTGAAAAGTCTTCTTTGTAGCAAAACTTTTTCATTTACTGAGCCAAATGTCCAGTTTGCTTTACAATTTAAAGAGCCCTTCCATAAGGGCGGGGTCTACTCTTAAAGGAAAGAATTTGCTCCTGAGGAGCAAATTCTTTCCCAGTTGCACACTAGTACTGGTAAACCGCTTAGAGGATCTAAGCCTGTCCAGGAACCGCGGTGCGAGGCGGACCGTCCATGCTAATAAAGCTTATTGGTTTCATTTGGCGACAGGGCTTGAGATGTCGTTTCATCTCAGTGTCGGGTAAAAGTCCCACAAAATTTGAAGCAACATCTCCAAAATGACCTTTACAGTGTTGACGGGGACGTTAAACCCCAAATCAACCAACCCTGTTTTGTGGGGTTTGGTTTTATGGCCCTTTCAAGATTATTTCACTTATTTCAAGAGTATTGTTAATGAGAGATGGGTGAAAACAGGAGTACCCAAAGAAAAACCACCTCACCTTCTGTTGCAGAACATTGCCTCTCACATGTGATCTGAGTGAGGCTAGAACCTCAGCGGTGAGAGACCTAATGATTAAGAGTCAGCACTCTTATGCACTAGGCCATGGAGTCGCATAAATTTACTATGCTAAAGAAACTTTTTACGACGGGTCGATAACATTCTTTTGCAGAGATTGGTCATGAGATCTTTTCTATGACCATTCACTTCCTTCTGCCCAATCAAGAAGGGTAGTTGTCAGTTTCTGGCAAAATAATGTGCACTGTACTGATTAACCAGATTTGTGCAAGCCTGCCCAGGAAAAGTGTGGTTAGGTAAACTGACATGCTTGATAAGACCTAAATAGTGTTGACTGGGCCATTAAACTCCAAACCAACAAAACAGAAACTCGTCATTCAATAAGGAGGACAACAAAGCTTTAAACACATGTACACTGGAACTTCGCTGGCTCGAACACCGATGGCTCGTTTACCATGGATGTGTCGAACCCATTCTTGAGCCCCTAGCGAAATTCTCTACATAAGAAATAGTGGGGGATAATTAAGGAGATTTTAGTCTTTTATCTTGCAAATGTATGCTGTGTGTACTCGTTAGAATCGCCTCGATGAGGCGATTCTAATGAGTACACACAGCATACATTTTCATTATAAAACACCAAAAAGATGTTTAAAAGTATCTCATTATGCCTCCTGACAGTAACCTCAGTGGCTTGAACTATCCTTGTCACGAACAGATTTTCGAGGTCCCAAAGGTGTTTGAGCCATTGAAGTATGACTGTACTTACAAATTTCACGTTGGTCATGTCTTCCACTGATGGCACAGATGGTCCATGCCAGGCTGTTCTGGGACACCAACCTTCTACCTATAAATGTAAGTATACCAACATAATTGTATTTACACCACATACGGGAGACATTACGAAAACATGCCTATTCAAATATACTGAAAATTTTACCATCAAAAACTGAAAATTTTTCGGTAAAAATTTCTGATAGTTTTCTTATTTCTGCTTAAAACATAGAAATAAGAAAAATAGTGTATTCCCCTGTAAACCCCAGTTTTACAATATAAAATGTGGTTTAAGGGGGTCAAAATTATATAGGCATGTTTTCTTGATGGAGTTCGAAAGTGTTGTTTTAGGACCACTTTTGGTGGTCTCTTGCTGGAGGAAACTGGTTATAGGAAACACAAAGGAAAAACTGAAACTTTTAAATATGTTTTTAAAAGAGGAATTGATCTTCATTTGAGCTGCTCTTAATAGTGGTATTTTACCATACATGTGGAAGCAAAAGAGTGCAAGAGGAATCTGAAAGCCGTCAACACCTTCGTGACAAACAAGCCCTGGCAAACCCTAGAAGACAGGCCTCATACTAACCAGGCTTTTCCATGCCTGAAAGACCTGATTTTACAGCCTTTAACCCTTATCCTGCTGATCACGACAACCCCTACCTTTGCAAACAGTGTAGATCCAGATCAGATGGCTTCTAAGGAAGCCATCTGATCAGGATCTACACTGTTTCTAATGCAGTTTATGAACTGAAGAAATACATTATATCAACATGATAAGGGTTAAATAGTCATTTTAAACAGAATATAGGAAGAAAAATCAAAATCTAAAAGCATGTAATCAAGAAAAAATCAAGCTCTCAAAGCCTGAAATCCTGCAAATGCCTGAAAAATATGAGGCCTGTAGAAGAGGATAGCGAAACCACAAATCAGACTAGCATTGTTAGCTTAATGAGCTTGTTAGTAATCAAAATGTTAACTGTTCATTATGATAACTCACCCGTGCGACATAGTGAATTTTTCATATCTCCAAAATGGCTATTTTTTCTGATGAAAATCCGTAACATTTTTCTTATAAATGCTCAAAACATAGGTTTTGGGTGCTCGTTAGAACCGCCTCATTGAGGCGGTTCTAACGAGTATCCACAACCTATGTCTTGGAGCAGAAATAAGGAAAATAGTGTTTACCCCCCTAAACCCCAGTTTTCTCTATATAAAGCAGGGTTTAGGGGGGTCTTTAATCCTCGGACTTGTTCACGTGATGTCTAGCAAATAAAGTACAGTCCAACCTGTATTAAGCAAGCACCTCAGGGATGATCAAAATGTGCTTGCTTAAGAAAGGTGATTGCTTAATATAGGTGAATATTAATACATTTGCCTTTTTCGGGAACTAAATGTTTGCTTGCTTAAGACAGGTTGCTGGCTTAATAGAGGTGGCCACTATGACAGGTTTGACTGTATCTAACACCCTACTATTTTTGCTAGAAAAATGTGAGAAATGCAAAAGCTACTCACTCTTTTTCAGCGAAAATATTAGCATCTTTGCCATACTAAATGATTCAAGTTTTACTGATTTGTTTGTGTTGAAGTTTTACATCCGTCTTAGCCCCCCCCCCCCCCCCCCATCAGGGCTTGAAGAAATAGATGGGCTGAATGATGCTTCCATGCAGAGCTGAAACCAACCCGCACACGAGTACTGGTAAACTGCTTAGAGGATCTAAGTATGCCCAGGCAATGCGGTGCGAGTCGGGCCATCCATGCTTATAAACTTTATTGGTTTCATTGGGAGGTAGAGCTTGAGATGTCATTTCATCTCAATGTCGGGTAAAAGTCCCACAAAATTGGAAGCAACATCTCCAAAGTGACCTTTACAGTGTTGACGAGGAGGTTAAACCTCAAATCAACAAAACAAACAAATTTACATCCCTGTCAACACTATTTAGTTAAATTTGGAGACATTGCTTCTGATTTTGTGGGATTTTTACCCAACATTGAGATGAAATGACATCTCAAGCCAAACCACCAAAAGAAACCGCGGCCGGTTTCAGCTCTGCAGGAAAGCACCATGCAGCCTAATCTATTTCTCCAAGCCCCAATGGGCGGGGGCGAGGCAATATTGTAAGAAATGACAATGTTATTTTTAACAACTGGGCCCAGACCGTGCATCCAAAATAATTTTTGAGTGTTCTGCTGCGACTCTGTATAGCGCCATGATTTAACAAGCCAGGACAAACTAAAATGGGTCTGCAGACATGTGAACTTAGTGAAGATTCTGATCAGACTGGGTGGAAGTGACCACCCACATTGATCAGAGACTTTGCCCTTAACTACATGTATGTTGATAGATACTGACCCAAAGTGCCTTCACACAGAGAATGCACAAGACCATTACACAATTTATGGGTGTCAGGTTATGTTTACTTCAAAATTTATTTCGAAAATGGCTGAACTTTTTGCAAACAGTGTAGGCTCTGCCAATTACCTGTTTGGGGGATTTCTGTTACAAAATGGGTTAAATGGCTCAAGTGTAGAAACATTCATACTCACTTCACTAAGATACATGATGAAGGAACAGACAGAGCCATCAACACCGTAGGAGGCATAACAAGGGTCAGATTTCCACATCTGCTTCATCCACTGTCAAAATAAAAAACAAGTTCTTGCACACCAGATTAGGAAATCCACAATTTTAGCTTGGGATAGAAATTCTGTTCTAACCCTGGTGTTCTAACAGTAGTTGCAGATAAGATTGACTAGGCACAGCTAATCAGGTGTTGTCAATATATGCCAAATTCGCTGAGTCCACCAGAAGATGTTGCAGTGCCTTTCACATGCTTTCTGCAAGCGGAACAAATGGCCATATACAGAAGTGTTACTGTTGAATTCACACAATCTGGTGACTTGGTTTACCTTTTAGTTAATAGTACATTCCAAAGGCTAGTGCAAACGATAGCTCCGCCTATTCAATTTTATCTGCAACTACTATACCCAAAATCGAATATTCTCACGTGTTTGATAAATGCACTGGTTGAATATGACCTCATATGTGCAGTCGTTAAGGTTAACTTCACAGCACGTTACGTGACGTCACTATGTCATCAATATATGGCGGACGTAGGCAACCAAACTGACTGCAGTATTAAAAAACCCACTCAAAAATGGAAGGTATTCAAGAAAAAGAACCCTACATTGGTGTGAGGGGTGGATAGAAAAATCAGTCCCTCAGGATCACTGTCCGGCATCACTCGGCAAGCCTCTTGATGCTAGACAGTGAGCTTCTGGAAGGATTTTTCCATTCACCCCTCACACCCATGCAAGATTCTTATATTCTCAAAACTGTTATTTCCTATTTTCTTTTGTTATTTTTCGAGTCATAACTCCAGATAAGAACAAACAACTATTAACCCTTACCATGCCGAGAAAAACAATATCTGAAAATGTCATCTGCTAATGTCATCTGCTGAATCTTCTTGCAAACGTTTTAGATATATTTTTTCATACAGGCAAACAGAGTGGACCCAGATCAAACTGCTCCTAGAGGAGCAGTCTGATCTGGGTCCACACTATTTGCAAAAATGACTTTTAAAATAACAGACAGATGACAAAGCAGACGATAATTGTTGTTTTGACCCCTATGCACATGGGAGACAAAAATGCTTTTGCAGGAGTGGCAGGAGTTGGCACCTATTGATATTTTACTGGTTAAGGGATAAGTTTTCTTATTTCAGATAAGGATCAACAAGGACAATAAAGGGACAATTTTCCTTATATCTAGTCATGATCAGAGACATAATTATATTGTGGGTACTTGTTGGAATCGCCTCAGCAAGTACCCATAATATAAGTTTCTTATGGAGAGATAATAATTTTTTTTCCATATTTCTATTTGAAAATATGCATTTTTATGCATAAATAAGAGAAAAATTTCCCCAAAATTATTCATTTTACTCCTCATTGCTGGAGCTATGTGGAGTTTAACAGCCCGGTCAACAATATAAAGGTCATACCAAGTAAATTTTCCAGGGCTTCTTAGTCCTAAGCGCTGTTGACCAGCAGTCATATGATTTTTCTGATTTAATTTGCTGGTTTTGGAGTCCATTACGATAACAAACCCGTGCGACATAGTGCATTTTTTCACACCTCCCAAATGGCTACTTTTCTGACGAAAATCGATGATATTTTTTCTTATTTATAAAGCAAACATAGGTTGTGGGTGCTCGTTAGAACCGCCTCATTGAGGCAGTTCTAACGAGTACCCACAACCTTTGTCTAGGAGCAGAAATAAGGAAAATAATGTAGACCCCCGTAAACCCCTGTTTTCTCTATATAAAGTGGGGTGTAAAGGGGTGTTCATTTCACGGACTTGTTAGCGTGATGCAACCATCAAGACTGTTAGTCTGGTGGCATTTTTTCAGAAAGCAGATAGATTTCAAGCGGGCCAGTAAACTTAGCCCATTACAACAACACTCCTGTGTGCTAAAATCGCCTTTCTCCTATCTCTAGTACCAGCATTTTTCAGATGAAGGTTTGGTACTTTTGTTATTTCCCAACTTTTCTCCATATAAAGTGGGATTTAGAGCAGTTTTCATTACATGAACTTGTTAACCTGTTCCCTTCAAGTGCTATAGAAATTTCTACAGCAAAAAGACCATCAGAACAAGAGGACTATGATGGTCCTATCGCTCACTTGAGCTAAGAGCTAAGAGTTGTGCACGTGCCCCAGTGTCCTTTTTGGTCCCAGGGCTATAATTTTAACAATCTTGGTAGAGGTCAACTAGATGAAGCTTGATACTAAATATCAAAGACCTGTGCCTTCTGGTTTCAGACAAGAAGATTTTTAAAGATTTTCCTATCATAAGCCTGATAAAACCAGTGGGCCCCGGCCTGGGGCATTTTTGGCCCCAGGGCTATAATTTGAACAATCTTGGTAGAGATCAGCTAGATGAAGCTTCATACTAAATATCAAAGACCTGGGCCTTCTGGTTTCAGACAAGAAGATTTTTAAAAGTTTTCCCTATCATAAGCCTGCATAAAACCAGTGCCCACCGGCGCAGGGCATTTTTGGCCCCAGGGCTATAATTTGAACAACCTTGGTAGAGGTCAACTAGATGAAGCTTCATATCAAATATCAAAGACCTGGGCCTTCTGGTTTCAAACAAAAAGATTTTTAAAGATTTTCGATCCCTATATAAGCCTATGTAAAACCAGTGGGCCCCTGTGTGAGGCCATTTTTGGCCCCATGGCTATAATTTCAACAATCTTCATAGCGGTTCACTAGATGAAGCTTCATGCCAAATATCAAAGACCTGGGCCTTCTGGTTTCAGACACGAAGATTTTCAAAGGATTTCCCTATCATAAGCCTATGTAAAACCAGTGGGCCTTGGCGTGGGGGCATTTTTGGCCCCAGGGCTATAATTTGAACAATCTTGGTAGAGATCAGCTAGATGAAGCTTCATACTAAATATCAAAGACCTGGGCATTCTGCTTTCAGTTCAGGCAAGAAGATTTTTAAAGGTTTTCCCTATCATTAGCCTGCATAAAAAAGTGTGCAGCGGCGCGGGGCATTTTTGGTCCCAGGGCTATAATTTGAACAGCCTTGGTAGAGGTCCACTAGATGAAGCCTCATACCAAATATCAAAGACCTGGGCCTTCTGGTTTCAGATAAGAAGATTTTTAAAGTTTTTTCGTTTATAAGCCCATGTAAAACCAGTGCATCCCCGTGTGAGGCCATTTTTGGCTCCAGAGCTATAATTTGAACAATCTTCGTAGCGGTCCACTAGATGAAGCTTCATACCAAATATCAAAGACCTGGGCCTCCTGGTTTCAGACAAGAAGATTTTCAAAGGATTTCCCTATATAAGCCTATGTAAAACCAGTGGGCCCCCAGCGCGGGGCCATTTTTGGCCCCAGGGCTATAATTTGAACAATCTTGGTAGAGGTCCACTAGATGAAGCGTCATACCAAATATCAAAGATCTGGGCCTTGCGGTTTCAGAGAAGAAGATTTTTAAAGATTTTCCCTATATAAGCCTATGTGAAACCAGTGGGCTCCGGCGCAGGGGCATTTTTGGCCCCAGGGCTATAATTTGAACAATCTTGGTAGAGGTCCACTAGAAGAAGCTTCATACTAAATATCAAAGATCTGGGCCTTCTGGATTCAGACTTGATTTGTTAGTTTGTTTGATTTGAGGTTTAACGTCCCCGTCAACACTGTAAAGGTCATTTTGGAGACGTTGCTTCCAATTTTGTGGGTTTTTTACCCGACACTGAGATGAAATGACATCTCAAGCCCTGTCGCCCAATGAATTCAATAGGGTTTATAAGCATGGATGGTCCGACTCACACTGCTTTGCCTGGGCAGGCTTAGATCCTCTAAGCTGTTTACCAGTAGTTGTGTGCAGGCTGGATTCAGCTCTGAGTGGAAGCATCATGCAGCCCATATATTTCTTCCAGCCCCTATGGGCGGGGGCCGACAAGAAGATTTTTAAAGGTTTTCCCTATATAAGCCTATGTAAAACCAGTGGGCCCCGGGTGGGGCCATTTTTGGCCTCAGGGCAATAATATGAACAATCTTGGTAGAGGTCCACTAGATGAAGCTTCATACCAAATATCAAAGACCTGGGCCTTCTGGTTTCAGACAAGAAGATTTTGAAAGGTTTACCCTATGTAAGACTATGTAAAACCAGTGGGCCCCCATGTGGGGCCATTTTTGGCCCCAGGGCTGTAATTTGAACAATCTTTATAGCGGTCCACTAGATGAAGCTTCATACCAAATATCAAAGACCTGGGCCTGCTGGTTTCAGACAAGAAGATTTTCAAAGGATTTCCCTATATAAGCCTATGTAAAACCAGCGGGCCCTGGTGCGGGGACATTTTTGGCCCCTGGGCTATAATTTGAACAATCTTGGTAGAGGTCCACTAGATGAAGCTTCATACCAAATATCAAAGACCTGGGCCTTGCGGTTTCAGAGAAGAAGATTTTTAAAGATTTTCCCTATATAAGCCTATGTAAAACCAAAGGGCCCCGATGGCGGCATTTTCGGACCCAGGGCTATAATTTGAACAATCTTGGTAGAGGTCCACTAGATGCAGCTTCATACCAAATGTCAAAGACCTGGGCCTTCTAGTTTCAGACAAGAAGATTTTTAAAGGTTTTCCCTATATAAGCCTATGTAAAAACTTTGGGCTCCGGGGCGGGGTCATTTTTGGCCTCAAGGCAATAATTTGAACAATCTTGGTAGAGGTCAACTAGATGAAGCTTCATACCAAATATCAAAGACCTGGGCTTTGCGGCTTCAGATAAGAAGATTTTTAAAGATTTTCCCTATAGAAGCCTATGTAAAACCAAAAGGCCCCGGGGCAGGGGCATTTTCGGCCCCAGGGCTATAATTTGAACAACCTTGATAGAGGTCCACTAGATGAAGCTTCATACCAAATATCAAAGACCTGGGCCTTCTGGTTTCAGACAAGAAGATTTTCAAAGGATTTTTGGCCCCAGGGCTATAATTTGAACAATCTTGGTAGAGGTCCAGCGGATGAAGCTTCATACCAAATATCAAAAACCTGGGCCTTCTGGTTTCAGAGAAGATTTTTAAAGATTTTCATTATATAAGCCTATGTAAAACCAAAGGGCCCCAGGGCAATAATTTGAACAATCTTGGTAGGTCCACTAGATGAAGCTTCATACCAAATATCAATGACCTGGGCCTTCTGGTTTCAGACAAGAAGATTTTTAAAGGTTTTCCCTATATAAGCCTATGTAAAACCAGTGGGCTCCGGGGCAGGGCCATTTTTGGGCTCAAGGCAATAATTTGAACAATCTTGATAGAGGTCAACTAGATGAAGCTTCATACCAAATATCAAAGACCTGGGCCTTGCGGTTTCAGAGAAGAAGATTTTTAAAGATATTCCCTATATAAGCCTATGTAAAACCAAAGGGCCGAGGGGCGGGGGCATTTTCGGCCTCAGGGCTATAATCTGAACAATCTTGGTAGAGGTCCACTAGATGAAGCTTCTTACCAAATATCAAAGACCTGGGCCTTCTGGTTTCTGACAAGAAGATTTTCTAAGGATTTCCCTATATAAGCCTATGTAAAACCAGTGGGCCCTGGTGCATGGACATTTTTGGCCCCAGGGCTATAATTTGAACAATCTTGGTAGAGTTCCACCAGATGAAGCTTCATACCAAATATCAATGACCTGGGCCTTCTGGTTTCAGAGAAGAAGATTTTTAAAGATTTTCCCTTAAGCCTATGTAAAACCAAAGGGCCCCAGGGTTGGGGCATTTTTGGCCCAATGGCTATAATTTGAACAATCTTGGTAGAGGTCCACTAGATGAAGCTTCATACCAAATATCAAAGATCTGGGCCTTCTGGTTTCAGACAAGAAGATTTTTAAAGGTTTTCCCTATATAAGCCTATTTAAAACCAGTACGCCCCGGGGTGGGGCCATTTTTGGCCCAAGGGCAATAATTTGAACAATCTTGTTAGAGGTCAACTAGATGAAGCTTCATACCAAATATCAATGACCTGGGCCTTCTGATTTCAGACAAGAAGATTTTTAAAGGTTTTTTTCTTATTTTCCCCTTTTGTTGCCATGGCAACCAGAGTTCTGCATGGAATGGAATTCTTTGAACAACTTTGAGAGATCATTTCTGCCAAGTTTGGTCATAATCTGTTCAATGGTTTAGGAGGAGATGTCGTTTAAAGGAAATGTGGACGGACATCGGGACGGACGGCGGCGCCGACGGACGAATGATCAATCACAATAGCTGCCCCGGAGCCTTCGGCTCAGGTGAGCTAAAAACATGCCTATATAATTTTGACCCCCTTGAATCCCACTTATATACACATTAAGTGGGGTTCACTGGGGTAAAGTAGAAGTAAAACAATGATCAGGAATCGATACAATTAACTTACTCCACTAGAATATTTTTCCAGGGCAAATTTTGCACTGTACATTGAAATCTCTTTATAACACTGCAGCTGAGAGCTGAAGCAAAATTACTGACAACTTAAGGGGAATGGGAACACCTGACAAATTCTTCCGCCGTTTTTCAAAGGGAGACAACTTTCGGGACTTCCTGTTCGTGTTTCTATAAACTCTGTCCCACTGAAAAAGAGGTCCACTCTTAAAGGAAAGAATTTGCTCCCTAGAAGCGAATTCTTTCCTTTAAGAGTTGACCCCTATGGACATGGGAGACAAAAATACTTCTGCAGGAGTTGCCTTCCCTGAAGGTGTTCCCATTCCCTTGACACCAAATAAAAAAAATCAAAAGCGTAGGCTGGGAAAATGGTCCTGAACGGAGACTCAGATTTGTTTCGTTTAACCCTTAAACTCCTGGGACTAGTTGTTCAAAACTAACGATGTCCTTAGTTAACGTATCCTTAAAACTTTGACCATTAAATATGGCAAATATGCTAAAATGTTTGCTGAAAAAATGTGAGCAGCTTTTGTGGATGCAAAAGCGGCTCACATTTTTTCAGCAAAAATACCGAAATTTTTTATATTTTTCTTGCTAGAACAGTTAACAATTTGACCACTAATGAGCTCGTTAAGCTAACGATGCTTTGAACAACTGGGCCCTGTATATTAAGGTAACAGTGTAGACCCTGATCAGATACTGCATTCTGCATCTTACTGTTTGCCACCGTCCAAGCACATGGGCACAGTCCTGGGGCCCGTTGTTCAAAACTAACGATGTTGTTAGTAAATGTATCGTTAAAACTTTGATAATTCAATATGGCAAATATGCTAATATTTTTTCTGAAAAAAAAAAAAAAAATGTGAGTAGCTTTTGCAAAGCTGCTTACATTTTTCAGCAAAAATACCAAAATTTCAGATATTGTGCAATATGACCGCTAATGAGCTCATAAAACTAATGAGGCTTTGAACAACTGGGCCCAGAACAACTGGACCCAGATGTTACAGATAACCCTCTTTACACAGTACTCTGACAACACATTGACAGGAATAGCATAGCTATAAATAACCTTTAGCTGGATTTTGTACAAACACAATTTGCACACAGTTTAATTCTATTAGTCATGTTGTCAATTGCAGGGAAGTTTGGGGTTGACTGACAAACACGCAACCAAAAATGATATACATTACATTGTAAAGCTTACATTATTGAGGATATTAACCATTGTTCTGCTGAGCATTATTTGTGTAGTTATTAGCCATGTCAATTCCTATATTTGCTAACAGAGTAGTTACAGATCAGATGACTTCTGATCACAATCTACAGTGTTGGTCATTCATTTTGCCAATTTCAATAAATACACTATATCTGGTAACATGATTGGTTGATGCTCAGAAATGGGTGTGGCAAAATTTATGTATTCAGCAAGACAATGGTTAAATATGAGCCATAGCATGACAAATCCAACTAAAATGCATGAATGACCAGCAAAGAATCTGACCTTTGAAGTCTAAAATAAGAACCTATCAGTTGATCTTCGATAGGCTTATACTTGTACCTTTGTCTGTTTGATTTGAGGTTTAACGTGCCTGTCAACACTGTATAGGTCATTTCGGAGATGTTTCCAATTTTGTGAGACTTTTCCGTGACAATGAGATGAAATGACATCTCAAGCCCTGTCGCTCAATGAAACCAATAGGGTTTATAAGCATGGACGGTCCAACTCACACTGCTTTGCCTGGGCACCCTCAACCTATGTTATAAGAAAAATATCACTGATTTTAATCAGAACAGTAGCCATTTTGGAGCAGTGAAAAATGCACTATGTCGCACGGGTGAGTTATCGTAATGTTGAACCAGCAGAAGGGAGAGAATATTCTTTTTTATATTTTCCAGCACTGACCTCTATTTTCCCGCTGCATTGTGGGTAGAGTTGTTTCTCTTCCACCGTGAGATAGCACTGTTCTTGTTGTCCAGACAGCAGATCTTCAAATAGAAGCAATACATTCAGTCAAACTTCAATGTTTGAAATATCTTTGTGACAATGAAAATTGTTTCGAGACCGAGGAACCTTGAGATCAGGAGGCATAAAAAATAGAGATATCTTTTAGATTTTGTTAAAAATAGAAGCATGTGTGATGTTTCTACTAATTAGAATTGCCTATGAACTCAGCAATTCTGAAATTTCGGGGTTTCCCCCTTTATGGAAAGAACTTGCTCCTTTGAACAAATTCTTTCTTTATGAGCAGACCCCTACTGAAAGGGGAGAATTCCTTATGAGCTGATCCCTCTTGATTTGGGGAGAATCATTTCTTTATAGGCAGATCCCTTCTGAAAGTGGAGAATTCTTTCTTTATGAGCAGATCCTATTGAAAGGGGAGAATTTTTTCTTTAAGTGCCATTCCCTATTGAAAGGGGAGAATTCTTTATGAGCAGATCCCTATTGATAGGGGAGAATTCTTTCATGAGCAGATCCCTTTTGAATGGGGAGAATTCTTTATGAGCAGATCCCTATTGAATGGGGGGAGTTCTTTATGAGCAGATCTCTATTGAATGGGGGGAATTCTTTATGAGCAGATCTCTATTGAATGGAGAGAATTCTTTATGAGCAGATCCTATTGAAAGGGGAGAATTCTTTATGAGCAGATCCCTATTGAAAGGGGAGAATTCTTTATGAGCAGATCCCTATTTAATGGGGAGAATTCTATATGAGCAGATCCCTATTGAAAGGGAGAATTATTTCATGAGCAGATCCCTATTAAAAGGGGAGAATTCTTTATGAGCAGATCCCTATTGAAAGGGGAGAATTCTTTATGAGCAGATCCCTATTGAATTGCGAGTATTCTTTATGAGCAGATCCCTATTGAAAAGGGAGAATTCTTTATCAGCAGATCCCTATTGGATTTGGGAGAATTTTTTATGAGCAGATCCCTATTGAAAGGGGAGAATTCTTAATGAGCAGACCACTATTGAAAGTGGAGACTTTATTATGAGCAGATCCCCTTTGAAAGTTATGAGCAGCTTCATACTGAAAGGGGAGAATTTTCTTTATTAGCAGATCCCTACTGGAAAGAGTGAATTATTTCTTTTTGAGCCAGTCCCTATTGCAATGAGAGAATTCATATCCCTACTGAAAGGAAAGAATCCTTTCTTTATGAACAGATCCCTATTTAAAGGGGAGAATTATTTCTTTATGAGGAGGTCCTTATTGAAAGGGGAACATGCCTTCTTTACGAGTAGATCCCTACTGAAAGGGGAGAATTATTTCTTGATAAGTAGATTCTACTGAAAGGGGAGAATTCTTTCTTTATGAGCAGATCTATACTGAAAGGGGACAATTCTTTATGTGCAGATCCCGATTGAAAGGGAGAATTCTTTCCTCAAGAGCGGACCCCTGTTGAATGGGGAGTGTTCTTGTTTATGAGCAGATCCCCACTGAAAGGGGGAATTCTTTCTTTATAATCAGACCCTTGTTGATAGGAGAGGATATTTTCTTTATGGAGATTCTTAAAGGAAGGGGGGTTCTTTCTTTATGAGTAGATCCCTACTCAAAGGGGAGACATAAATATTTCTGAAAGAGTTATCTCCAATTGAAGGTGTATCCACTCCCTTTAAGGGGAATGGGTTACACCTGGCAAATTTTTCTGCCATTTTTCAAAGGGAGAAAACTTTTGGGACTTCCTGTTCACTTTTCTATAATGTCTGTCCCGCTGAAAAAGGGGTCTACTCTTAAAGGAAAGAATTTGCTCCTCTGGAGGAAAGAGCAAATTCTTTCCTTCAACAGTTGACTGCTATTGACATGGGAGACAAAAATACCTTGCAGGAGTTGCCTCCCTTGAAAGTGTATGCATTCCCCTTGAAATGCAAAATGTTTTGACCAGTACACTACATAGTTATAACAATATTTTGTCATAACTATACTAGAGCAGAGAGTCCATAAACACATCAGGGTTTTTCTACATTTATGTGACTGCCACCACCTTTGTTGTTCCGGAGGTAAAAATCAAAGCACTGACAGTCTCTGAATTTGGGCTGGAACATGAACCCGAATGGGGGACTGTTTCCTTATAACTCTTGTACTTTAAGCAAACATTGCAGACTCTGATCAGAATCCACATTCTTTGGCATCTGATCTGGGTCAACATGGTAGAAAGATTTTTTTTAAAGTTTTCCCATTACAAGTCTATGTTTCTTTCTTTCTTTCTACTGATACTGCAATCAGTCACATCTGACCAATACTCCCAGGTGTATATTACATACACTCCAGGTTTTGCAGGATGAAAGCCTACTCAATAATCATAATTACGGTAGGGTTCTTTAACCTGCACAGGGGATGGTTCTCCCTGCACAGGGGTCTCCAGATAACGTCCTGATCCGAAGGACGGTGCACTTTATGACATTCATCCCTGCAAATGATGCCAATCGAGCGTGTTCGGACACCGAAATTTTATCGCCCCTGCCGGGGATCGAGCCCAGAACCTCTACCATCAGAGGCAAGTGCACTAACCACTGAGCTATAATGCTCCACGCTAATGAGCTCCAGGGTGGCCAATTTAGACCCCAGGGGCATGGTTTGCAGGATTTATGTAGGGAACAACTAAACATTGCTAAATACTAAATACATTACCTCTGGGCCTCATGGGCTTAGAGGCTTCTCCAGATTTTCGGTATGTATTTAAACCGAGGTCCCATCTCGGTATGACCTTAGCTGTTGGTGGGACGTAAAACTCAAACACACTCACTCACTCATGGGTTCAGAGAAGATTTTTAAAGGTTCTTAAGCTATGAAGCTCTATATAAACAAATGACCCCTGGGGTCAATTTGGTATGATTGGCAGGATTTATGTAGGGGACCACTAAACATTGCTACATACCAACTATGTTAGTTAGCTCTGGGCCTCAATTTCAGAGCAGAAGATTTTTTTAAGTTTTTGCCATTATAAGCCTATGAGAGTTATTTGTTGCCATGGCAACCAGAATTCCAATCCGACCTGCCAAATACCCTAATGCAGCCTTTCCCCTCTGACAATGCTTCACATAAAATTTTATTAAGACTGGCTATCTAGCATAAGAGATATACTTATTTGAAAATGTCGACAGGCGACGGGCGATGGAGCATTGGCTTAATAGCTCACTTGCGCCTTTGGCTCAAACACTGAACTTAGTATGAAAAAATCCTGATTTGTTGGTAAGCTAGTATTTATGAGATTTAAAATCTTCATGATAAACTGTGTTGTGTAAAAGTTCTGGACTGAGTGGTTAGATCCAGAGACCGATCCCCAGTGTTTGCCTCAAGTCCAGAAAAATGGTCCTGTCAAATTGCTCTTCATTCAATAACACACCTGTGCAACATAATGCATTTTTCACAACTCCAAAATGGTTATTTTTCTGATGAAAATCAGTGATATTTTTCTTATAAATAGTGCAAACTAAGGTTGTGGGTACTCGTTAGAACCGCCTCATTGAGGCGGTTCTAACGAGTACCCACAACCTATGTTTTGGAGCAAAAATAAGAAAAGTAATGTATACCCCCATAAATCCCAGTTTTCTCTGTTTAAAGTGGGGTAAAGTGGGGTGTTCATTTCACATACTTGTTCATGTGATGTAGAATCTGACGTTGACTTACCGTGTGCTTGTATAGCTCTATCTCTTTCTGATTTCTGAGTATTATAGGTTTGGTTTGAAGAGATGTTCAGTCGCTGTTCTATCCTGTCAATACGCTCCAAGATGTTCTCCAACAATACTGCCATTGTTTTCTTTAAATCTTGAAAAATAAACACTGTAAATGTAGGTATAGCAACCTGAATTGGTCAGTTGTTTGTCAAATGACCCAAAAATTGCAGGCACAGAAGCTCTTCATTGCTGAAGAAACCTCTGTGTCGTAGTGTTTACTACTCGCCTTGTAAACCAGGGGTCGCAGGATCGATCCCAGGCTTCTCCAGAGTTCCGGATGAGTCTTAAAAGCGAGGTCCCATCTCCGTATGACTTTAGCTGTTGGAGAGACATAAAACTCAAACACTCACTCTTCAGTGCTGATGTCCATGTGACTTTCACTGACTTGTAGGAAATTTAGGAATGTTTGTGTTGAGGTTTAGTGTCCCCATCAACACTGTTGATGTCATTTTGGAGACAATGCTTCAGATTCTGTGGGTCTTCTACCAGACACTGAGATGAAAGGACATCTCAAGCCCAACTGCCTGAAGAAACCACTAGGGTTTAAGGAACGGTCCTACTCGCACCCCTTTCATGGGCAGCCTTAGAAGTGTATAAAGTAATGGTTATTTATAGAAAATAGCTTCAATATTCTTATTACTGTGAGGTCAGTGAGTGTTGAACTTACCAACGACAACAGCAGAATGATTATTCAGTTAGAAGCTGCCATCTTTGAAAGAAATCCAAGTGAAAATCAAAAATAAAGAAAATGTCAAGTTTATTTGTCATCTAACATTTAAGTTTTCAATAGTTTCCCATCTTTAAATCGAACGCTGTTGACATCACTTTATACAATGACATAATGCGCTGGTTTTAAATGTGCTTAAACTGCTTATTGATGTCACATTAAATTACTACCTGTGTCTGTGTGAACCAGTTCGAAGATTCTTGCTCGTGGAACTTAACGAAGTATAAAACTTTTATTTGAACCAATCAAATCACTTGAAATGTACATAATGATGGAAAATTGGCATTACATGTGCATGATAAAGAGAACGTCAATATGAGCTGTGTCATCTGGGTCAACATTGTTTGCACATATACTCATTAATACTATAGTACAGTAACTTGATCTTCCGCAATGTATAACGTCGAGTGGATGTTTACAGGTCAAACTGCCACATAAGATGCGGAGTGTTGAGTGTGATGCAGAAGATTTTTAAATAGTCAAGATTGACCTTTAACCTGCTGAATATTCAATTAAGCCACACTCATTTCTGACTTTGAACCAATCAGATTACTTGATGCAGCTTATTTCTACATATTCATAAACTGAATGTCAAACTGTGTAGATCCTGATCAGATGGCTTCTTCAGAAGCCATCTGATCTGGATCTACACTGTTTGCAAAGATAGGGGTTGTCGTAAACAGCAAGATAAGGCTTCTGAAGAAGCCATCTGATCTGGATCTACACTGTTTGCAAAGATAGGGCTTGTCGCCTACAGCAGGGTAAAGGTTAAAAAGAATCAGGAAATAAAATGACAAGCTCACCATACGCAGTAAACCTTCCAGCATACGGCCCATCCACCACACCTTCATTGTCCCTCGCCAAAGCTCGTACATATTTCTCACTCAGCTTTATCACCTCTGACTGAAATAAATGAGGGTGTTACGTGAGTGGTCATTTCAAAAATGGGCTTATTTAATAAATTCCATATGAAATGACCACTCAAGTCTTTCGTATAACAATTTTAAATAAGATTTTACTGACAAAGAAGTTCAAATGAATTTCCATAGAAAACATAGAACTGTTAACCCCTGTCCTGCTGAATATTATTTTATATATGCAACACCCACTACTGATTATCAACCAATCAGATTACCTGATGCAAATTATTGTGACAAATTCATAAAATGAATGACAATGAAGATCCTGATCAGATGGCTTCTTCAAAGAAGCCATCTGACCTGCATCTTCATTGTTTGAAAGATAAGACATACCCAGGCTCAGCAGGACAAGGGTCAAGGACAGTGTCCTGACATTGCCAGTAACCATATGTTATTGTATGTTAGGTCATATAATTAAAATGACATGATGCAATCCACTACATGTTTATTTATTTGTGTTGATGTTTACCTCGCCGTCAACACTATTTAGGTCATTTTGGAGACACTGCTTCCAATTTTTGGAACCTCTACTTGACAAAAGTCTTGACAAGGATGTAAACCTCAACAAATAAACTCTGAGTAAAGGGTGTGAAAAATAGTCCTAAACTGAGAATTACACTCTTTTGATTACCCCAACCTTAAATTCCAGTATTTTAAGCAAACATTGCAGACACTGATCAGATACAGCATTCCACAGCATCTGATCTGGGTCTACACTGTTAGCTCCTAGCACACGAGCTGAGTCCATGTTTTACAACACGTTTTCTTGATGTCACAACGACAAGAGCAGCATGACTGTAAATAACCCTTATCAAACAGATCTGCAATGTCAAGCCACAGGACACTGTCACCATCACATCCAGTGATCGACTTGCACGGCTTGGCATTAAGGACCTGGACCCCATCCTGAAAGAGAGAAGGCTCCGCTGGTATGGACATGTGGAAGGCTCCAACGGTGCAGTCAAGACTGTCTGTGACATACAGGTAGATGGAAGGTGTGGGATTGGGAGGCCTAAGATGACCTGGAAGCAGCTGACAGAGAGAGATTACAGAGATTGGAAGGTCTCTGCTGTCGACCCTCATGATACATCAACCTGGAGATCTGGTGTGAGATCTGCCATGCCTGCAGCCAGCCAGCTACCTGGAAGGGGGCCCATTAATGTGGACGTTGCCCCTGTACCTGCATGTTAATCAAAACTCTGATGATAATGATAATGATGACCTAGATTTTGCAACAACCAGCGATAGTCACATTAACACTACCAATGTAAAGCTACTGTACTTTGGGATGACCCACGCAGAGCTGAATCTGGCCCGCACACTAGTACTGGTAAACCGCTTAGAGGATCTAAGCCTGTCCAGGAACCGCGGTGCGAGGCGGACCGTCCATGCTAATAAACCCTATTGGTTTCATTGGGCGACAGGGCTTGAGATGTCATTTCATCTCAATGTCGGGTAAAAGTCCCACAAAATTGGAAGCAACGTCTCCAAAATGACCTTTACAGTGTTGACGGGGACGTTAAACCTCAAATCAAACAAAAACTTTGGGATGACTGACAAACAATTGACCCCAAAAAATCATATCATTCAATTCAGTCTGCCTTCTCTACCACTGTATGAACTGTCGTGAGAAAACCCAAACCAGCACCTTTGTGTTTGCTGCTTGGGTAGTACAATGTCTATATATCTGAAATTTCAAGACTACTGCTAGTCTGTACAGCTAAGCAGGCTGCTTTGTGTCTTACCTGGTGAAAACCCCAAAGACAAGGTTTTTCACAAGCGGACTCATATTATCTCACAATCTTACACTATGTAAAATCACCTAAGGGTCCTGGATATTCAAAATGTACTTGCATAAAACAGATGCTTGCTTGAAACAGTGGTATTTTAAAGCATTTTGTGGAGGGACTGAATGCATGCTTGCTTTTAACAGGTTGCTTGTCTAACAGAGGTGACCACTATGACAGATTTTACTGTGTACATGTAGCTCCAGATGAAAAGTACTGAGAACAGTTTGGGGATCATTTTCTAATTCCTCTATCAAAACATGTTTATGGGAACTTGATAGAATAATTTGAATGACCGAGGACAAGTTGGGGATAATTTTCTAATTCCTCTATCAAAACATATTGCTGGTACTTGTTAAAATCGTCTCACTGAGGCAATTCTCACAATTATCCTCAACATATGTTTCTGTTATTCCTCCTCATCCGCACTTTGGAGCTATTTCTAGTAAAATATTCATCTAAAATATAATCCCTACCTACCCCACCCATAGCACCAGATAAGAAGGGCTATCCAAATATATTTTTTCTTATTTCTTTTGATTTTGTTTGATTTGAGGTCCCCGTCAACACTGTAAAGGTCATTTTGTAGACGTTGCTTCCAATTTTGTGGGACTTTTACCCCACATTGAGATGAAATGACATCTCAAGCCCTGTCGCCCAATGAAACCAATAGGGTTTATTTGCATGGACGGTCCGCCTCGCACCGCGGTTCCTGGACAGGCTTAGATCCTCTAAGCGGTTTACCAGTACTAGTGTGCGGGCTGGATTCAGCTCTGCGTGGAAGCATCATGCAGCCCATATATTTCTTCAAGCCCCTATGGGCGGGGACGTTTTTCTTATTTCTGCATAAAAATATATGTTGTGGGTACTCATTAGAAGAGCCTTGGTTGTTTGTTTTTGTGCAGAACATACTTTTCGGATGAAAAAAAAAAAAGAGACTTATCTGGACCTATGTCGGCCTATTTTTTCTTACATGAACCACTAAAAATTCTTTTTTTTTCATAAGGAAAAAAAAGAATTTTGGGAGTGGCCTTGAGAAAGTGAAGTGAAAACAAAATATTTACCTTAATATTGTCACTCTCCCGTCTCAGAAGACCATTTGATGTGTTGATATTGAAGATGGTAGTTCCCCACAGTAAGATAGCGACAAGAATGAAGAACACTCCCTGTCTACGGTTAGTTCTGCAGTAACGAACCCATCTCCATACCACCATCGTAGCCCTGGCACTCAACTCTAGTCCCGTTTTCTACAGCCTAAAAAAGACATACACGACAACCTCTTTATAACACTTTTGATGGGATCCAAAGCAGAAACCGTGTTAGTTAAACAACTGTGTTATATCCAAACAAAAATGTACAGATTATAGAGAAAAATGACCATTTATGGTCATTTTTCTCTGTAATCTATACATTTTTTGGGATTTTTGTATAGATTATAGAGAAAAATTACCATTAATGGTCATTTTTCTGTATAATCTATACATTTTTGGGATCCATTTTGAAAACATGTTATCCAAAACTGTGTTATAATGAACAGCGTTATTAAGAGGTTGTGGTGTTCATGTAATACATTTGAACCTCTTTAACCTTTACCATTCTCTAGGCTAATTCAGCAGATGACAAATTGTTGACAGTGTTTTTATTTTTCCTAGTAAACAGGACTTGACATCTCTTGCAAACTGTCTCCATAGGAAGCAATTTGCACGAAATGTCAAATCGGGGTTTCTGGGAAAATTAGGAAAATGTTGTCTGCTATAAAAATAACATGCAGAGCGTTAATAATAATACTATATAATGTTATTAATCATGTTATTTCATTTTGGCCCAGTTACAGGTCCACGGTTTGCTGAATTGGCCCGAGGCCGAAGGCCAATACAAAAAACCTAGGACCTGTAACTTGGCCAATACAAAATTACTTGTTAATAATAATTTTATAAAATGACACAATTAAAAAACATGATAATTGATTTTTGACCCCAGTGTTAATACGGATGACCTCCGAACACTACAGGATAGTTCATTATTACACAGTTATTGCTATACCGTAAAAATCCTAAAAATTTGGACACACTGAGGACTTGCTGTTATTCTCCTGAAGTTTTAACACGTTTGTTTTGCGACCACGCAAGGGGTCCATAAGAGGAGATGGAACTGAAAGGTTAATGTAAGTTACAGTAGAACTTCAATGGCTCGAACACCGATTGCTCATTTACCATGGCTGAGTCGAACCCGTTCTTGAGTCCCTAGGGAGTTTCTGTACGTAAGAAATAGGGAGAGTAAAAATTAGGATATTTTCGTCTTTTAACTTGCAAATGTATGCTGTGTGTACTCATTAGAATCGCCTCGATGAGGCGATTCTAATGAGTACACACAGCATACATTTTTCATTAAAGAACACAGAAAAAGATGTCCTAAAGTATGTCGTTATGCCTCCTGGCATTAGCCCTCAGTGGCTCCAACTACCCCTGTCTCGAACATTTTTCTCGGTTCCAAAGGTGTTCGAGCCATTGAAGTTTGGCTGTATATGAGCCAGCGCACGACAAAGACATGTGCATCCAGTGAAGAATCGGATCAACCTGCACATCCATATAGTCTAACCAGAGACTTCTCTTGCTACATGAAGGAGCAATGGGTACTTAGCTATCCTTAGAGCGCACAGCGAAGACTCTGATCAAACTACGCAGATTTGCAGGTTGATCCGAGTCTTCACTGGGCGCACATGTCTTATTGTAGGTTTTGTCGTGCGATTGCTCATATATAATTGTCGGGGCCAAGATGGTTAGGGGGCTGAGTTTGTTTGGGGCTGAGATGTTCTGTTACCATTCAACATTTCCTAATACACCACAACCTCTTTATAACACTATTGATGGGGTCCAAAGCAAAAACCGTGTTATTTAAACAACCGTGTTATATCCAAACAAAAATGTATAGATTCTATAGAAAAATGACCATTTATGGTCATTTTTCTATATAATCTATACATTTTTGGGATCCATCTTGAAACTGTGTTATATCCAAAACTGTGTTATAATGAACTGTGTTATAATGAGGTTGTGGTGTACTTATGTATGCTTGGCATTGTCCTTTCTTTACAAAATCCTAGTGAGAACAGAGTGGTCACGGGTTGTTTCGCCCGCGAGTCATTTCGTCCTGGGTTGCTTTGACCAAGGGTTATTCTACTCCAAATTGGTGGGTCGTTTCATACTTTTTTTATTCAGGCCTTAAGGATTGAGGTATGGTATGTTTTGTTATATAAAGGGATCGAGGGAGGAATGGGGAGTCTGTGTGCATTTTGTTATGCATAAGAATTTATTTTTCTGATTTCCACTTTCACCTCACTGGGTGACCTAATACATGTAGTGCTATAAATATCTTGCTTATTCTTCTTAAAGAAGCTTCTGGAAAAATGAGTCACAGATTAATGTCATTTTGTAAACAACTTGTTTACAAGGAAAAGTACTTTGGAATGTTCCAGAAAGTTCGAGGTTGCATTATTTTTAGAAAATTACCTAATCTTATTCCACAGCCCTCTGGAACGTTCTAGAGAAATCTTAGGGTCTATAAAAGAGCTTGATTTTTCTCTTTGAGTCAGACTTTGGAGTTTGAAGTTTGGGTTTATAAGAAAAGTTATTTCTAAATTCTGTGTTGAATTGTCAAAGGATATTATATTTCATTTCGGACTGTGAATTCTGTGGGATCAAGGAAAATAGATTCATTCAACGATATTTCATAACAGAGCTAAGTACATTTAGTTTTCTTACTTCTACAGGTTAAAGATAGTTTGCAAATAAATTTTGTTAAATTTTTCCCAAAGGCTTATTTGCTTTTTCTTTCTGCTATGCCTGGCTTGTAACAGAAATTGGACATACATGTAGCCATCTCGAAAACACGTCTATATAATTTTGACCCCATGGAACCCTACTTTTATACATGTATAGTAGAACTGGGGTTTCCGGGGGTATACCTTATTTTTCTTATTTCTGCTCTAAAATATAGATTGTGGGTACTCGTTAGAATCCCCTCGATGAGGCTGTTCTAACAAGTGCCCACAATCTATATTTTGAGCAGAAATAAGAAAAAAATCTGTACATTGCCATTTTTATCGCCATGAAATGAAAATTTTAAGAAGAAAAATTGTGATATTTGTATAGGCATGTTTGCGCAATGCTCTTGCCTATTTATTAAGTATTTACTGTATGTGTTAGGACACCGTATGTTTTCGAACGCCATGTAAAATCAGTAAAATATTAGAGCAAGTTGATGGCGTGCCTTCGCATATCCCCATGCTGTAAAAATCATGTCGCAGAAAAAGGTCCCAAAATACTTTTTTTGACCTCTGGTGACACAAAGATATGCCTGCTAGGCAAATATTTTACAGTAAATTACACCGCCGTATTCTACTCATCAATACCTTTGATTTGATATGCAACATGACTATCTTTCTACAAAATAGATTTTTGACCTCTTGCGTGAGAAAATTCTGAATATGTTCCTCCAGCTAAAAAACTTCGCCCTGAAATTTCGCCGTTTTTTTTTTTCGGTGTCTTCCTTGTGAATAGTAACGTTAAACTGACAAGGTGACTATAATCCTTTGATCCACTAGTGTCAGAAATCTCAGCAATTACACTGAACAAAGCTAACTGTTTATTCTGCACTTCGTGCCAGTTGCAGTTTGGTATGGTTATGTAATTTAATTCTAACCGTTAGCTCATGCCGCTCGAGCCACTTGCAAGGCAGATACGCTCGGTTGATTGCACAAAGTTTTTGTTGCTGCAAGAAGAGACGATTAAGATTACACAAGATTATGTAATTCAAGCAGGTATATTTGTACCATTAGCTCGTGCCAAAGTCCGGGGCGGATGTACTTTGTTAACTACTGCTGTATACAGTAATAGAATTATTGTGACCGTTGACATTGACACTGCATTATAGTCTTTCAAAACGCAGTGAGACGTGACTGCACTTATAATTTTGGGTTAGTCCGTGTTTTAGGTAAGTCGCCTTCACTTGGGATTTTACATTGGGAGATATAGTTTAGCTGAGATTCGTACTGCATCATACTAACCACTTGGCCACGACTTCTACATACTGGCATTATCAAAAAACTTATTTATAATTTGAAAATCCCATGAAAAAAAGAAATGCAAAACCTGCTTCCCCTAAAACATGGAATAGTCTTGCCACGCTTGAACGTTGAACTCTCAAAGGTCGTTGATAAACTATAGGATTTAATAAATTTTAAATATAGATGTTTTTTTTTGTTTGACCATTGGTTTGTACATTACTTTTGCATCCATCTATCGTTTTCATTTTTTTATGGACAACAACAAAAGTAGGTAGCATTTTTTTTATTTTGTAAGTGAAAATAATTATTACTTCCTGGTAAATATTCAGTAATTATCCAAATTCATAAAAAAATAACTGATTTTCATCTAGCGAGGTTGCTCCCCCTTGTTCCTATAGTCTGTTTTAAAATACAATTTTGACAGGAACTTAGTGAAATGATCTAACTATTACACAGAAACCTCTTTACTTTATAGCCATTCATTATAACATGGTTGGATATAACAAAAGTTACAGCTTGCCCAAATACAGTAAAATTACTATATTAAGACCACCTTTGGGACAGTTCAAAAGTGGTCTTTAAGACCACTTTTGAACAGTCCCAAAAGTGGTCTCTGATCAGGGGTCACTGTATGCAGAAAACAGAAAGAAAGAATAACTGAAGCCAACCAAATAAGCTTTTTAAAACAGAATAAGTCTTCATTTTAGGTGGTCTTAATAGCGGAACTGATTGATACCCCTATAAAACACACTTTTCTCCAAGGAGAACTCATAACATTGTTGTTGTCCTGCATTTAGCCGCACACACTTCTCCCTCACCCAGCAAACTTCTCCCTATTTTCCCAGGAGGGAGAAGTCACTTCTCCCAAATTTTTTGGGCTAGCTTGGGCCCTGCACTCTTCATTACTAAGAGGACCACATGGAAGACTAGTACTAGTACTAAATGTGTTACCCTATATAAACAAGGTCAATTATTATTACATGTATTATTATTACTTTTGAGTTGATATTGTGCAAAAAAGAATTTTGAACCCTGGGGCTTGCCCCGAGGTCACATCAGAATTCCAAATTTGTTCCTCCAGTCCTCATCCATAGAGCTATTAACTGTGACAATTTCAAAATTCTAGCTAAAAAGCCCAGGAGCAGTTGTGTGACAACTGAAACAACAAATCCGCAAGTGGGGCATTATACGCCCATAGCAAGTTAATATTTGTGGGACTGAAACCTTGAAATACTAGGAACTGCTCCATATCATGGTCTAACAACATCAAGTTTCAGCTTGATCGGATCAAAATTGAAGGAGGAGTTAGTCGGAAATGATTTTGCTAGATCAAATGTGACCTGCAGGAGAAGTTAGCCACAAACAGAAATTTTCAAAGGGGCATAACTTGATTAATTTATGGTGGAGCATAACCTCAAAACAATAAGCACTGCATCACATAATGGTCTAAGTATATATGAAGTTTCAACTATATTTATCAATTATATCGTCTTCCCCGTAACCCTGGTTTAACTAAATGTGATATTTTAACGACTAATGTTAATCCCTTGATGATTCATGCTTACATGAATCAGTAAACTAATCAACTGTAATCCGTAATAACATGGGGATTAACGCGGTACAATCATTTTTAACATGTGCCGCAAACCCGACCACTCTCCAATATCATCTCTCCCACTGGCTGGTGCAAAAATACCTGCCAATATAGGACACGCCTACTAATTTGTGGCATGTGCAATTCCAACACAAAAAGCAGCGCCGCATTTAGTCTTTCACTGGTATTGCGTAAGTGGCCTAAATTAGCTTCTGAATTTTGGACATGTGTCGCAATAAAAAACGTGTGCATAAGAATCGCCGATAGCACACTTGCCTACCCCTTGAGACAGAAAATAGTAAGATCCCATAAAAAAAATCATTAGATTCAAATTTTACTTGTAAGGATTTTAAGGTATCCGATGCGAGGTCAAAATAAGCCCATTCAGGCATTGCCTCACTTTTTTTTCGGCTGATTCAGCTTTTATTTTCCCCCCATGTTTTTGTTCCTTTGTAAAAGCATCCGTCTTGCCGCTCAAACCAAAACGAATTTGTTAAATGACCTGTGATTGGATTACTCACTTGTCATTAGCCAATGAAAGTTTATTTGATTTCGCAACGAGAATAAGCCAGGAACGTCAACTTTTGTCTTGTTCGGGTAATAACTTGCGCTTACCCAAACCGAACCGAAATAAACGCGCTGATTTACCGATTATTTTCAAACAATGAAAATCATACAAATTCGGCCGGGGTTGTAATTTGGGCATGAAAATAGTAAGCCTTACAACCAAATCTAAGAGTAGGCAAGTCTGCGATAGTGAATTTTACGCGTACAACGGCAAAAATTGGCGTCAAATGCACAGAATTCTGCATTTTCGAGAGCTCTGGGTAAGCGATGACCTCGAAGTCGAAACAATACGTGCTGCTCCACATTGTGGTCAAACTATTTATAAATCAATTTTCAGCTTGATTAAATGTTCTGCGCGGATTTCCAGCATTTAATAGAAGGCACAATGAAATAACTTTATTTTTACATTTCTCTAATCTCTGATATGTTTTTAATTGATACTACATAAAGAAAGTCTTGTAGGAATCCCAGACTGAACATACTTTGCAAAATGCTTTACATCGTAAATATCGCAAAAGTTACTTCCGGCTCCAAATTTTGCGACATGGTCGTTTCATATCTGGAAAATTACTTGATAATAATGTAAAATCTTAAATGCATTTTAAAGTAGACTAACTTCCCATAATCACGGTTCCAGGTCGTTTCGCCCGTTGGTCGTTTCGCCCTGATTTTGGGGGTGGGTCGTTTCGCCCTTACCTGGTGAGTCGTTTCGCCTGTGGGTCGTTTCGCCGCAATTATATTTTAAGGGTGTGACAAACAGAATGGATGAGTAAATGGACAGATGGATGAATAAATAAATGGGTGAATGGAGTTGTGCGTTGGTAGATGGACGGACGTACGGATGAACAGACGGCATTTTTAATATACGGAGATAGATAACTTGTGAATGGAGAGTATTGGTAGCTGGACAAACGGAAATGAATGAATGAATGAAGTGGTGCTTGTGTAGATGGACGGACCGTTTCTAACGAGCACCTGAGCAGAAATATGAAAAATATAAGAATCTTTGATCATAACATTTTTGATTTTATTTATTTGGTGGTAGAATTTTCCAGTATTTGAATAAGCATGTTTTCGTAATGCAAACTATTAAACAGACCAGTACGATAACACAGCCGTGCGACATAGTGCAGGTTTTCACATTTCTAAAATGACTACTTTTATTTTTACTTTTTTATGAAAAGCTGTGGTATTTTTTCTTATCTATACTGCGAACATATGTTTAGGCGGTTCTAACGAGTACCCACAACCTTTGTCTTGTAGCAGAAAAAACAAAAATAATGTATACCCCAATAAACCCCAGTTTTTGCCATATCAGGTGGGGTTTAGGGGGTATTCATTCCACGGACTTGTTAATGTGATGCTATAGTTTCATGTTATGCTTTGTTATATATTTATAATGTAAAATATGTGTTTTGTTACGCATAAAATTATGGGAAAAAATGATAAGAAAGTATAAAATGTTATGTTTCTATTCTTACCAAGGTTGAGCTACAGTAGAGTCTGTATAAAATTGCGCCCCCGCCCATAGGGGCTTGAAGAAATATATGGGCTGCATGATGCTTCCACGCAGAGCTGAATCCGGCCCGCACACTAGTACTGGTAAACCGCTTAGAGGATCTAAGCCTGTCCAGGAACCGCGGTGCGAGGCGGACCGTCCATGCTAATAAACCCTTTTGGTTTCATTGGGCGACAGGGATTGAGATGTTATTTCATCTCAATGTCGGGTAAAAGTCCCACAAAATTGGAAGCAACGTCTCCAAAATGACCTTTACAGTGTTGACGGGGACGTTAAACCTCAAATCAAACAAACAAACTGTATAAAATTAAACCAACTTTTTACACATGACACTTAATGTGTAATATTAATTATTACTCTTTAAGTGACATTTTTGTTAACTTTTATTCAGACACCGCTGTTTAAAAATATTTTGTTTGTTGAAATTGAGGTTCAACGTCCCCGTCAACACAATTAACGTAATAATGTAACCAGTTATATCACATCACTATTTGTGCAGAAAGAACAACTGATGGTTCTAGGTCGTTTCGCCCTGAGTCGTTTCGCCCTGATTTTGGGGGTGGGTCGTTTCGCCCTTACCTGGTGAGTCGTTTCACCTGTGGGTTGTTTCGCCGCAATTATATTTTAAAGGAGTGACAAACAGAATGGATGAGTAAATGGACGGATGGATGAATAAATAAATGAATAAATGGGTGAATGGAGTTGTGCGTTGGTAGATTGGAGTTGTGCGTTGGTAGATGGACGGACGTATGGATGAACGGACGGCATTTTTAATATACGGAGATAGATAAGTTAATGAATAATGGAGAGTATTGGTAGCTGGACAAACGGAAATGAATGAATGAATGAATAAAGTGGTGCTTGTGTAGATTGACGGACCGTTTCTAACGAGCACCTGAGCAGAAATATGAAAAATATAAGAATCTTTGATAAGAACATTTTTGATTTTTTTTTTATTTGGTGGTAGAATTTTCCAGTATTTGAATAAGCATGTTTTCGTATTGCAAACTATTAAACAGACCAGTACGATAACACAGCCGTGCGACATAGTGCAGGTTTTCACATTTCTAAAATGACTACTTTTATTTTTACTTTTTTTATGAAAAGCTGTGGTATTTTTTCTTATCTATACTGCGAACATATGTTTAGGCGGTTCTAACGAGTACCCACAACCTTTGTCTTGTAGCAGAAATAACAAAAATAATGTATACCCCAATAAACCCCAGTTTTCGCTAGTGGTCGGCCGATTAATCGAGTTCGTCGAGCATTGCTCGTTTTCTGACTTCCGAGTTGATGATCGGTACTTTTTTCCGTACTCGATTACTCGGTTCCGGCTTTTAACGGGATTTGGACGTTGCGGTTTGTTTCGGTCGTTTCGGTTTTATTACTGCAACTGCTTCCGGAAAATGGCTGCCAAAACAACGCGTTTCGATTTTCCGGGTGGAAAAAGTAGATCTATAGCGTGGAAACACTTCGGCTTCCACAAAAAGAGCGACGGTCAATTTTTACATACACTCCGGGTTTGATTTATGAAGGCTTGTGGTTTTGTATGTTTGATTTGAGGTTTAACTTCCCTGTCAAGTTGTCAACTTGACTCATACCCGACATTGAGATGACCTACCGATGGGGTTTGGCGATCGCAGTATTAGATAGATAGGTAGATATATAGATAGATAGATAGATAGATAGATAGATAGATAGATAGGGGAGCAAGCCATGATAGTTACTGAAAGTGGGTAGTGTTTTTAATCTATTCACCTTATTTGCATTATCTGCTGGTTCCTACAGAGTTCTCACTAGGATTTTGAAAACAGGAGTTTAAGAATCCATCCATGGAAAAAGTTGGATTCAAATCTGAAAAGTTGGAGTCAAATTTTGAAAAGTTGGAGTTTGACCCTAAAAACGTGTCAATTATGGCTAAATGCGTACGGCTGTAGAGTGTGACTCCAAAAGACTTTGGGGCTTGAACCCTTATTCTGCTTAACATGACAAACCCTTTTCTTGCAGTGGAGCTCCAGATCAGATGGCTTCCCTCTAATCAGGATTTACACTGTCACTCAGATTGTGAATTTGAATGGATAAATTACATTAGGCTTTAAAAGTCATGAGTGGACTGGGTAAATTAATTTATTCATCAGGATATGGGTTTGAATTGAGTGTGAGCAGTTATCAGTCGTACAGGCTCTGATCAGCCTGCACCAACAGGACAAGTCTGTCCAGGCCATGCACTACATCCTAGTACATAAAATGGCATATGAAACTTTTGGATTCTTTGATATGTTACACGACCATGTCCTGGAAATTTTTATTTTTAACCACCGCGGGCCCTACCCCCCTGGGCCAAACGCTAGGGCGTGATCGAAATTCCGAAATTGTCATGCACTCCCCAGACCAAAGATCTGTCAGTTCCCAAAGTTTCAAGTTGCTATCTATCACCGTCTAGGAGTTATCCGGTAAGACGGACGTACGACGAAGACCATTACAATAGCCCCACGTGGGGACAAAACAACAACAACAACAGTGCAGGCCCAGATCAGATGCCACAGTTAACAGTAGTAGGCTATCACCGGCTAGGAGTTATCCGGTAAGACGGACGGACGTATGACGAAGACCATTACAATAGCCCCACGTGGGGACAAAAAAAAAAATCACCAACAGTGCAGGCCCAGATCAGATGCAACAGGTGTCTGTTCCGGACCTCCACTATTAGCAGGCAGTTCAACACTTGATAATTAATTTCTTTCATTCAAACAGGTCTAATCAAGGTAACTTGATAATGCGACAAACTCGAGTCATAATTTTCTTTAATCATAATAAAGACGATTTATACACTAGATTATCGCATCCTTTAATTATGTCTCCGACATTTTTTTCAACAATCAAATTACCGATAATCCAACTGTGTATACAAGTATCCGGAAACAAAACAGTCAATTAATGTTAATCAGCCACGAGATTGCTGCAACTCGCAAACCGCAAGACTGACCTGCCAATCTTCTAGCTGTGACGCTCTGATTGGCCGAGAGAGTAATACAGACAACTGTCCTCGCCAGGTAATGCTTGAACAAGCCTGGCGGCGACGATTAACAGTAAATTTTTGATCCGAAAGCGGTAGCTAAATTTGGAGATCAATTGGACACCCGCTGTCATCTTTTGATGTGATTGAGGTCATTTTTACACGGGATTACAGATGCGTCGGCAAAAAAAAATTGGCGTAATTAAGAATCCAAGACAGGGAATTTTACGCGTACAAAAGCAAAAACAGACGTAAAAATACGCCGGATTCAGCGTTTCCGAGAACTCTGTTCCTAGTCTGAAGGTTATCAGTGTTGGAAAAACAGGTAACCAGACCCCCCTGACCTTTCAAGGTCAGGGGGGTCTGGTTACTTGTTTTTCCAATATTGACAATGTGCAAGCTGGGAGCCAGCAAATAATGCAAATATGGTGAATAAAATACAGTGATAAATGCTTTGACTCATGAAATGAATGCCCTGATAAACACTGCTTTACATAATTATAGACACTGCTTTATTCAGCCTCAGGGGATAGGGGATCAATAAGGGTATGACCCCCTCAAGCACCCTTCACTTCCGATACCATTTATCACATTCATTCCTCCTGATAATTTTATATTTGATCGATTAATGATCGATCATTGGTCACTTACATCTTCCGATGATCGATCATGAAAATTCTTCCGATTCCGACCACTAGTTTTCGCCATATAAGGTGGGGTTTAGGGGGTGTTCATTCCACGGACTTGTTAATGTGATGCTATAGTTTCATGTTATGCTTTGTTAATATATTTATAATGTAAAATATTTTTTTTTTTACGCATAAAATTATGGAAAAAAATGATAAGAAAGTATAAAATGTTTCTATTCCTACCAAGGTTGAGCTACAGTAGTCTGTACAAAAATTAAACCAACTTTTTACACATGACACTTAATGTGTAATATTAATTATTCCTCTTTAAGTGACATTTTTGTTATTTTTTATTCAGACACCGCTGTTTAAAAATATTTTGTTTGTTGAAATTGAGGTTTAACGTCCCCGTCAACACAATTAACGTAATAATGTAACCAGTTATATCACGTCACTATTTGTGCAGAAAGAACAACTGGTAAGTAAATAAAATATCATATTAGCAAGTCTATGCAATAACTTCCCCCTAAACCGAAATTTAAACAGTGAAAAATGGGCTTTCGCATATACTTTATTTCTCTTATTTCTGATTCTATAACATAGACAATTAGACGGTTCTAATCCAAAACCTATGTTTTGAGCAGAAAGAAAAATATGTCACATTTTTGAAATATAACAGTCATTTTCACAACCATAAATCCCACTTTATTGCAAAGACTTGTTTAACCTTATGTGAGCTTGAATATCTTTCTCAAAAAGGTGGTAGAGCAGTTGCTCAAACCTGAAGTAGAAGCCGTCAGAAGGTCGTCCAGCTGCACCAAACTAGGGCAAAACCATGTTTTCCGGAACTCCCAATACCTCCATCAATCCCTTTACGTACCAAAAACAAACATAACCTCAATCAATATTGCTTGAAAAAAATAAGGGCGAAACGACCCACCTAATCAGGGCGAAACAACCCAGGGACAAAACGACCCAGGGGGAAACAACTCAGGGCGAAACGACCCAAGGGCGGAGCGACTCATGGGCGAAACAACCCGAGACCATAATCACAGGTCCTGGTGTATGAATGTCATTTGAAAGTGTCACCAGCAACAATTCTGAAGTCTATAGATGGATCCAATGTTTTGACACGTGACCTTGTTTACCTGTCATTGCGCATGCGCAAAATTACTTTTCCTTCCGATAACGATCTTTCGTGGTTGGCAAAAAGCCCCTGGTTCATTGTAAATTGGCTTAATATTACGGGCATATTTTAGTTGACTGTCACAGAAAATGGATCGAATTACACTTTAAATGGGTAGATATATATATTTAAGAGTTCATTCATGTATCTTCCGCATTTAGTCATTCGTTTTACCTATTTGTATTACAAATAATTAAGACCGTCCCGCCTCGTTACCTGCATAAGTTTAACACGTAATTATCATCAAAAACATCCTCAAATCTTCTAGAAACCAATAATTACTAGCTAAGAAATGTGTATTATAAAAGTTTAAGGGTCAATTTTTGCCGTTTTGGGTCCAAACAAAATGCAAAATTACAGAAAATAACATCGCATTTACAATGGCGATAAACGGCCAAATATGTTTTTGCCCACCACCGGTACTTCCCGGCAAATAGTATTATTGAGCGATGACGTAATGTTTGGATGTGTCCAGTGCTGTAGGCTAATTCTGCGCACTTAAGACTTTGAGCTTTTGTTTCATCCATTCCAGGGATCCAAAACCTATTTTGCAGCACTATGTTATACAGTTGTGTAAGCTTGTTAAAAGACAATAGCAACCATTAATTTCTCTGGTGCAGTTATGTTGTGTTCTGTCTTTAAAAAGACACACCCCCATGTTAAGACGCCATCAATTGTGTCTGCTAATTCCGCGCACCCGAACAATAACATCCAGTCAAGATACAATACTTTAGACAAGGAAAGATGTTTTGTTGTTATACTTGATTTGTCACGTGTTTATTAAAAGCTAATGGTCCAGTTGGTTAAAAAAAAAAAACAGATGTCGGTAAAAAAATCAAAATTAAGTAAGGGCCTGTGGCGCTCATTAAGCCTGATTCAGGTAAAAACAAAAAATGCATTTCTTTCGTCCAGTTTACAGCCCAAGTTTCATCCAAAATAATATTTGTAGCTTTGTTTTGATACCTGTCAAAGAAAAATGAAAACATTTAATCTGGTTCATTTAATTTTGAAATAATCCCAATGCGCCGAATTGGCAGATGCGCAGAATTAGCCTACATGACTGTCTATATTCTACAACTGGCCCAAATTTCATCCAGATAAGTTTTGCAGACGACAGAATGAGCTCCCCAAATGAATAATGTTTTGAAAGTTTCACTTGGCTGCTCATGAATAGGATGTAAGTTTCACTTGGCTGCTCATGAATAGGAAGCGATTTCAGCCATTGTTGATTACGGTCCGACAGGAGAGTCGGAGCGCAAAGCTTGTTTCAGATTCTGTACTTTCTGTTCTTTAGAAATTTAATTCTTTCAACTTCAGCATTATACTGACATAATTGTTATATGTGCAAAGAACAAACCGATCTCTTCACGGCTTTCTTTTCATGAAGAGAAAAATAACGTGAAAAGGAGTCCTTTCGACTATTTTTGGAGATTTACCTCCCTTGGAAATTTCCATCTAGCGATATAATCGTCGTGGAAGGCAAGACAGATCACCGACATTTTGGATCCGGTGTTCCTAAAAACCGGAAAACCCGGAAAGACGCAAAAAGTATTCCAGTCATGCTTTCAAAGCAGTAATTTCCTGTTACAAATCTAGCAGCTCTGTTCAGAACTTTTTCACTTTCTTCATTAAGGACCACTCCGCTGGTGCCTACCTTGGAAGAGAGACGACGACAACAGAGACTGGCGTTCCTTTACAAGGTGGTGAAAGGGCACGTTCCAGTTATTAATTTAGAACACTACTTTCTATCTATCTTCTTATACTGAGTCGGTCATATTTGGCCATTACCTCAGTTGGGTGCGTAGCTAAATTTAGAATTTAGCTGAAAAAAAAAAAAAAAAAAGAGAAGTCACTGGATGAGTCCTTATAACTATTTACAATCTGAATAACAGAGGTATACTAAAACGCATACCTCTGAGTCTCAATCTTACACTGTATGGGCTTTGAACTCCTCTGCAGTCTTAGCATTCACCACAGAAGAGGGAAGACTATTCCACTGGGGAATAGTCCTTGGGAAGAAGGAATTTTTCAGGGCATCACTGTAGGACTGGTACCTGTGATACTGTGAGGTGTTTACTTTTGATGCCCTTGTTCGAGTTGAAACTGTCACAGGGGTCAAGTATTTATCTTTATTAACGGCCACTGTACCTGAATGTATCTTATAGAAGAAGGTTAAAGAGGACTGCTCACGACGGGCCTCTAGGGACGGCCATTCTAGCTCGTTAAGCATGTCACCGACGCTGATTCTATTGCGCCATCGTCGGCAGGTCCATCGAGCAGCTGTCCTCTGCACCTTCTCCACCTGCTGAATCTGAGTTTTAACATAGGGATGCCAAATGGGTGATGCATATTCTAGCTGAGGGCGAACCAATGTTTTATATGCAACATCCTTTGTCTGCCTAGGTGCAAAAGCCAAGTTTCGTCTAAGAAATCCTAAAGTCCTAGTTGCTTTTGATGTAATTTCAGAAACGTGTTGACCCCAATCAAGATCATCAGTGATGGTGATACCAAGATATTTGGCGGATTGAACCTGCTCCAAGATTTGCTGGTGTAGTTTATAGTCAAACTTAATTTGTTTGTCAGGAGGGTGTCGCGACACCCTCATTGAATGACATTTGGCCACATTGAACTTCATCTGCCAATCGGCCTCCCACTGTGCTAGTTGATTCAGGTCATCTTGTAGAATAAGACAGTCAGAAGAAGAATATATATTCCTATAAAGGACACAATCATCAGCAAACAAACGGACAGATGACCTGATGTTATCAGGGAGATCATTAATGAATACCAAAAAAAAGGACCGGTCCAAGGACCGAACCTTGGGGGACACCAGATAAAACAGGGACTGGATCAGACGCTTGGCCATCAAGTACAACTTGTTGTGAGCGCCCTGAGAGCCATGAGCTAATCCACCTGTGTGTGGATCCTCTTATCCCATAGTAATCCAATTTATACAATAGCCTCCTGTGAGGTACCTTGTCAAAGGCCTAAGCGCTCAGAGACCTAAACGTATCATCCGGGCGAAAAACATAGTAGAAAAATCCGTTTGTTACAAACAGCCATTGTTTTCGGCCTATTCCAGCAAAATCTGAACAATTTAGAAACTCTTTTTCGTGAGAACAGTATATGACTAGAATCTTCTGAGTGACAACCTAATGACCTGTGATTCAGTCAGAATCAGAATCAGAATTGTTACTGGTGACACGTCAAATGACATTCATACACCAGGACCTGTGATGTGGGAAGTTAGTCCCTAGCTCTAACCAAAGAGGTAAATTTAGCTACACAATCATCAGCACCTTCAGCTGTCGAAATAATCGAATCGGGAAGGGCATTCCAATCTCTAATGGTTCTGGGGAAGAACGACTCTTTATAAATGTCAGTTCTTGCGCTAAGGGTCTGAAACGCCAACGAATGGTGATTTCTACAGTGTCTAGCTGGGGGAACAAGGTCATCTGTTGGAATGCTGGCAGCACCCTTTAGACCTTTGTATAAAAGGATTAGCCTACTGTCTTTTCTCCTTTTCTTGAGAGACTCCCATTTTAATTTTCCAAGTATTCCAGTCATGCTCCCAGTTTCAAAGCAGTAATTGCCTGTTACAAATTTAGCAGCTCTATTCTGAACTTTCTCAATTTCATCGTTAAGGACCACTCCACTGGGGTCCCAGATACAACTACCATATTCCAAGATTGGGCGAACAAGACCTTTATATGCTGCCTCTTTTACATCCTGAGGGCACTGATGAAGATTTCTCCTCAGGAAACCAAGCGTTTTATTTGCCTTAGTACACATGTTGCTAATATGAGTATTCCATCTCAAGTTGTGTGAGATTGTCACTCCAAGGTATTTAATGGAGTCCACATTCTCGAGGACCGTTCCCTCTAAGGTGTAAGAAGCCTCAACTTTATTAGATCTCTTCCTAGTTATCTGCATAATATTGCATTTAACTGGCTGAAATCTCATGCCCCATTTTCTGGCCCAACATCCTAATCTATCTATGTCAGCCTGAAGTTTCAATGAGTCATCTGTATCTCTAATTTCCCGGTAACAAACACAGTCATCTGCGAACAGTCTTATTTCTGAATCAATGTCAGTGGAAATATCATTTATGTACAGGGAGAACAAAAGTAGACCAAGAACGGTCCCTTGCGGGACTCCAGACAAAACTGGAGCCCACTCCAAAGATTCACCATTAATAACAACCCGCTGTTTTCTGTAGCAAAGAAAGGAATCTATCCATTTGAGGGTCATTCCCCCAATTCCATAACCAAATAACTTAGATTTAAGTAGTTCATGAGGAGGGGTGTCAAAAGCCTTCTCGAAGTCCAGAATAAATGTGTCCACCTGTCCCCCTTTGTCCAAGATTTTTGCCCAGTCATTAATAACTATGCTTAGCTGAGTTTCACAACTGTGCCTTTTCCTAAATGCATGTTGTCTGTCTGACAAAAGTTTATGTTCGTCCAAGTGGGCCATGATGTTCGAGCAGACTATATGTTCCAGCAATTTACACAGAACACAAGTCAGAGACACAGGGCGATAATTACGGGCAAGAGCCCTATCTCCTTTTTTGAAGAGTGGACAGATGTTTGTTAAGAACCATTCTTTGGGGATTTCACCCGTATCAAGAGACTGTTGAAACAAGTGTGCAAAAACTGGACCCAACTCATTTGCTAGTTCCTTCAGGACTCTAGGATGCAGCTCATCAGGTCCTAAGGCATTACTGGGGTTTAAGCCTTGAAGTATTTTGATCACTCCTGCAGCTGTCAAAACAATATTATTCATGAATGGGGCCGATCTTCCAGTCAATGGAACCTCCGTGAACTCAGTTTTATTAAACGCATCATTGAATTGACCAACTAGTTCCTCTGCCCTTTCAGAGTCTGATTCAGCAACCCCGTCCCCTCCTCTTTTATTAAGGGGCGGGATACCTTGCCTGTCTTTCTTCTGGCTATTAATATATCTGTAGAAGTCTCTGGGATTTGCCTTTACATCACCTACCAAGTTATTCACATACAAATCATGCTGATTTTTTTTATATCAGTCTTGATTTCACGTCTCATGTTTTCAAATTTTGTCCGGAGTTTACCACTTCCCGTCTTTTTTGCCTTTGCATGAATCTTATTCCTTCTGCGAATTTTCCTTTTTATCTCTGGAGTGATCCAGGGAATAGAAGATACAGACCTACTAGTTTTTGAGGGGATATGATTTTCGGCCGAAATATGAATGAAAGAAGTTATCAAATCAAAATTCTCCTGTACAGACCGAGCATCTGAATGACCATTAAAGTAATTCTCCTTTGCAAATCTGAGTGCATCCTTCCTCATAGTTTCATAGTCACCTTTCTGATATGAGTACACCTTCCTCCGAGGTTTCTTTATTGGTGGGATGTGAATTTTTAAATATCCGGAGACAACATCGTGGTCACTTAGTTTATCTGGAGAATGAATGTCTTCGAATTGTCCTGGCAAAGTCGTAAGGATCAGATCCAATGTGTTCTTATCACGAGTGGGGAAGTTAACAATTTGTTCAAGACCATGATCGTTCATAATGTCAATTAATATTTGTTCTTCCGACTGACTCAGCATTGTGCCCAGTGGAAACATTTAGGACTTTAATCAATAAAAGAGACTAAATTTCGCGCACTCCTCCCCGTTGAAAAAATGCCAGGATTGGTTACTTCAACGTATTATGCAGATACAGACCGTCCCCTCTAAGGTGTAAGAAGTCTCAATTTTGTTTGTTCTCTTCCCAGTTACCTGCATAACATTGCATTTAACGGGCTGAAATCTCATGCCCCATGTTCGTGTTCAACATCCTAATCTATCTATATCCTTCTGAAGTTTCAGTGAGTCTATCTATCTATTTATACTGCAGCAACCCCGTTAAGAGGCCTATCGTGCAGATGTGTGCGCAGAGGCGTTGCGCAAGACAAAGTAAAAGAAGCAACAGTGAGACAGTAGGGAGAAAATAGAAGTGGGGGCAATAATCAGGAATAGATACAATCAACCCACAGCTCCCATCAGAGACACCAAAGGGAAAGACACATCAACATGAAACAACAGACCCTAATGGAAACACCAACAGCGGAAAGCCAAAAGGACAGTTACTTTCCCACAAAATGGCCAATAGGCTATCCAGAATAAAACAACATAAGCGACACAAACACCCAAAGACAAACCATAACAAAAATAAACTGCGACAGAAGAACCGCCTTGAAACGGTCAGCAGAAACGAATTCCACTGGGGTGCTTAAATCGATTTTACGTGGCCACAATCTTCGCCCTTACTTCCGTCGCGATTTAGACAAATAATTTGTTCAGTCCGCATGAAGGCCTCCTAAATCATCAGTGCAACATCTCGACGAACACAAATAATCAAACAACCACAGAGATGAAACAGCGGTGAGGACTCGACAGCAAGAAACCACTGAAATGCTGGAGCAAAAGAAAACCAACAGTTAGGCGCCGATGGGCCCGACCAGAGATAGAGCATCAGGCACCAACCAACTTTACATTGAATTAGATCTCTCTAATTCTCAATAAGCCTTTACGTTGGAACCGTCATAGAATCTGAGGCCTGACCCACCGGCGTGCAATTAAAGAGGGAAGCAAAGTTGTCAACCGTGATTTGGTTAACTACCATGCATGCAGTCTGTCGTATAACATTTATGTTAAAAGTTAAAAGTAGAAGTAAAAACTAGAAATGGTGTTTGTAAAACACAATGCCCCCAACCTTTGCTTGTCCTTAGATGGCAAAATATTCAACAAATATTGTTAAAGACTCAAAAACATACAACAAGAATTCCCCCCGAAGGCTATGTCGCGCATGTGGGGGCGCAAAGTCACCAAACCATGAAATCTAGGTCAAGGTCAAACATGGATGCCTGCATAAAAATTTCACTCCTAGTTGCAAGCATGTACCAAGTATCATCAATGAAACTCTTAAAAACAGTTTGTACCAATTATAATTTAAAAAGCTTTAATAGTTTTCGAGAAATGGTGAAAGTCAGGGTGGTCGCAATAATTCACGAAGTCAGTGAACCATGAAATATAGGTCAATGTCAGATATGGATGCTTGCGTTGAAGTTGCAATGCCTGGATGCAAGTTTGTACCAAGAATGATTAATGAAGCTCTAATAGTTCTCAAGATATGGACTTGCTGACAAGATTTTATTAAAAAAAAACAAGGCATCGCATGCGATACAAATCCCCTCGCACAAGACAACTTTGTGTGTGGAAAACACTGAAATGGCAAAAGTCCAACTTGCTTGAGATATTATAATATGCAACATTTGTGTAAAGTTTGTTTAAAAATCCATCCATAAATGTAGGTTCTAGAGTGATGACAATATTTCTCTAAAAATAGTCATAGGGACCTTGACTTGAGGCCATGGCCGCGAAGTAGATCTTGCTCAAGATATTATCATAAGCATCTTTTGTGTGAAGTTAGATTAAAATCATAAATGTAGGCGGTAGAGCAAAGACAAAGTTTTTCTAAAAATAGCCATAGTGACCTTGACCTTGAGGTCATGACCTTGAAAGTCAAAGCAACTCGAGATATGACCATAAGAAACATTTGTGTGAAGTTCTATTAACATCCATCAATAAATGTAGGCACTAGAGCGATGACAAAGATTTTCTAAAAATAGCCACAGTGAACTTGACCTTGAAAGTCAAAATAGTTCGAGATATTGTCATAAGGAACATTTGTGTGAAGTTATACTGAAATCGGTGAAGAAATGTAAGCGCTAGAGCCATGTCAAAGTTTTTCTAAAACTAGCCACAGTGACCTTGACCTTGAAAGTCAAACTCACTCAAGGTATTGTCATAAGGAACATTTGTGTGAAGTAATATTGAAATCAGTGAAGAAATGTAGTCGTTAGGGCGATGACAAAGTTTTTCTAAAAATAGCCACAGTCACCTTGACCTTGAAAGTCGTAATCGCTCGAGATATTGTCTTAAGGAACATTTGTGTGAAGTTATATTGAAATTGGTGAAGAAATGTAAGCGCTAGAGCATTGACAAAGTTTTTCTAAAAATAGCCACAGTGACCTTGACCTTGAAAGTGGAATTCGCTACAGATATTGTCATAAGGAACATTTGTGTGAATCGATTTTGAAATTGGTGAAAAAATGTAAGCGCTAGAGCAATGAAAAAGTTTTTCTAAAAATAGCCACAGTGACCTTGACCTTGAAAGTCGAACTCTTTCGAGGTATTGTCATAAGGATCATTTGTGTGAAGTTATATTAAAATCGGTGAAGAAATGTAGGCGCTGGAGCGATGACAAAGTTTTTCTAAAAATAGCCATTGTGACCTTGACCTTGAAAGTTGAAATGGCTTGAGATATTGTCATAAGGAACATTTGTGTGAAGTTATATTGAAATCGGTGAAGAAATGTAAGCGCTAGAGCATTGACAAAGTTTTTCTAAAAATAGCCACAGTGACCTTGACCTTGAAAGTCGAACTCGCTAGAGATATTTTCATAAGGAACATTTGTGTGAAGTTATATTGAAATCGGTGAAGAAATGTAGGCGCTAGAGCGATGACAAATTTTTTCTAAAAATAGCTACAGTGACCTTGACCTTGAGGTCATGACCCTGAAAGTCGAACACACTCGAGATATTGTCATAAGGAACATTTGTGTGAAGTTATATTGAAATCAGTGAAGAAATGTAGGCGCTAGAGCAATGACAAAGTTTTTCTAAAAAATAGCCACAGTGACCTTGACCTTGAGGTCATGACCTTGAAAGTCGACCTCACTCAAGATATTGTCATTAGGCACATTTGTGTGAAGTTATATTGAAATCAGTGAAGAAATGTAGGCGCTAGAGTGATGACAAAGTTTTTCTTAAAATAGCCACAGTGACCTTGACCTTGAGGTCATGACCTTGAAAGTCGAACTCGCTGAGATATTGTCATAAGAAACATTTGTGTGAAGTTATATTGAAATTGGTGAAGAAATGTAGGCGCTAGAGCGATGACAAAGTTTTTCTAAAAATAGCCACAGTGACCTTGACCTTGAGGTCATGACTTTGAAGTCGAACTCGCTCGAGATTTTTTTATAAGGAACATTTGTGTGAAGTTATATTGAAATTGGTGAAGAAATGTAGGCGCTAGAACGATGACAATGTTTTTCACAAATTACCAAAATGACAAAGGGCCATAACTCACAAAGTATTTTTCGGAATTTTGTCATAAGTTAATCAGTTCATCTACTCATCACCACCAATCTATTCACCAACTTTCAAGGCTCTAGCTCCAATAGTTTTTTAGATATCTTGCTGACAAGATTTTATTAAAAAAAATTCAAAGGGCAATAACTCTTCAAAAGGGGCATAATCCGGACGAGAAAAAAAATACGAGTCAGCTAATTTTCCATGAGGAATCCATTTATGAAATTTCAAAACCCTAGCATACACGGTTCTAAAGATATGCTATGCATCACTTTTAGCATACATTACAATGGGCACAAATTACCAAAATGACAAAGGGCCATAACTCACAAAGTATTTTTCGGAATTTCGTCAAAAGTTAATCAGTTCATCTACTCATCATCACCAATATAATCACCAATTTTCAAGGCTCTAGCTCCAATAGTTTTTGAGAAATCTTGCTGACAAAATTTTATTAAAAAAATTTCAAAGGGCAATAACTCTTAAAAGGGGCATAATCCGGACAAGAAAAAAAATACGCGTCAGCTAATTTTCCATGAGGAATCCATATATGAAATTTCAAAACCCTAGAATACACGGTTCTTAAGTTATGCTATGCATCACTTTTAGCATACATTACAATGGGCACAAATTACCAAAATGACAAAGGGCCATAACTCACAAAGTATTTTTCGGAATTTTGTCAAAAGTAAATCAGTTCATCTACTCATCACCACCAATCTATTCACCAACTTTCAAGGCTCTAGCTCCAATAGTTTTTGAGATATCTTGCTGACAAGATTTTATTAAAAAAAATTCAAAGTGCAATAACTCTTAAAAGGGGCATAATCCGGACGAGAAAAAAATATGCGTCAGCTAATTTTCCATGAGGAATCCATATATGAAATTTCAAAACCCTAGCATACACCGTTCTAAAGTTATGCTATGCATCACTTTTAGCATACATTACAATGGACACAAATTACCAAAATGACAAAGGGCCATAACTCACAAAGTATATTTTGGAATTTTGTCAAAAGTTAATCAGTTCATCTACTTATCACCACCAATATAATCACCAACTTTCAAGGCTCTAGCTCCAATAGTTTTTGAGATATCTTGCTGACAAGATTTTATTAAAAACATTTCAAAGGGCAATAACTCTTGAAGGGGGCATAATCCGGACAAGAAAAAAAATACGTGTCAGCTAATTTTCCATGAGAAATCCATATATGAAATTTCAAAACCCTAGCATACACGGTTCTTTAGTTATGCTATGCATCAAAAGCGTAACGGACGGACGAACGGACGAACGGACGAACAGACGAACGGACGAACGGACGAACGAACCAGAAGCAATATGCCCCTCCAACTTTTTCAAAGTTGGGGGCCAACTTTTTCAAAGTTGGGGGCATAAAAAGATCAGGAATCGATACAATTAGAGGTAGTTCGATCACAAACCGTGGTTAACCATGGTTAACCATTGGTTAACCAAAGTGTGATCGAACTCCTTCTGGTAGCGGTCTGGTAGCATGGCGGAAGTCTCGTGACGTCACTCTGGTCGAACCAGACTAAAGCGTGGGTTACTCTGGTAGATACGTCACACCATACGTAACAAAGATGGCGGCAAAAGGTGCGAACACTAATGTCCGGGAATAGACTGCTTCTATACAAGAAATAGAGGGTCTGTGTACCAGTCAACCAAACATCTACCAGACGTCGTTCGATCACACCGGTGAAAAAACATGGAAATCACGGGAAGAACGTGCACAATTTGACTTCCGCTACCATGGTATGGTAGATGATCGAACTCCCGCTTAACTTACTCCACCCATCAAAGACACCAAACGGAAAGAAACACAAACATGAAGCGACCAGACCATAATGGAAACCTAAACAAAGGAAGGACATAAGGACAGTTACTTTCCAACAAAATGGCCATATGGTCATCCACAATAAAAAGACACAAGTGATGCATACAGTAAGTAACAAACAACAACATAAATAAACCGCCACAGAAGAACCGCATTGGAACGGTCAGTGGAAAGATTTCCACTGGGGGGCTTAAATCGATTTTACGTGGCCACAATCCTCGCCCTTACTTCCGTCGCGATTTAGACAAATAATTTGTTCAGTCCGCATGAAAGCCTCCTAACTCATCAGTGCAACATCTCCGTGAACAAATATAATCAAAGAACCACAGAGGTGAGACAACGGTGAGGACTCGACAGCAAGAAACCATTGAAATGCTGGAGCAAAAGAAAACACGTTACAGACGAGAATAAAATCAGATAAAAACAAGTGTTGTAGATTAGGGCATATAGTGTGACACTGTTCTTACCCCTGACCTTAATGACTCTAGGTCTTGGAGGACAGGAAGATGATGGGAAAGTTGATTCCACTGTACAATGGCCTAGGGAAAAAGAGTATTCATAGTAGCTGGCTGTAGTCGGTATCTGAACGGAGTGAAGGAGATGCATATGCCTATTCAGTCTGATGGGATCGCTAATATATGTAGGGAGGAGAACAGCAACTAGACTATTTACTATTTTGTAGAATAGTATCAGGCGGGCGTCGGCTCGCCTGTCCTCAAGTGAACGCAACGCTAGTGAGTTTTGCATGCTTGTAACACTAGCATAAGTGGAGTAATTGCTATTAACCCATCGTATGGCCCGTCTTTGGACCATTTCAATTTTATTTATATAGGTCTGTGTGTATGGGCTCCACACAGGGGATGCATATTAGACTTGGGAGCGAACTAAAGTCTGATATACTGCTTCCCGAATGCCTGTGTGTTTTGTTTTGATGTTTTTTTTTTCAAGAAACCTAGTGTCCTATTTGCTGATGTTGTAATCTTATTAAAGTGGGTATTCCAGATCAGGTATTTGCTGATGTCTACGCCTAGATACTTGGCGTGATCAACTGCTTCTAATGCCTGCCCATGTAGCATGTAGATGTGCTGAGCTGGATGCCTGGATTTTGTTATGTGTAAGACTTGACACTTACTTGGATTAAAATCCATATCCCACAGGGTTTCCCATGTTTGTAAGGTGTTAAGGCCATTTTGGAGTGTGTCAGAGTCATCCTGATTATTGACTGTGATGTAAATAGCTGTATCATCAGCAAAAAGTTGGACCTGTTAGTGTATATTCTCAGGTTGGTCGTTTATGTAAAGGCGGAATAGTAAGGGACCAATCACAGAACCTTGTGGGACTCCAGATTTTACAGGGATTTCTGAGGAGTATTCGCCCTCCAGTACTGCTGTTTGAGAACGCCCACTCAGAAATGGTTTGATCCAGCACAGAGTATTGCCTCTAACACCATGCTGGTGAAGCAGCTTTAAGTGATTTACTCTGTCGAAGGCCTTACTAAAATCTAATAAAATAAGGTCAGTTTGGCGACCTTGTGAAGTGTTTCGTGCAAGCTTCTCAACTAACTGGATGAGCTAGGTTTCACAAGACCTCCTCTTTCTGAAACCATGTTGGCGGTCATAAATATATTGTTACAGTTAAGATGCTTGGACTGGCTAGAAGCTACAATGTGCTCAATCTCTTTGCAAAGAATGCATCTTAGTGATGTGGGGCGATAATCAACGGGGTCGCTCTTATCCACCTTGTTGAAGATGGGAGTAACACATGCTTTGGTCCAGTCCTTTGGGACCTGCCCTGTGTCGAATGACTTTTGTAATAAAATGGCAAGGAAAGGGGTAATTTCACTGCTTAGGTTTTCCAGAACAATGGGTTTTATGGAGTCAGGTCCTGAAGCTTTGCATGGATTTAGATTGCATAGCAATTTTAGGATGCCAGGCACCAAAATAGATATTTCGGGCATAAGTGGGTATTTGCAGGGAAGTGTAGATGGGATATATTGTTTGCTTATATTCCCATAGTCCAGCTCATTTTGTATGGACTGGGTGGCGAGCTGGCTGAGTGAGAGAGGTGATTTTTTTGTGAAGGCCTTATGAAATTGCCTGTGGATCTCTAATTTTCCGGTAGCAAACACAGTCGTCTGTGAACAGCCTTATTTCTGAGTCAATGTCAGTGGAAATATCATTGATGTACAACCAGTGGACTATGACAAAACTGGTGCCCACTCTGAAGATTCACCATTAACAACAACGCGCTGTTTTCTGTAGCAAAGAAAGGAATCTATCCATTTGAGAGTATTTCCTCCAATTCCATAACCAAAGCACTTAGATTTAAGAAGTTCATGTGGTGGGGTGTCAAAAGCTTTCTCAAAGTCCAGAATAAATGTGTCTACCTGGTCCCTTTGTCCAAGATTTTTGCCCAGTCATTAATAACTGTGCTCAACTGAGTTTCACAACAATGCCTTTTCACTTAATGCATGCTGTCTATCTGGCAAAAGTTAATGTTTATCCAAGTGGGTCATGATGTTTGGACAGACTATATGTTCAAGCAATTTACACGAAACGCAAGTCAGAGACACAGGGCGATAATTACGGGCAAGAGCCCTATCTCCGTTTTTGAAGAGTGTTCAAATGTTTGCTGGGAGCCATTCTTTTGGGATTTCACCCGTATCAAGAGAGTGTTGAAACAGGCGGGCAAAAACTGGACCTAACTCTTTTGCCAGTTCCTTCAGGACACTAGGATGCAGCTCATCAGGTCCTAAAGCTTTAATGGGGTTTAAAATAGAAGTGGAGGCAATGATCAGGAATCGATACAATCAACCCACAGCTCCCATCAGAGACACCAAAGGGAAAAAAACACAAACATGAAACAACAGACCTAATGGAAACATCAATAGCGGAAAGCCAAAAGGACAGTTACTTTCCAACAAAATGGCCAATAGGCTATCCAAAATAAAATAATATAAGCGACACAACGCCTTTAAGTTACTTGATCACTCCTGCCGATGATTCAACACTATTTTCCATGAATGGGGGCCGATCTACTAGTCAAAGGAACCTCCGTGAACTGAGTGTTATTAAACGCATCATAGAATTGACCAACTAGTTCCTCTGCCCTTTCAGAGTCTGATTCAGCAACCCCGTTCTCTCCTGTTTTTTTTTAAGGTGTGGGATACCTTGCCTGTCTTTCTTCTGGCTATTGATATATCTGTAGAAGTCTTTTGGTTTTGTCTTTACATCTCCTATCAAGTTATTCACATACATAGCATGCTGTTTTTTTATATGTCAGTCTTGTTTGTGTCGCTTATACTATTTTGTTTTGGGTAGCCAATTGGTCATTTTGTGGGAAAGTAACTGAAGGGGTCAGTGCAACAAAGGACCTAAGTCCACTTTTGGGCAAAATCGAGTTAACCATTATACCATGCAGAAAACCCAATTCCTTATCGTATTAGCTCCCTTTGACCATAGAATTGTTTCAGAAATTCAAAATAAATAGTTATAAACGAATTACACGAAGCGCCTAACTCCATTTTGGAGGTTTGTGCAACACAGGACCCAACTCCATGAATTCATTATTCGAGTTTATTTCAAAGTTTCATTATTTACCAAAATCAGTTCTCATCCTTTAAGCTGAAATGAGCAACCATTCATTACCAGCCCGATAGAGTAAGTTCTGTAATTTTAACATGGACTGAATTTTGACGATGGAGTTAGGACCTTTGTGTAATTAAAACTGATGCAAAACTGCGAAAATTATGCGTAATGTATGATACATTCACATTTCCACTATTTTTCTCTTAAGATATAATGTTTGCGCACATAATCAGCTACTTTGCTATCTCTGATGTACTGTAATACACTTTCTATATGCCATTTTCATATTAATGAAATTTGGAGTTGGACCACTTTTTGCACAGACAAACCGGCAGAAATCAATATTTTTCCACTTTAAGCAGTGAAATTATCACAACATCTCTTAAATTCAACATTTCTCAAAGTACCTTGTCATTGTATGAAAGAGAAATCAACTTATTTTGAGTTTCGTAAAAATTGTTTTTCACATTTGTCTCGAAATAATGAAAACTGGACTTAGGTCCTTTGTTGCACTAGCCCCTTCAACTGTTTGCTTTCCGCTTTTGATGTTTCCATTAGGGTCTGTTGTTTCATGTTTGTGTTTCTTTCCCTTTGGTGTCTCTGCTGGGAGCTGTGTGTTAATTGTATCGAACCCTGATCATTGCATTCACTTCTATTTTGATCTCACGTCTCAAGTTTTCAGATTTTGTCCTGAGTTTACCTATTCCCATCTTTTTTTCCTTTGCATGAATCTTATTTCTTCTGCGAATTTTTCTTCTTATCTCTGGTGTGATCCAGGGAATCGAAGATACAGATCTACTAGTTTTTGAGCGGATTTGATTTTCGACCGAAGTCAGGATGAAAGAAGGCATCAAATCAAAGTTCTCATGGACAGACCGAGCATCTGAATGACCATTCAAGTATTTCTCCTTTGCAAATCTGAGCGCATCCTTCCTCATAGTTTCATAGTCACCTTTTTGGTACGAATACACCTCCCCCACAGATCAAATTGAACACTTTTATAAACAATGAGCTCTTTAAAAAAGAAATATCTGTCTCAAATAGGTGGTAGCTCAGTTGCTCAAACCTGACGTATAAGTCGTCAGTAGGTCATCCAGCCAAACGAGGCTATAACAATACTTTCCGGGAATCCCCATACCCCCATAAACGCCTTTAAATGCCACAAAATATCTAACTTCAATCCATAGGACTTGGAAAAAAAGTAAGGGCGAAACGACACACCAAAACAGGGCGAAACGACCCTGGGGCAAAAAGACCCAGGGCGAAACGACCCACGACCTAGAAAAACAAAAAGGTCACAAGGAAAGCAAACAGACCCCCAGAAAAAATAAAATAAAATAAAATAAAACATATTTATATATACTTAGTCAAAAAAGTAACTATACCAACTTTCGGGTGAAACTCACTAGATATCTTGCAGCTATTGAGGTGAATTTGGCTGTAGACATTTAAATTGGACGTTTAGCTAGAGAATGCTCAAACTTGTATTTGCCCATACCTTTCTGCTCCAGAGTTGTCTTGCAATATGTGCCTAGAAAGATTTTGGTAGAAAATGGACATTGCGCATGCGCAGAAAGCTCTTTTTGTCTAAGATGGAAGACAATATTCTCTGAACATCGGATAACACTTTACTTTTACAATATCTGATGATCTCGCATTATAAGCGAGGTTTTAATTTGTGAAATTCTCAAATTATCTCCCTTGCAATTAAAAATATAGCAATTTTCGAACTGCTGTATTTTTTATTCCTGTCAATCATTTTTTGCCATTCGTTCAAAAACGCTTTGTGTCCACCATTGCTGTTCATCGTGATGGTAAAAATACAGAAAATTCATGTAGCATGTAGCACTACCGATTGCGATTTTCTAAGGAGTTCCCATTGAAAGCAGCATTTGCACACAACTTCTAAGAATTCAGGTCAATATGCCATAGCCTGTTTCTCGTAGCTGATGGAACTAAAGTTCCAAATCTTTTGTGAATAGACACAAATGGTATCTAAAGACATGTAACATGTATCCAATTTAAGAAATGTAGGGTACAGGGAAATTTTGTGATGTTAAATCATAGCATGTTTTAATGATTTTCTCTGCAAAAATGACATAGTGACCCCTTGGGTGTTTAAAGCAATAGTCTACGATGATGTGTGTACGAAAACAAAAACGAATGGTGCTTTTGCACGGAAAAATGAGCCTTCTTATCAAAACATAACAAACTTTGTGTACTTTTTATCTGTAGTAGCTATAGTAACAGAAGCAATTTTACGTATAGGAACTTTTTTGACTGAGTATATATAAGTCACAATTAGCATTTCTTGGCCAAAAACGTACACTATTCCAAACCAAGACATAGATATTATAGCAGTGGGAGACAACATGCGCAAAACGGAGCAAAAAAACATGCGAAAAGCTCCACACAAAACAAAGAATTAAAACAATCACTGCAAATAAGGGTAAAAAGCTTTCCGGAAAAAAGACTAGTCATCACGGAAACACGCCTATGTAATTTTGACCGTTTCTGTCAATATATATTAATTTGTCACTTTAATGTGTTTTTTTCCTCATTATATATTTATTGGTCACTATTATGGGGTCATTTTGCTTTTTTGGGGTCTTTTTGCGCCTTTTTGCATCTTTCTGGGTTACACATATGCAGGCTTACGAGAAAGGGCGCTGTTAAAGTTTTATTTTTCTCTCAATATATATATCAATTTTCTCTATACTGTGATCTTTTTATTGTTTTTTTTTATATAATTTTGTACTTATTTGTCTTTATAATGGGGTGTTTTTGCTTTTCTGGGGGTCATTTTTCGTCTTTTTGCACCGTTTTGCGTCTTTTCGCGTAGCACAGATGCAAGCTTACGTGACAGGGCGCTGATGTTTTGTACTAATATACATTAATTTATCACTATAATGGGGTCTTTTGGGGTGGGGAAGGGGGGCGTCTTTTTGTACCTTTTTGCGTCTTTCTGAGTTTTTCCGGTGTTTAGGCTACCCCTTTCCGGAGACAGTTCACCGCCACAACACACTTTTCTTATTCACGAATGGAGATATTGGAAGATATTCTGGAATGCTCACATTCTCGGTGCTGGAGACTTCAGTTGAAGAGCAAGATACTGAACATTCCAGAAAGAATAAAGAAGCTCCTGAAAAGCCACATTTTCTCGATGTCAAAGGTGTTTACATACAGGGTTGTTCATCACTGGAATTTTGAATATTTTATAGTATATAGTGAGTGAGCGAGTGTTTGAGTTTTACGTCCCACCAACAGCTAAGGTCATACGGAGGAGGGACCTCGGTTTAAAGACTCATCCGAAGGTCTGAAGAGGCCCGGGCTATCGCATATAGTGGATGCTACGTGCAGACTGTGTATGGTTGCAGCAGAAACTCGACAGCACTTTATCGTTGAGTGCTCAATATACGTGACAGAAAGGTACTCTGATAAACAGTTCTCCCTGATGAAGTGAAGCATAACTTAAGTATCTCGGAACTGTTTACTCAACTCACCTAGATGCCTTATTTTATGTGTCACCCTAGATGCCTTATTTTATGTGTTCGACAGCTCCGGAGATTGTCGAACTGTGCTCAAGAGAATATATAGAACATATTCACAGGAAGAGAATTGTGAGGCTGATCCAGATTTCACTGTGTTAAATTTTATTTATAATACTAGTTTTAACGCCAACTGTAAATAACCTTCACCAGTATATGAACATTGTAAACATTTAGAACGCATTGAAAATACCCTCGCACCTTATGATGGTGCGTCGATAAACCAACGGGGGGGGGGGAACTACGAAGTTAATAGAACTATGTCCCTTTTGGGGTTTTGTTATGAAAGAGACTTCATGATGTCCCTTTCCGTTGAAACCCAATCTAAAATCATTGAAGCCTTTAGCTCGAATTCCAGTTTTTGGTTGAGTTATTAAATATTGACAACACCTGTTTCGATGGTTTGATCAGTCAAATTTACACCCCCCACCAGAACTTCAGTTTAAGAAAGCAAATTCTTCTGATACCGAGGCCCCGTTTTTTTTTATTTACATCTATCTATTGTAGATGGGTTTGTTTCTTGCAAAATTTATAATAAGCGCGATGATTTTGATTTGGAGATTGTAAATTTTCCTTTATTTGATGATGATGTTCCTCGTGCGGCATCCTATGGCTTTTATATTTCGCAATTAATACGATTTGTCAGAGAGTCTAGTCATGTAACTGACTTCAACACTCGTAATAAATTGTTAATTGCTTAATCATTGTCATCGGTATCATAAACAACGTAAAGCCTTTTCAAAATTTTATAGACGCCATTCCGATTTTTTTTTTCAAAATTAAGTGTTGGACTTAGATCTCTTCTGCAACAAGGTCTATCGGAACCCGATTTTTATGGTGACTTAATATATAAATTCAGAAAAATATATAAATGCAAAGACGTCAGCACCCCGTTTCGTAAAATCATTTTTTGATATAAAAAGATAGGGTACAACATAAATGTTATACGACAAACTGCATGCATGGTAGTTAACCCTGTCACTGTTTACAAATTTACTTCCCCCGGTGGGTCAGGCCATCGTAAAGGCTTATTGACAATAAGAGCGAATATAATTCTATGTAATGTTGGTTGGTACCTGATGCTGTCTCTGGTCGGGCCCATCGGAGTCTAACTGTTGGTCTTCTTTTGCTCCAGCATGTCAGTGGTTTCTTGCTGTCGAGTCCTCACCGTTGTTTCATCTCTGTGGTTGTTTGATTTTTAAGCCCCCCCCCCCCACCCCAGTGGAATTCGTTTCACTGACCGTTCCAAGGCAGTTCTTCTGTCGCTGTTTATTTTTTGTCATGGTTTGTCTTTGGGTGTTTGTGTCGCTTATATTATTTTATTTTGGATAGCCTATTGGCCATTTTGTGGGAAAGTAGCTGTTCTTTTGGCTTTCCGGTATTGATGTTTCCATTAGGGTCTGTTGTTTCATGTTTGTGTTTCTTTCCCTTTGGTGTCTCTGATGGGAACTGCTGGTTAATTGTATCGATTCCTGATCATTGCCTTCACTTCTTTCTAAAAATACCGAAGCAGGTTTCATCGGCGTTGTCCACGTGCGTTTGAATGGCCAATAAAAGCAAACCTTGTGCAAAACAGGTTTTTCGTCATTAGCCCATACGACACAAATTATTCCACTTAATAACTTTGCATAGGCTCATTTCCAACTAAAAGGGGATGAGGCATACTTAATTTGTTGTTTGTTTTGACACAATTCATGTATTTGGTTTAGTCATAGTGCCAGGTCATCACGAAAAACGCCTATATAATTCTGACCCCATTGAACCCCACTTTTATATAGTAAAAGTGGGGTTTCCAGGGGTAAACGTTATTATTTTTCTTATTTCTGCTCTAACCTATAGATTGTGGGTACTCGTTAGAACCGCCTCGAGTACAACAATCTATATTTTGAGCAGAAATAAGAAACATATCACAATCTTTCATCTTAAAATTTTCGTGTTTTTTTTTCAGAAGTAAAGTTTACAATGCATTTGTATAGGCATGTTTTCGTAATGTCATGAGACACAATGGGAATCGCTTTAGAAAATCTTTGCGGACTTCTGTAAACTCGTGTGGAGGGGACTCTAGTGAGTACACACAAGTTCGAAGGGCAGCGTCTGATCTGTATCTAAATTGTTTATCTGCCTGTGCGATATTGTACAAACTGGACTACTCTCGATAAGAGCATCCACGCATAGGTTGATTGGTGAGCTCATGGCTCTCTGTGCACTCACAGCAAGTTGTACTTGATGGCCAAGCGTCCGATCCAGTCCCTGTTTTATCTTGTGTTCCTCAATGGCCGGTACTTGGACAGGTCCTTTTCTTCGTATTCATTAATTGAGCCCCGTCAAGCTTTGTGTCTTCGAGCATTCCGTCATGACAAATTTTAACTGCGCATGCCCAACCATTCAGAGGGACCAAGGATATGGCTCTCTGTCTGAAGGTTCCTCTTGATTTACTGCTTGTATGAGCGAGCAGCGAAAGTTCTGGCGAGACTGCGCGGATGCGCAGGCTCGCCTGAACCTTCGCTGCTCGCATAGGCGATAAGTACCAAAATCGCTTGGCGGGGCCCAATTATCTTCCTGATAATATCAGGCCAGATTATTTCCTATGTTGGAACATATACTCTCCTTCTGACTGTCTTATCTTACAAGATGACCTGGACAGGCTAGCACAGGGGGAGGCCGATTGGCAGTTGAAGTTCAATGTGGCCAAATGTCAAATCACAGAAATACGCCAGTATAATTATGACCCTCTTGAACCCCGCTTTTATGCAGTATAACGGACCCGTTAACCTTATTTTTCTTATTTCTGCTCTAAAATAGAGATTGTGGATTGTGCTCTAAAATGGAGATTGTGGCTCTAACTGTTGATGTTCAACATTTCAGTAGTTCCTTGCTGTCGACTCCTCACTGTTGTTTCATCTCTTTGGTTGCTTGATGTTTGTGTTCATGGAGATGTCGCACTGATGGGTTAGGAGGCCTTCATGCGGACTGAACAAATTATTTGTCTAAATCGCGACGGAAGTAAGGGCGAGGGTTGCAGCTGCGTAAAATCGATTAATGCACCCCCACCCCCAGCCACCCACCAGGGGAATTTGTTTCACTGGCCTTTCCAAGGCGGTTCTTTTGTCGCGTTTTTTTAAGTAATGGTTAGTCTTTGAGTGTGTGTATCGTTTGTATTTTTGTCTTTTGGATAGCCAATTGACCATTTTGTGGGAAAGTGACTATCCTTTTGGCTTTCGCTATTGATGTTTCCTTGGTGGTCTAGTTATTTCATGTCTGTGTTTTTTCCCTTTGTATTTCATGTCTGTGTTTTTTCCCTTTGGTGTCACTGATGGGAGCTGTGGGTAATTGTACCGATTCCTGATCATTGCCTTCACCTCTATTTCGTTAGAACCGCCTCGATGAGGCGGTTCTAACATGTACGCAAAATCTATATTTTGCGCAGAAATAAGAAAAATATGACACTTTGTCATCTGAAATATTCGTTTTGTCGGCGATAACATTGACAATGTATTTGAACCAGTGCTTCAGCTGAAGTGCACGACCCGCCGGATGCTTTTAGCTTTATGAGTGTTACCATATATGGGTATGGCGGCCATTTTGGTCATGTGACCTGGACCTAAAACGGTTCCCCCAATAAATGCGCCTTATCGTAAGGAGCAAAAATATATCTTATACTTTAGTACTGTATTCTGAATCGTTTGCAGGCTAAAATGCATTCTCACTTTTCCAATACAAAAGCATATGTGCCAAAGTTTGACCTAGGCACAAAGAAGGTCAAGGTCAACCCAGGGTCACCATTTTAGCAATTTATGATGGGTCTACGTCCCAGATGCTATTTATCAAGTTTCGTGGAAATCTGCCCAGTGGTTCTGGAGAAGACACTTTTTGAAGGGTTTTTACCATATATGGCTTGGCGGCCATTTTGGTCATGTGACCTGGATCCCATGAGAAATTTTGGTTTCTCCCATCCCATAGAGGCTCCATATGAAATTTGACTTCAATCGGCCCAACGGTTTCCGAGGAGAAGCAGTTTTTTTGTCAAAAATTGTTTAAATATTCCAAGCGGTTAAGTCACTATCACCAATTTTCACAAACGGGTTACGGACGGACAGACAGACTGACAGAATATGACACGGTGATTTTAGGGCACTCTTAGAAATCAACCGACTTCAGTCGGTCGCTTTTTCTGCGGGTCGTGCAATAGGTGTGTTTTCGTAACAAGCATGTTTACTCAGCAAAATAACTTAGTATCACCATCACTGAGGATCTTGATTTGGGTCTGCATACAGTCGAACTTCAGTAGCTCGAACACGTTTTGCACAACGAAAATCTGTTCGAGACAGGGATAGTTCGAGCCACTGAGGGTAACTACCAGGAGGCATAACGGGGTTAATTTTGGGACATATTTTCGGCGTTCTATGATGAAAATGTATTATGTGTGTACTCATTAGAATCGCCTCCGATGAGGCGATTCTAATAAGTGCACACAGCATACATATGCAAGATAAAAGTCGAAAATCTCCTTAATTATTCCGCACTACTTCTTATGTAGAGGAACTATCCAGGGGCTCAAAACGGGTTCGAATCAGCCATGGTAAACGAACCATCGGTGTTCGAGCCATCGAAGTTCAACTGTATTTCAGAGATAATATCCAAAAACAACTGGGACATTTGGATTTCTTAGATGTAATTTGGCTTTTGCACTTAGGCAGACAAAGGATGTTGCATACAACACATTTGTTCGCCCTAATCTGATGCATACAGTACATCACCTATTTGGCATCTCCATGTTAAAACTCAGCTTCAGCAGGCATATTGAGAATGTAAAGAGGACAGCTGATCGATGGACTTGCCGGCGATGGCGACATAAAAGTGGCGTCGGTGATATGTTTAGCGAGTTGGAGTGGCCGTCCCTTGAGGTCCGACGTGAGCAGTCCTCTGTAACCTACTTTTATAAGATACGCTCTGGTAAAGTGCCTCTCATTAAAATAGATACTTGAGCCCTGAGACAGTTTTAACCTGAACAAGCACACCTAAAGTAAACAACATGCAATACCGTAGATACCAGAATAGAAGTAACGGCAATGATCAGGAATCGATACAATTACCCCACACCTCCCATCCTAAAGGAAAGAAACACAAACATAAAATAACTTCACCATAATGAAAACGTCACAAGCAGAAAGCCAAAAGGACAGTTACTTTCCCACAAAATGGCCGAACGGCTGTCCAAAATAAAAAACAAAAACAAAATAAAAACGTTTTTAGCAATACGTACATGCAAAACGAACTACAACAGTATTAAACCACGACAGAGGAACCGTCTTGGAACTGTCAGTAAAAGTTTTTTATACTATGGGTCTTAAAACAGTTTTACGTTGCCACACTCCTCACCCTTGGTGTGTGTGTGTGTGTGTTTTACGTCCCACTAACATCTAAGGTCATACGGAGATGGGACCTCGGTTTAAAGATTCACCCGAAAGTCTTGAGAAGCCCGGGGTCGAACCCACGATCCCTGGTTTATATAAAGACGAGTAGCTTAACCTCTACACCACAGAGGCTTCTTGGTTCTGTTGTGGTCACAACAAATATATGTTCGTTCGGCATGGAGGATTTCTGACTCATCAGTGCAACATCTCCGAGAAGAAAAAGTTCAAACGAATGTTGACGTCTATGTAAAAAATAGAAAATACATGAAGATGATATGTCTAAATAGGTTTTGTCTGGCAGTTGGGGTAGAGATGGGTGAGGGTATGTGGATGGGGGCCCGGTTATTTCTGTTAATTATAATCTCAACATATTAATATAAAGTTATAAGCCCGAGGATTGCAAAACCTTCACGAAGACATGTGTGAATCAGCGAAGACTCAGATCAGGCTGCGGAACTCGATAGGCAGTCAGCTCAACCTGCTAATCGCCACCATCTGTGGTCGCGGAGATATTTAAGAGACCCTGGGTGGACTGGCTGGGGGTAGGCTCTGGTCTGTGTCTTTGCTTGTCATACAGGTTGTCTTGCAAGTTTTGCTTTGCCCTCATCCTTGCAGAGTCAATATTAGAATTGGCATCACGCAAACACGCCTATATAAATTTGACCCCCTTGAACCCCACTTTTATATAGTAAATTCTGATTTAATTTCAAAATTCAATATTGGACTTAAATCTCTTCTGCAACAAGGTCTATCGGAACCCGAATTTTATGGTGACTTAGTATATAAATTCAGAAAAATATATAACCGCAATGACTTCAGCACCCAATTTCGTAAAATCATTCTTCGATATAAAAAGATTGGGTACAACATGGATATTATACGACAGACTGCATGCATGGTAGTTAACCCAATCACGGTTGGCAACTTTGCTTCCCTCTTTAATTGCACGCCGGTGGGTCAGGCCTCAGATTCTATGACGGCTCCACGTAAAGGCTTATCGAGAATTAGAGAGATAATGTTGGTTGGTGCCTGATGCTCTGTCTCTGGTCGGGCTCATCGGAGTCTAACTGTTGGTTTTCTTTTGCTCCAGCATTTCAGTGGTTTCTTGCTGTCGAGTCCTCACCGTTGTCTCACCTCTGTGGTTCTTTGATTTTTGTGTTCACGGAGATGTTGCACTGATGAGTTAGGAGGCCTTCATGCGGACTGAACAAATTATTTGTCTAAATCGCGACGGAAGTAAGGGCGAGGATTGTGGCCACGTAAAATCGATTTAAGCCCCCCAGTGGAAATCTTCCACTGACCGTTCCAAGGCGGCTCTTCTGTGGCGATTTATTTATGTTGTTGTTTGTTACTTACTGTGTGTATCACTTGTGTCTTTTAATTTGGGATGGCCATATGGCCATTTTGTGGGAAAGTAACTGTCCTTATGGCCTTCCTTTGTTTAGGTTTCCATTATGGTCTGGTCGCTTAATGTTTGTATTTCTTTCCCTTTGGTGTCTTTTATGGGTGGAGTAAGTTAATTGTATCAATTCCTGATCTTTGTTTTACTTCTACTTAACAGGGATAAATCTTATTTTTCTTATTTCTACTCTAAAATATAGATTGTGGGGTACTCGTTTGAACCGCCGCGATGAGGCGGTTCTAACGGACCCACAATCTATATTTTGAACAGAAACAAGAACATTATCACATTTTTTCATTTTAGTTTTTTTCGGCGGTAATGTTTACAATGTATTTGTATAAGCGTGTTTTCGTAATGGACACGTGGCATTCATTCACCGGGATCTGTGGTTATGGGAAGTTAGTCCCTAGCTGTCAACAAAAAGGTAAACTTAGCTACACAATCCTCCGCACCTTCAGCTGTGGAAATGATCGAATCGGGAAGGGCATTCCAATCACTAATGGTTCACGAGAAGAAAGAATCTTCTTTCAGTAGGTGTCTGCAACGCTAATGAATGATGGTTTCTACAGCGCTTAGCTGGGAGAACAAGATCATCTGTTGGACTGCTAGCAGCACCCTTTAGACCTTTGTATGATAGTTTGAACCTACCGTCTCTTCTCCTTTTCTTGAGAGACGCCTATCTTAATGTTCGTAGTATTCCAGCCATTCTCCCAGTTCCATAGCAGTAATTGCTTGAAACAGATCTAGCAGCTCTTTTCTGAACTTTTTCAATTTCTTCGCTAAGGACCACTCCATTGGGATCCCAGATACAACGTAGTGTAACGAATTTTCTGCCGAGTTATAACTTCAGTCTCAGCTAGTGAGATACAATATATGAAAGAGTACGTATATTAAAATTTTCCTTTGGGCTACCTTGCCTGTTGATTAGTATAAATGATTTCTAAAATGATTTGGAGCGAAAAAAAATCAGTGTTCAATCACAACATTTAAACTTGCTAAAACTTTAAGCTGAGTCCTTACTCTTATGTATACACTTTATCAAAACAAGTTACGACAACACTCTCTGTCATATACACATCTGTTCTGCCAAATCCTTAGTTGCAGCAAATTGAGTCACGACTTATAGTTCCGTCAACTTACAGCTGCAACACACTTGGACACAACTTACTTCAAGGCTCAAATCAAGAATTAGATAGATGCAGACAGGTCACTAATGTCTACTACTTATAGTCCCTCTTCTGTGAGCTGTGCGTACTGAAGAACCCGGGTAATAAGTTGAGACATTTCGGCCCTGAGCTTCTTACCAACTAATTCTAAAGCCTTAATAATACAATAAATAATAATTAGCAATTATTATTTATTTCTTTTACGATGTGCTCTCTTCTGCGGCTAGAGACATTCTGACCTGCTACTGTGTTGCAGGCCTTTATATACCGATTGTTCGCACGCCACCTATCGGCATATATTACCTTCGTCAATCTCCGGATTTCTTACGGAAAAGTACGATCTATGTTAACTGAGTGTTTATCTGATTTTTATATAGACAGGTGTGCTTTTTGACATTAGGATAGTTAAAAATAAACAAGGAGAATAATTTCAAGGTAAGAAAACTTCTAGATACCTGTTAAATACTCAATAAACCTGATCCCGATCCGCTTTGTAAAATTTGTCTACTTTCGCTTTTGTACTTCCGGGAGTAAATTGGGTGTGAATAATTACCGATATCAGCGAGTACCCCCAGGGGTGTGAATAATTACCGATATCGCTACATTACCCACGCCTCCGGGTACATGCGTCCCGCATGTATATAATTTCTACATCCTTTTACATATATATCTTAACCTGGTCTTGATAAAGAGATAGTACAACATTATCTTAAACATGTTATTATTATTAATAACCATAAATCAAGAACCTTGTATCGTTCAATGTATGGGTTGTATCATAGCACTACTGATGCTATCTTTAACCTGTGAGTACTAATATAGCACTACCAGTGCTATCTCCAATTATAAAACTTATGGTATGTTTCTCATACTGTATAGAAGAAAAATAAAATAAAATCGGTCTCAATCCTTTCCTTAAGGATTAATGCTACCCTGCTTATCTGTTTGAGTGCTTCTTCTCATACATAACTTTTTCTCTTAATATCTAATTCTGCATTTTAGATAAGTCTTTATCCACTTTTACTATTATTCTCTCTTTCTGAATATGCAGCTGAACACCTCTTGGGTCAAGGATTTCCTGTCCCAGAAAGTCTGCCAAAGTAAAACTTATGTCACAGGCGGAGATTGTCCCTATGTTTACGCTTGTAGTCGACAACATTTCTTCCTCATCTTTTACTACTCTCAGTGTTTGTTTGGTGGTTCCTGTTCCCTTAACAGTGAATTCTATTTCTAACTTTCCTTTCGTACTTAACACAGTTTTGTCAGTTTGCTTCTCTGAGCGACTTACATCTGAAACTGAACAATCCATTTTTGAAATAGTCTCGCTTGAAACTTTCCTTTCATTCTTCTCAGCTACCTTAACATTACTGTTCACAACAATTTCCTTTCTATCAGATCCTTTATTAGAGAGGTTATTATTCTGATCAGTTCTGATAGCGCTGTCATGTTTGCAAGATTCTTCCGAAGTTATCGTAGCTGAAGGCTTACTCTTTTTAATGGGAGCCATAACAGGCATTGGCTCACAAGGCTTTCTATAAAGTCTCCCCGTGCGAATATCATTCACTTTTCTCTGGTCGACTTCTTCTATATCGAAATCTGGTTCCTGATCCTAGTCACTATTGTACCCTTCCTTTTCAACAGTATCACTGGAACAAATAGAACTCGCGTCTGTCTTTTCTTTAGGCTGAAACTTTGAGGTAGTCACAGTCGTCAAGGGGTGCTTTCTCTTTTGATGTGTTTTCAAATATGCTTTCTCCTTGAAGTGCTTACCACACGTATCACATTGAAATCTCTTATTGTAGCATATTTCCATATGGGTTCCAAAACTTTCTTCGGGCCCAATATGCTTCTTGCAGTGATGGCACAATGGTCCAATGGCTTTCCTAGGCGTTGTTTTCAGCTGTGGCATCTTGTCCCTGAAAAGAGATGAAACATAATCTTTAAACCATACAGGTTTTCGCCTCTGCCTTCCAAACCTACTAAAATCTTCTTCGAGTAACTCTGCATCATTTTGCCCAGTTATAACTGAATCCTCAGGCATTGCAGTTTCAGTAAAGTAGAAGTAAAACAAAGATCAGGAATTGATACAATTAACTTACTCCACCCATAAAAGACACCAAAGGGAAAGAAATACAAACATTAAGCGACCAGACCATAATGGAAACCTAAACAAAGGAAGGCCATAAGGACAGTTACTTTCCCATAAAGTCTTCTCTTTGGACACTACCATTTATTTCAACCTCACCACTTAACATCTGGGATCGGGAAAGTTTTGAGTCTATCTATATGTATAACTTGATGCGTGTCATTTCGGCCACAGTTGACAACATAAAGCACTTCACAGAGCTTTTCTTTAATTTGATAAGGACCCCGCCAGAAAGAGCAAAACTTTGATGACTGACCTACTTGTTTGACTGGGAATAGGACATACACCTTATCGTTTACTTCGAATTTCTCATAGCTGGTTTTACGGTCATGATACTGTTTTTGTCTATATATTGAAAGACCAGTGTTCTGTCTGACAAATGTATGGGCAAACTCTAAATTTTCTTTTAAAAGGCCAAACCCAGTTATTTGCTGGTTGCGTTTTTAAGCTGGGCGGAAGTTCGAAACAGATATCAAGAGGAGTGCTAGTTTCGCAAACCCAACATAAGCATATTCGGTGACATCCCGGTTGTTTCGTGTTCTGTACACCTATATGCCATCATGACGTATGGAAGCAAAGAATCCCAGTTGCGATGGTTATCCTCAATAAAAGTGCTTAACATTGCGCATAAAGTTTTGTTGAACCTTTCGACCATGCCATCCGACTGGGGATGGTATGGTGTTGTTCTTGTTTTATCTATCTGCAATAAATCACACATTTCAGTAAACAAATTACTAACAAATTGCCTCCCTTTATCTGAGTGAATTTTACTGGGAACCCCAAAACGTGCTACAACTTCCTCAACTAAAATTTTGGCACATGTTTTAGCTTCCATGTTCGGCATTGGAAAACTCTCTGTCCACTTTGTGAAATAATCTGATATAACCAGTATATACTTATTGCCGTTTTCTGTCACGGGCAATTCTCCAAGTATATCAATCGCAATACGTTCCATCGGATATCCACTTCGAACAACTTGCATCGGTGCCACTCTAGTCGGAATTGGGTTTTTCCTTTTAGCACATTTTTCACAACCCCCTATATATGTACGCACATCATTCTGAAGGCCTGGCCAATGGTATGCTTGGCGTATTTTGCTCAATGTTTTTTCTTATTCCTAAATGACCAGAAGCTTTGATATCATGTGAATATTGCAGAACTTGTCTCCTTAGATTAAGTGGTACAATAGCTTGCCATATAACAGTATCTGTTCCAAGCACATTCCAGCGTCTAACTAAGAGATCATTCTGTGTATCAAGTCTTTCCCATTGATTGACCAAAGTTTTAATAAACCAACTTTCACTCGAAATCAGTTCTAACTTGGGTTTTTCCCCACTTTCCAACCACTGTTTTATGATATGCGTGTCTCGATTTTCTGTTTGTGCTTTTCGAAGATCATTACACGCAACTTCAACTGTGTTCATAGTATCATGTAACTGATTCAACACGTGAGGAGCATCGGTCGGCTTCTCTTCATATTTACCACATTATCTACAAGGAATTCTACTGACTCCATCGGCATTTCCGTGCGCTCTGCCAGGCCTATGTTCAATCTCTATGTCAAATGACGATAAGAACTCTATCCATCTAGCAACCTGTCCCTCTGGACTCTTGAAACTCATTAACCATCTCAGAGAGCTATGATCAGTTCGTACCCTAAATTTCTTCCCATAAAGATAATGTGTGTGTGTGTGAATTCGGGTTTAACGTCGCTTTCAACAATTTTTCAGTCATATCACGACGGTGTCTGGTTGCGACAGGGAGCTCAATGCTCACGTTTATAGTGCTGCCTCACTGAAGTATCATGTCCCAGACACATTACATGATACCACACCCAGTCACATTATCCTGACACTGGGTCGACCAGTCCTAGCTCTACCCCGTAATTCTGAGTGCCAAGCGAGGAGCAGCTAGTACCATTTTTAACGACTTTGGTATGTCGCGGCCCGGGATCGAACCCGAGACCTCCCGTTCCCCGGAGCGGACACTCTACCAACTGAGCTATCGGGGCCGGTCCCATAAAGATAATGTCTGAAATATTTTACAAAATATACCAGTGCTAATAACTCTTTTCTTGTTACGCAATATCTGCGTTCTGTTTTAGTCAGTGTTCTACTGGCATACGCCACTACACACTCCCCATTTTCTGTATTTTGAGAAAGCACTGCTCCAATACTAATGTCACTTGCATCAACATCTAAGGTAAAACTCTTTGAAAAATCTGGGTGTATCAAAATTGGTGCCTCCACCAACTTTTTCTTTTTCTGAACGAGGCAGCACATTCCTCTGACCAAACGGAAGGTTCCTTCTTTTTTTGTAAGCTTGTATAAAGGTTTTGCCGTTTCTGAAAATTTATAAACGAATCGTCTGTAATAGCTACATAGGCCAAGAAACGACCTAGTTTCATGCACATTCTTTGGCTCAGGCCATTCTTCAATGCATTTTGTTTTATTTGGGTCTGTTTTAATTCCGGTTTCTGAAATAATATGGCCAAAAATTCAACTACGTGAGCGAACAACTTATATTTTCTTGGTTTTAATTTTAGACCTGCTTGAAGAAATCGGTTGAATATTAAACTTAGATTTTCTATCATATCTTCGAAGGTTTTGCCACTAACGATGATGTCATCTAAGTATATAAGACATACTTGCCAATGTAAGCCGGCCAGTACAATCTCCATGAGTCTTTCAAAGGTTGCCGGTGCGTTGCAGAGGCCAAACGGCATAACATTAAATTCAAAGAGTCCTTTTCTACTCGTGAATGCTGTCTTTTCTCGATCGTGGGGGTCTGTTTCGACTTGCCAATATCCTGCATTGAGATCTAAACAAGTAAACCATTTGGCACCTGCTAACTGATCTAAAGACTCATCAATGCGGGGTAATGGATAAGCGTCCTTAATAGTAACATCATTTAACTTGCGGTAATCTACACAAAATCTGTTTGACCCATCTTTCTTCCTTACCATCACGATGCTACTGGCCCAAGGACTAGTCGATGGTTGAATGATGTTTTCTTTTAACATGCTGTCAATTTGGCTGTCAACTTCTTCTGACATATGTACTGGTACTCTTCGAGGTGGCTGCTTGATAGGCCGAGAATTTCCTGTGCGAATCTTATGTTTTATTATACCCGTTCTCCCTATATCATAATCAGATTTTGAAAATACTTCTGAATAGTTGTAGAGCAACTTACTTACTTGACGCTGCTGTTGAATGCTCATACCTTCCACGGTCCTTTCATATAAGTCTCTCAAATGATCAGGTACAGCCTTATTTTCACACTTTGGGATTTCTTTTACCTTCTGTACTGTACTTACAGGGCTTAAAGTCGCAATTTTTGTGGCCGGATACAAAGTTGCAGACTCATTTGATAAATTCATCACCCGAACCGGTGTTTTATCCTGGTCATAAGCTAGACTTCTGGCGATCAGCAGAGATGAATTTTCTTGCTTCAATGTTGTTGGCTCTAATAAGCATAAGCCAATTTCCCTGGGTTCGCGGTCAACTACTTTTCCTTCAATTATCATTTCAGACATAGCGGGGATTTGCGTTTTAGAAGATACAACTACGCGATAGCATCCTGCTGATTTATTTTGAGTTAACTTGCAATGTTTGCCTTGAATCACCATGCTACTTTTTGCCACATCAATCTGACATTTATTCTTTGCTAGGAAATCTAACCCTATTATTAGATCAACATCAGTTTTAGCCACAACAATATTGCATGGACAAAGAATCCCATTTATCTCAATGAAAACACAAGTTTTGCCCTCTATTTCAACTGGTTCACTTGATGCTGTGAATACACTGGAATCAAACTTTTCCAGTTCCGTAGATGTACTTGTTTTTATAGTTTCCCACATACATCGAGACACAATTGTCAATGTGGCTCCAGTATCAATTAAACACTCTGCTGGAATATTGTTGATCTTACATGAAGCACAAAGTCCGGCTCCCGTACTAGCTATGTGTTTTGTTTGTTGCACTTTTGTTTCCAGGTTTGTTTTCTTTTCCTGTCTTTCAGGGCATGTTCTTTGTAAATGCTTCTCCGAAGCACAGATCCAACATTTTCGTCTATAGTTAGTTTGCTGTTCTCTCGGTTTATTCTGCCGATTACGATTTTGAGACTCGAAACTGGGTACATTTTCGTGTTGTTTATTTGCAAACTGTTTCTCATCAAGGATAGATTTCAGACTTTTCTGCATATTAAACACGGCATTCTTTAGTGATTGTAATTCATAAAGTGACTGATCTTGCCTTCCTTGCTCTTGCTGATTTGTTGTACGCATGTATCCTTGACCCTCTATATGCTTTCGTTCCGCCTTATTGAAAGCTTCTAGCTCAACAGCATGACGCACAGCCATATTCAAACTGGTTGGCCTGGCTTGCTTGATTCTCAACCGCATATCTGAACTGACGAGAGAATCTATAAACTGTTCTTTGGCAAGTGTTTCCCTCAGATCGGCTGGTGCTTGTGAATATGCCAAATTAGTAAGACGCCAAATGTCTTGGCCAAGCTCGGTCAAAGATTCTGTAGCTTTCTGTCTCCTTTCTTTAAGTTGTACTCGATACAACTCAGTTTGATTGGGTGGAGCAAATCTCTCTTGAAGCGCATTTGATAGTTCTGAGTAATCATTCGCCTTCGTTGACAAGTTTCCAAAGACTCCATGAGCTTGCCCTCTCAAAGATACAGCTAGATAAAGACCCTTCTCTTTATCCGTCCATCCGTTAATTTCTGAGCAAGCGTCGAAGTGTGCTTTGTAATCTGACCAGTGTACACTTCCATCAAATGTTGCAGGCTTCATTTTAACACCACTTTTGTCACTTGTCTTTGATTTTGTCAAGCTGCTTTTGCCTTGACCCCTTGGTGCGGAAACACCAGGAGTTGACGTTTGTGGATCACGTCTTGAATCCTGAGCACCATAATGTGAGTCCTTTGATGTCCTGTAACCAGTTGCATCTATACTACTTTCGTCGTATACCTGTAAGTCAGGCGGTTTGCTTGTCAGCTCATGATCATCCCTGGCTCTAGGTAAATCTGGTAGATGTCTTCGAGGTCTCGTGTCCCTACTGTCGTCTCCATGAATCTGGTTACCCTCTATTTCCATCATACGCAACTCACTTTCTAGAGACAAGACTTCATGTTGAAGACGGCTTAGTTCATTTTTCTTCTTCATCACCTCTAGCCGTTTACTAATGGCTTTCATTGACATATCAAACTCTTTTGTATCATCCATTGTTACAAATGTAATGTTTTACAACTGGGTCCGTGATAGAAAAAAAAACTCAAAATCTCACCACACTGCCACCAAATGTAACGAATTTTCTGCCGAGTTATAACTTCAATCTCAGCTAGTGAGATACAATATATGAAAGAGTACGTATATTAAAATTTTCCTTTGGGCTACCTTGCCTGTTGATTAGTATAAATGATTTCTAAAATGATTTGGAGCTAAAAAAAATCAGTGTTCAATCACAACTTTTAAACTTGCTAAAACTTTAAGCTGAGTCCTTACTCTTATGTATACACTTTATCAAAACAATTTACGACAACACTCTCTGTCATATACACATCTGTTCTGCCAAATCCTTAGTTGCAGTAAATTGAGTCACGACTTATAGTTCCGTCAACTTACAGCTGCAACACACTTGGACACAACTTACTTCAAGGCTCAAATCAAGAATTAGATATATGCAGCCAGGTCACTAATGTCTACTACTTATAGTCCCTCTTCTGTGAGCTGTGCTTACTGAAGAACCCGGGTAATAAGTTGAGACATTTCGGCCCTGAGCTTCTTACCAACTAATTCTAAAGCCTTAATAATACAATAAATAATAATTAGCAATTATTATTTATTTCTTTTACGATGTGCTCTCTTCTGCGGCTAGAGACATTCTGACCTGCTACTGTGTTGCAGGCCTTTATATACCGATTGTTCGCACGCCAACTATCAGCATATATTACTTCGTCAATCTCCGGATTTCTTACGGAAAAATACGATCTATGTTAACTGTGTGTTTATCTGATTTTTATGTAGACAGGTGTGCTTTTTGACATTAGGATAGTTAAAAATAATCAAGGAGAATAATTTCTCGGTAAGAAAACTGCTAGATACCTGTTAAATACTCAATAAACCTGATCCCGATCCGCTTTGTAAAATTTGTCTACTTTCGCTTTTGTACTTCCGGGAGTAAATTGGGTGTGAATAATTACCGATATCAGCGAGTACCCCCAGGGGTGTGAATAATTACCGATATCGCTACAGTAGTACGATATTCCAAGACTGGGCGTACAAGACCTTTATATACTGCCTCTTTTTCATCCTGAGGACACAAGTGAAGATTTCGTCTCAGGAAACCAAGCGTTCTATTTGCTGCTTATGTGTATATTCCATCTCAAATCGTGTGTGCTCGTATTTAATGGAATCTACATTCTCGAGAACTGTTCCCTCTAAGGTGTAAGAAGCCTCCATTTTATTTGTTCTCTTCCAAGTTATCTCCATAATATTGCATTTTACGTCCACTTTCGTGCCCAGCATCCTAGTCTACCTAAATCGTTCTGAAGTTTCAGCGAGTCCTCTATTTTTCTAATGTCCCGGTAGCAAACACAGTCGTCTGCAAACAGAAGTATGTCTGATGTACAGGGAGAATAACGGTGGAACAAGAACAGTAATAAACACGGAGCCCCACTTTATATAACAAGAATTACAGGGTCGTGATGGCACCAGTGGTTGATGCTCTTTCCTCTGATGTCAGAGGTCCAAGATTCGATCCCTGGCAGCGGTAATAGAATTTTGGTCTCCGGACATGCACCATTGACATCGACTAATGCCACACAGGATCGGTACGTTAACCCTTATTCTGCTGTTCACGACCACCCCTACCTTTGCAAAAAGTGTAGAGCCAGATCTTCAGAAGTCATCTGATCAGGATCTACCACTGTTTGTCATTCAATTTGTGAATAAAATAAACATAGTATATAGAGTAATCTGATTGGATGATAGCTGGTATTGGGTGTGGCTTAATTTATATATTCAGCGGGATAAGGGTTAATTGGAGATCACATGTGCAGGGAAAATAGATGCCTACCGTTATTACATGATTATTGAGTAAGCTTTCATCCTACAAATCTGGCGTGTGTATAATGTATACCTTCGAACAATGGTCAAATGTTGTATACAGAAAGAAAGAGAAAGAAAATAAGTTTGTAGGGCTATTTATCCGTTTTCTTTCTTTCTGTCTTTATTGCTTTCTTTCTTTCTCCATTGAGGACATGAGACGCAGAATGTCATCCAAATTAGTATTTTTTATGACCATTTTACATGTTTTGACAAACAGTTCGATAGAAAAAAAATCATTTTTTAGGTGTGTGTGGGGAGGAATCAATATACATGTATTTGAATATGCGTGTTTCGTAATGGCTGGACTTTTCTACCACATACTTTGTAAGGTCCGTTTCCAACCTTGAGCCGGGATGATTTCAATTAATTTCAAAGAAATTCTTGCCGTCTTATTTCACAGCATCTGATCTGTGTCTTCACTATTTTCGAAAAGTTTGGAATGACAGCCATAAATAAGGCTGAGTTCACTCTAAAACCTACTCATTGCTGGCATTTTACTCTGAACAAATACATGTACTGGTGCTTTGTATTTAATATGTTTGCTAGCAATGCATTGTCAAACAAAGTAAGAGTTTAACGTATTCTATGGGACTGGGGACTGAATATAAATTTCTACATAGTTTTATTTTTGGAGCGACTGGTCATGAATGAAATGAATACCCTTGTTAACCCAACTTTGTACACGGAAAAGAGGGTTTCAAAACACTTCATATATATATAATAGGAGATATGTGGCAAAACACCAATAGAGAGGCTTTTACTTTTATAGTTTGATACTATCTGGCCACAAATAAGGATAGTTTTTTCTGTTCTATATGATGTTAAGACTTCACCAATAGAGAGGCTTTTACTTTTATAGTTTGATACTATCTGGCCACAAATAAGGATAGTTTTTTTCGGTTCTCCATAAAAAATTAGAAGTGAAACCAACGATCAGGAATCGATACTATTAACCCACAGCTCCCATCAGAGACACCAAAAAGAAAAGAAACAGAAGCATGAAACAACTAGACCCTAATAGTAACATCAATGGGACAGTTACTTTCCCACAAAATGGCCAATTGGCTATCCAAAATAAAAAAATGCAAGCGACCAAAATCAAAGACAAACCATAACACAAATAAACCACGACAGAAGAACGGCCTTGGAACGGTCAGTGAAACGAATTCCACTGGGGGGGGGGGGGGGCTGAAATGCTGGAGAAAAATAAAACCAACAGTTAGGCTCCGATGGGCCCAACCAGAGATAGAGTTTAATGAGCCACAACCAGAACATTAACCTATGTTGTGTGTATTCATTAGAACCACCTGCATTGAAAAGTTATTATCTTCAGGTAGCGGCCTAGTTCATAACATGTTTTTTCTTTAAAGAAGTCTAAAATCCGGGTACCCAGCTTGGCCCAAAACCCAGCACTCAACTAACTCTAATCCGGCTTAACCATACATGCAACTTCTAATCCTTGAAGTACTAGGCCTTGGACAGCATCAGCCACACGTTTTATGATTCAAGAACCGGTTGGGATCTCATAAGCCAGTACCCAAAGTTCGTTATCGTGCTTAAATCAATTTTGTGTTAAACGTCCCCGTCAACACTGTAAAGGTCATTTTGGAGACGTTGCTTCCAATTTTGTGGTACTTTTACCCGACATGGATGTGAAACCAATAGGGTTTATAAGAATGGACAGGCCGACTCGCACCGCATTGCCTGGGCAGGCTTAGATCCTTTAACCGGTTTTCCAGTACTCATGTGCGGGTCGGTTTCAGCTCTGCGTGGAAGCATCATGCAGCCCATCTATTTCTCCAAGCCCCGATGGGCGGGGGCTTTTATATCAATATTAACCCGACCTCAAAAGATACACAACTGACACATTGCATATACGTTGACCAATACTTGCCCTTTATGGAATCACTGTATAGATTTTTGCAGGTGGTACAATAGGTCACACATGAATGATTTCTACGGAGCACTGGCATTGTCAAAACTTTAGAAGACATACTTGCTCACTTGCTATCGATATATTGATATATTGCAAAGATGATGTTATGAGGTCACCCAGTATGGTGAAATTGGGAACAGAAAAATAAATTCTTATGCATAACACTCCCCCTCTTCGAGAAAAAGAAAGTTTTATGCAATAAAGCTTTCTTTTGCTTTTAGAATAATGAAATATTGAACATAGCATATAAAACTACATGCATCTACAATCCACTTCAGTATGAAAGACAAAACATTCCTGACACTGCCAAAGCTCTTGAAAGGGCGTCAGGGATAATGTTATCTCTCCCTCTGATATGTCTTATGTCTAAATTATACTCTTGTAGCATAAGACTCCACCTGAGCAACCGCTGATTTTTGTTTTTCATTTTATGTATGAAAGTCAGTGGATTGTTATCACTGAAAACAGCAATCGGTGCAGTAGTAGGAGTAAGATAAACTTCGAAATGTTGCAGACTGATTCTTGCTCTGCATCTGTCTATGTTATATAATTAATCCTCCTTAAGAGTCTGTAAACATTTTTTCCTTTCATGTTCTGGTATAAGAATACTAGGAGAACTCCATTCCAGTCATTGTCCGACAAATACTAAATTTCTTCTTTAAGATATTTCTGTTCCATAGGATTCATCTTGTACTGGTGTTGTTTTACAGGTTTGGTGTAAGCGAGAGTATGTTGAGCATAAAGCCCTTAAGGACTGGAAACTTAGCATTTTATAACTAGTGAATAAACGCATTTCTTTCTATTCTCAAAATACTAACTTATTACCTCCTAAGCCCAAGACGTCTTTACGTCATCTTAAACTAGGTATTCAAGAATTTCATAAGAAGTTTGTTTTGGCCCCTGCAGACAAGGCCGCTTACAACGTCGTCGTTGTGTGACGGCTCCACTATGTTAACACGCTTAAGCAGGAGCTTGGTGGTACTAAGGCCTATGAGCTTCAGCCTTTAGCTGAAGAGAGAGCTATAGTAGATAAACACGTTTGTCATTCAGCCACCAAGTTTGCTGTGTGTGTTAACGAAGGCCAAGACAAGCTTCCTACGCTATACTGGTAACCAAAACTTCATAAAAGACCTTACAAAACACGGTTTATTGCAAATTCTAGCTCTTGCACTACCACTGAACTTTCTAAATTATTAACTTCCTGTCTTACTGCTATTAAAACGCATGTGATTAAATATTGTGATAAAGTGTTTGAAAGATCAGGAAGAAATCTGTTTTGGTCTATAAAAAATTCGAATGCGGTTTTAAATAAATTGAAATCCAGACATTTTCGTGCTTCAAGTCTGTCTTCTTACGATTTTTCCACTCTTTACACTACACTTCCTCATAATCTTATAAAAGAAAAGCTTAATGATTTAATTGAATGGGCTTTTCACAGAGAAGATTCTCTCTATCTTGCATGTAATGTCAGAAATGCATTTTTTTCTTCTAAAGAGCATAAGAATTATACACTTTGGTCATGTCAGAAAGTGTGTGATGCCCTCACCTTTCTACTTGACAATATTTATATTAGATTCGGTACTAAGTTATTTAGACAAATTGTGGGTATTCCGATGGGTACGAATTGCGCACCTCTTATCGCTGATCTGTTCTTGTATTGTTATGAAAGAGACTTCATAAAAAGTCTCCCCGTACATCAACCATAGTGCAGTTTATATTTTACTTTTGGTCCTTTGAGATCAGCGTGAATATTCTGAGAAATCAGAAATACATTATTAGTTTAGACTCAAATTCTAGACAGGTTTTTAATTATTTGGACCTCATTTTGATTTATATCAGTCTTTGAATCGACTGCCTATTTGAAATTCGCAAAATTGCAGTATGCTTCCTCTGGCTTTCGTTGCCGGATCATTACAGGGTCACTGATGAGGCTTTATTAGCCGAAACTACGTAGTATGACCCATCTTCTTTCTTATAAATATTTTCATTGCTCTTAAAGGAACTCATTTTTGATTTTTATTTGCCTTCACTGCAGCTGGTGTTGTGCCGTGTGGCGGCCGTAAAAAGTCTCCCCGTACATCAACCATAGTGCAGTTTATATTTTACTTTTGGTCCTTTGAGATCAGCGTGAATATTCTGAGAAATCAGAAATACATTATTAGTTTAGACTCAAATTCTAGACAGGTTTTTAATTATTTGGACCTCATTTTGATTTATATCAGTCTTTGAATCGACTGCCTATTTGAAATTCGCAAAATTGCAGTATGCTTCCTCTGGCTTTCGTTGCCGGATCATTACAGGGTCACTGATGAGGCTTTATTAGCCGAAACTACGTAGTATGACCCATCTTCTTTCTTATAAATATTTTCATTGCTCTTAAAGGAACTCATTTTGGATTTTTATTCATGTTGTCGCTTTCCATTGATAACCAATCTGAAATTATTGAAGCTTTTAGCTCCACTTCTAGATATTTAGATAATTTATTAAATATTGATAATACCTATTTCGATGGTTTTATCAGTCAGATTTACCCCCCCAGAACTTCAGTTAAATAAAGCAAATTCTTCTGATACCGAGGTCCCGTTTTATGATTTACATCTATCTATTGTAGATGGATTTGTTTCGTGCAAAATTTATGTTAAACGCGATGACTGATTTTGAGATTGTAAATTTTCCTTTTTTGGATGGTGATGTTCCTCGTGCGCCATCCTATGGCGTTTATATTTCGCAATTAATTCGATTTGCTAGAGTGTGTAGTCATGTTACTGACTTCAACACTCGTAATAAATTATTAACGGCTAAACTCCTTAATCAGGGTTATTGGTACCATAAACTACGCAAAGCCTTTTCAAAATTTTATAGACGCCATTCTGATTTAATTTCAAAATTCAATATTGGACTTAAATCTCTTCTGCAAAAGGTCTATCGGAACCCGAATTTTATGGTTACTTAGTATATAAATTCAGAAAAATATATAACCGCAATGACTTCAGCACCCAATTTCGTAAAATCATTCTTCGATATAAAAAGATTGGGTACAACATGGATGTTATACGACAGACTGCATGCATGGTAGTTAACCCAATCACGGTTGGCAACTTTGCTTCCCTCTTTAATTGCACGCCGGTGGGTCAGGCCTCAGATTCTATGACGGCTCCAACGTAAAGGCTTCTTGAGATTTAGAGAGATCTAATTCAAGGTAATGTTGGTTGGTGCCTGATGCTCTGTCTCTGGTCGGGCCCATCGGAGTCTAACTGTTGGTTTTCTTTTGTTCCAGCATTTCAGTGGTTTCTTGCTGTTGTTCCTCACCGTTGTCTCACCTCTGTGGTTCTTTGATTTTTTTGTGTTCACGGAGATGTTGCACTGATGAGTTAGGAGGCTTTCATTCGGACTGAACAAATTATTTGTCTAGATCGTGACGGAAGTAAGGGCGAGGATTGTGGCCACGTAAAATCGATGTAAGCCCCCCCAGTGGAAATCATTCCACTGACCGTTCCAAGGCGGTTCTTCTGTGGCGGTTTATTTATGGTGTTGTTTGTTACTTACTGTGTGTATCACTTGTGTCTTTTTATTTTGGATGGCCATATGGCCATTTTGTGGGAAAGTGACTGTCCTTATGGCCTTCCTTTGTTTAGGTTTCCATTATGGTCTGGTCGCTTAATGTTCGTGTTTCTTTCCCTTTGGTGTCTTTGATGGGTGGAGTAAGTTAATTGTATCGATTCCTGATCTTTGTTTTACTTCTACTTTGGAACCATTTATGACCACATCGTGAAATATTTTATCCGTTCGGGTTGGAATGTCAGGAAATAAGTGTTCATATTAAAAAATCAGCTGTTTCAGTTCATTCCGCTGATTTGGCTCTAGATGTGACAGTTTCTGGTCGAGATTTCTCAGAATGTCAGAATTCTGAGGTTTTGATGATGTGGGATCAGATTTCACTGAATTAATATCCTCATAGATGTTACATAAATTAAGTAGAACAGAGCTTACTAGATTAACTGATGTTAAAGATGTATTGTCCCTACCAATGTATTCCTTAAGCATGTTAATGTGACACAGCTGCTTTAGCTTGCGCCTCCGAGGAGTGTTTATTATGTTATCTACGTCACTGATCTTTTTGTCTACAGTGTATGGACCATAATACCTGGCTTGCAAAGATTTTCCAGGAATAGGCAAAAGAGCTAGTACTTGGTTTAAAAATCCTTTCTTTTGTCCCTATGTCATATTGCTGTTTCATTTTCCTTTGGGCTGACTAAAGATTGGCCCGAGCAGCCTCACAAGCTTTTGAAAGTCTAGTTTTGAAATCAGACACACACTGAAGTAAATTCAAAGAAGTGTCATCATTAGAGAGAAATTTCTCTTTCAGAAGTTTCAAAGGACCACAAACAGTATGGCTAAATACTAATTCAAATGGACTGAAGCCAAGAGGTTCTTGCACAGACTCTCTAACAGCAAATAAAAGTAGATGGATGCCTTCATCCCAATCCTTCTCTGTGTCAAAGCAATATGATCTTTTCATGTCTTTCAGTGTTTAATGGAATCTTTAAGGGCGCCTTGACTTTCAGGATGATAGGCCGGTGACTTATACTGTACAATGCCTAGTTCATGCATTACTTGTTGAAAAATTCCAGACATAAAATTTGAACCTTGGTCTGACTGAATAGATTTGGGAAGACCAACAAAGGTGAAAAACTTCACTCAGGCCTTGACGATTGTCCTCCTTTTGATATTTCTTAGTGAAATGGCCTCAGGAAAACGTGTGGAAGCACAAATAATAGTCAAAAGATATTCACAGCCAGACTTAGTTCTGGGCAAGGGACCCACACAGTCTATAGTTATTCGACTGAAACGTTCATCAATAGCAGGTATAGTAGAAGTAAAACAAAGATCAGGAATCGATACAATTAACTTACTCCACCCATCAAAGACACCAAAGGGAAAGAAACACAAACACTAAGCGACCAGACCATAATGGAAACATAAACAAAGGAAGGCCATAAGGACAGTTACTTTCCTACAAAATGACCATCCAAAATAAAAAGACACAAGTGATACACACAGTAAGTAACAAACAACAGCATAAATAAAGCGCCACAGAAGAACCGCCTTGGAACGGTCAGTGGAATGATTTCCACTGGGGGGCTTAAATCGATTTTACGTGGCCACAATCCTCGCCCTTACTTCCGTCGCGATTTAGACAAATAATTCGTTCAGTCCGCATGAAGGCCTCCTAACTCATCAGTGCAACATCTCCGTGAACAAATGAGCCTTAGGTATAGTCTGATTGGGTTTTCCTACCATTTGGCATGTATGGCAGGACCTACAATGCTGAGAAAAATCAGATTTTAACCAAGACCAGTAAAAATGATTAAGAATCTTGTGATAGGTTTTATTTACACCTTAATGTCCTGACATGGGAGGTTCATGTGCCAAGTTTAATATTTCGGGACGGTAAACCCTTGGAACCACTATCTGGTGGTTGACCGTCCACTCGTCTTCTGCTGAGACGTCTGGTGGACGGTATTTTCCCTTAAGAATGTCATCTTTGACATAATAACAGACTGGGACCTGAGATACTTCCTGCTCATCTTAAGCCCTTTAAAACAAAGGCGAAATTTCAGGATCCTTGTGCTGTTCTATATCTAGTTGAGACCCGGACATTTTGTCATGGCCTAGATCGAAAGATGAGTTATTCTAATGAAAATCTGTCCGCTTATCATGCAGGCTTGAAGAAAGAGGTCATGTTATCTCGTCATTAAAAGACTGACCCAAAAAGGTATCAGTAAAATCAAAATCCTGTTTCCCATCAGTTTGCTTGGTCTTACGTCAAAGGGCGGATAAAGATCAGGAATTTCCTGCTAAAATGGGATCAGGTGGTTGATCAGTGCAAGGATTAGAAGTCAAAAGTGGGTTTACCACAACCTTATCTCGTGCTAAGTCATTGCCTAGCAATAAATGAACACCTTTAAAAGGTAAAGAAGGTATAATACCAACAGCCACTGAACCGGATACAAAGTCTGATGACAAATAAACGTTATGAAGCGGAACATTAACAAATCCATATTCCACACCCTGAATAAGGACTCTTTGGCCCAAAGAAGTCTTCTCAGAAAAAGGCAGACTATCTGCAAGAATAAGAGATTGAGAAGCGCCGGTATCTCGTAAGATTTTGATAGGGGTAGGCTGGGCATAACTGTCACCATTTAGTGACACAAAACCATCTGATAAGAATGGTTCATAAATCTCCACAACTGAATCAGTCTCAGATAATTTATTATCATAAAGAGTTTCCTCTCTTACACCAGACTGTGGTTTTGGCCTTATAGAAGTCAAGCCTGTAGGCTTCAGTTCCTCTAGTCTTTCTCTTTCTTTTCTTCGCTTTAATTTTAAACATTCAGAAATCAAATGACCTGTATTTTTGCAATAGTTACAAACTACTTGAGATTGAGATAAGGGATTCTGGTCTTTGTTTTCACCAGAAGGTTTGGAAAAGTTCTGGCTTCTATTTTCAGCAGTGGGTTTGGAAGGATTCTGGCTTTTATTTTCGCCAGAAAGTTTGGGCATAGTACTAGATGTATGGCTATAACTGCCAGATGGATTACTAGGATAGAATCTTGGACCTGTATGTTGATAATAAGGTTTTCGAGGATAAGGCCTGTTCACAAATGAGACTTTATGAGTCAAAACATAATCATCTACCAAACGAGAAGCTTCCTCCAAAGTATCAACCTGTCTCTAATCGAGAAAAGACTTAATGTCTGAATTTATGCACCGTTTGAACTCTTCAACAAGGACAAGCTGTCTAAGTTTGTCATGATCAGAGGCTACTTTTTTTTAGAAGAACACCACCTATCAAATATATGTTCTTTGGTTCGAGCAAATTCTACATGGGTCTGGGAAATTTCTTTTTTACAATTCCTAAAATTTCTGTCTGTAAGCCTCAGGGACCAACTCATTTGCCTTAAGAATAAGCTCCTTAACCAAATCATAATCTGAGCTTTGCTCGACAGTCAGCTGAGTGTAAATGTTTCGAGCCTTTCCGACAACAACGCTTTGCAAAAGTAAGGTCCAATGCTCTTTTGGCCATTTTAAATTTTCTACAACTTTTTCAATATGCAAAAATACTTATCTACCTCTTGTTCCTGAAATGGCGGAACTAACCTTATCTGCTTTGTGGCATCAAAGTAACTACCAGAGTCAAAAACAGGGGTATGTTTCACCTTATCTTGACCCTGGAGTTCCGTTTCCTTCAATCTTAACTGAAACTGCCTTTCCCTTTCTTTATTACTATATCTCATTTTTTCCAACTCGAGCCGTTCTTCTTTTTCTAATTTTTCTTTCTTAATGCGTTCCTCCATTTCTCTTTATTTTTCCCTCTCTCTTTCTTCCATTTCTAATCTTTCCATCTGCATTTGTCTCTGCATTTCTCTTCCTTTTTCTTCCTTTTCATTTTTTTCTTTCTGTATGCGTTCTTCCATCTCTAATCTTTACTCTTCTAATTCAATTTGCCTTCCGATTTTAATTTGTCCCATTTGTAATTCAGTATGTGAAACCATAATGAGAGGCAAAGCAGATGGATCGAAAAGTTTATCATCAACAAAAAACTGTACCAAAATATTCTTAATTTCATGTTTTTTAATGCTTGTTTTGACAGCAGTGACCCCATAATGGGAAGCAATTTCTAACAAATCTGCCCTTTTTGGTCAGGTTAAACAACTCCTGAGTAGGCTGAGCCAAAAAGCTTCTCAAATCACACGACATGTTTGCTTTTTGTTTGTTTTATAAAGTAATTATGGTAATACAGATTGAGGTTAATCTGACAATTTGTTTCTGAAATGACAAGCCCAACTAGAAATTTCACATGAAACGACAAGTACTATTTCACCTGAAATGCCAAGTACTAATTCAAATGAAATGACAAGTATTATTTCACATGAAATGACAATCCCCTATATGCCTTTGGGGAAAATACCAATCTTTTGAACAATTCAGAAATAACTTTTGTTATAAACTTAAACTTCAAACTCAAAAGTCTTGACTCAAAGAGAAAAATCATGCTCTTTTATAGGCCCTAAGATTTCTCTAGAACATTCCAAAGGGCTGTGGAATAAGATTAGGTAATTTTCAAAATATAATGCAACCCAGAACTTTCTGGAAGATTCCAAAGTAATTTTCCTTGTAAACAAGTTGTTTACAAAAATGAAATTAATCTGTGACTCATTTCTTTCCAGAGAGTTCTTTAAGAAGAATAAACGTGATGTTATAAAGTCACCCAGTGGGGTGAAAGTGGGAATCAGAAAAATTAATTCTTATGCATAACAAGGGGTAAACCTTATGCTTCTTATTTCTGCTATAAAACATAGATTGTGGGTACTCGATAGAACCGCCTCGATTTGGCGGTTCTAACGAGTCCCCAAAATCTATGTTTTGAGCAGAAATAAGAAAATTATCGCAATTTTTCATCTACAAATTGTGGATTTGTCGGCGGTAAAATTTACACTGTATTTGTATAGGCGTGATTTCGGTATGCAGGTATCTTAATTAAAAACCAGCACCAAACTACAATTAATTATTGTAAAACCATTCGATATGCTTAAAGCATTTACAGTCCATCTCCAGGTAATCTTGTTTTGAATTATCCAAAAACTATTCAATCAATCCTTTATCAATTAGATGACAATTTAAACATAGATGATCTTACACGGGTTGTCATTTCATATGAAATTTATGAAACGAACCTTCAGCGAGTTTCAATAATATCATGTGAAATGACCACGAGTGAAAGATTCTGTTTATCATATGACCACTTAAAATCGGATTTTATCGACTTCGAATTTGACAGTTTTTTCCACAAAAATGCATTGTTGACATGGACGTCGTCATGACGTTACCTAACCCCGCCAAAGTGTTATTACAGGTGTGGTCATACGATTTTTATTACACGACGTTATCCACTGCTTATCAACGACGTCATATGATAAAAATAATTATTAAAACAGTATGGGACTAGTGTGTAAGTATCGACACTTGTGACATTTAACCCGTCCGTCTAATTTGCGACATGAACGAGTTTTTTGGCGACATTATATTTAAATTAAGAATAATTAAAGACAAAACTAACTTTTCGGAACAATTTTAGGAAATTATCAAACGTTACAAACGCATGGGATACAATATAAATGCTATTAAACAGTCTGCAGCCTGTTTGACTCAATCACGGTCAGCTATTATGCATTCGTATTTAATTAAGATGTTGCACTGATGAGTTAGGAGGCCTTCATGCGGACTGAACAAATTATTTGTCTAATTTGTTCGCGACGGAAGTAAGGGCGAGGATTGTGGCCACGTAAAATCGATTTAAGCCCCCCAGTGGAAATCTTTTCACTGACCGTTCCAAGGCGGTTCTTCTGTGGCGGTTTATTTATGTTGTCGTTGGTTACTTACTGTGTGTATCACTTTTGTTTTTTATTTTGGATGGCCATATGGCCATTTTGTGGGAAAGTAACTGTCCTTATGGCCTTCCTTTGTTTAGGTTTCCATTATGGTCTGGTCGCTTAATGTTTGTGTTTCTTTCCCTTTGGTGTCATTGATGGGTGGAGTAAGTTAATTGTATCGATTCCTGATCTTTGTTTTTGTTCTACTTTCCATGATGGCTCTGGCTTAAACCTAGAATTAGTTTGTCGGAGCCGGAACTTTTCCGTCTGTTGCTTGGTCCAACAGGGTTCAGCTGTTGATTTTCTTTTGCTCCAGTGTTCATCTAGTGTTGGGTGCAGCACCAGATGTCTCGACGCATTTTATTGTCGAGTCCTCATCTTTAAGTCAACTTGGCTTTTATTGTGACTTCTTTGCTAACCGAATTGATTCACTGACAAGTTAGGAAACCTTTGTGCAGACCGAAAAAATACATGTTTGAACCACAGTAAAGTGAGGGTGAGGATTAGGATTCCGTAATGTTTTAAAGCCCGCCAGTAATTTTAGATCAGTGGCAGTACGCAAAATTGCATTATTTTGATGTATTTTGCTCGTGACACATGATGTTCTGTACAAAATGTGCATATTCATAACCGAAAAAAAAAAAAAAAAAAAAAAAAAACTTTTTATTTAAACATCTTAAAAATATTTTGTACATGTATTTGGTTAAATGTTACCCATATATCATTTTTTTATATCAAGACAAGTTCAAGAATCCAGACCGCTAACCTTTTAAACATACGTTCCCATTTTTCGCATTTTTGATAAAAAAAATCACAACTTCATACCTTAAAAAGTCCGATTTCCGTACAGACATGAAGCTGAGGGTTTTTGGATAGCTACTTGACAGTGGTAAGTGCATATACACGTCATACAATTTATTGCAATTCATACTTGTCAAAATTTAATTTTGACTTTTATGCTGTAAAAATTAGCATTTTTGTACCCAAAACTTAAACGTTTTAAACATCTATTTTTGTCCGCTATAGTTTACTCAGATACCCATAAGTAACTTTTAATATCAAAACATTTTCAAGAATCCTCACCACTAAACGTTTTAAAACATTATTCCAGTTTTCCGCCTTTTTTGCCAACTTTTCATAATTTTATCCAAAAAACACGGGCAACTTTCTGTGTATATGATTAAAAAATATTATTAAATTCCTGTTTTTGGCGATTTATATTCAACTTTTGAACATTTTCTACCCAAAAAATCGATTTTGAAAGGGGAGTATTTTTGGAGACGTATTTCCTGTAAGTCGGGACACCACCCTGATTTTGAAAATAGTGAAAACCCTTCTGAAGGAATTTGTTTGTGGCTAAGGGTCATTTTTGGCTAAAATGACTAGCCTAATAAGACTTTGCTAAATCGTGTTCCTTCTGGAAAACATAAGTTGAAAAATGATAAAAAATATAAAGGGAGGATAACCCCCCTAACCACATGCACTCCTGTAGACCATGATAAATCGTTTGTATGTATATTTTTCTTTGGGACCGGGTTGAAAATTAATACGAGGTTACGTCACTGATGAAAAATAGAAGTAGAGGCAATGATCAGGAATCGATACAATTAACCCACAGCTCTCATCAGAGAGGCCTTATTTGCTGAAAGTATCTAGCCCGGCCCTGAAAGTTTATTCATTACGAAGACACGCCTAATCAAATATACTGAAAATTTTACCACCACAAAAACTGAAAAATTTTCAGATAAAAAATTCTGATAGTTTTCATATTTCTGCTCAAAACATAGATTGTGTGTATTCGTTTACTAACGATTACCCACAATCTGTTTTTGAGCAGAAATAAGAAACAAGAGGACCAAGCTGGTCCTGTATCGCTCACCTGAGCTAACAGATTCAAAGTTTCAGAAAGTGCCAACCTTTACTGAAGGATTTATTGGAGGACAAGGTGATGCCATGGTAAGCATTTTCTGCAATCAAGTAGAATATAACCTATGATAAATCAGCTAAACTCACTGGTTTTCAACCTCATTCAAGCTTTTATTCCTGACTTGCTTATATGTAACTTTCAGGAAGATCCGATATAAACTGAAGGGGCTATGCTGATGACAAGGTCAAAAATAAGCAATTAACTGCTGCAATCAAAGGGATGTTACTCTGTGATAAATAGGCAAACCTCAAGAGTTTTCAAACTCCTCCAAGCTTTTCTGCCTGACTTCCTTGTTTGTAAGTTTCATGAAGATCCGTTCAAAACTGAAGGGGCAGCAGTGATGACAAGGTCGAAAATAGGCTTTTTCAGCAATCAAAGGCACGTAACTCTATGATAAATGTGCCGACTTGGCCGGTATTCGAACTCCTCCGAGGTTTTATTCCCAGCCACTTTACATGTAATTTTCAGAAAGATCCGATCAAAACTGAAGGGGCTACGGTGATTACAAGATCATAATTTGGCATTTTCAGCAATTTGTTTTGTTTGTTTGATTTGAGGTTTAACGTCCCCGTCAACACTGTAAAGGTCATTTTGGAGACGTTGCTTCCAATTTTGTGGGACTTTTACCCGACATTGAGTTCAATGACATCTCAAGCCCTGTCGCCCAATGAAACCAATAGTTTATAAGCATGGACACTCACACCGCTTTGCCCGGGCAGGCTTAGATCATCTAAGTGGTTTACCAGTACTCGGTGTGGGTCGGATTCAGATCTGCGTGGAAGCATCATGCAGCCCATATATTTCTTCAAACCCCGATGGGCGGGGGCTGGAATTTTCAGCAATCAAAGGGATGTAACTCTATGATAAATGGGCCAACTGGGTCGGTTTTCGAACTCATCCGAGGTTTAATCCCCAGCAACCTTACACATACGTTTCAGAAAAATCCGATCAAAACTTAAGGGGCTACGGTGATGACAAAGTCAAAAATTGGCATTTTCAGCAATTAAAGGGACATAACTCTATGAAAAATTGGCCGACTTGGCTGGTTTTTTAAATCTCATCCAAGATTTTATCTCCAGCCACCTTACATATAAGTTTCAGAAAGATCCAATCAAAACTGAAAGGGCTACGTTGATGACAAGGTAAAGAATCAGCATTTTCAGCAATCAAAGGGAGGTAACTCTATGATAAATGGGCCGACTTAGTCGGTATTCGAACTCATCCGAGGTTTTATCCCCAGCCACCTTACATATAAGTTTCAGAAAGTTCCGATCACGTAACTCTATGATAAACGGGCCTCCGTGGCCTAGTGGATAAGAGCGCTGACTCTTAGTCATTAGGTCTCTCACCGCCGTAGGTTCGAGCCTCGCTCGGGCCACGTGTGAGACGCCAAGTTCTGCAACGGAAGGTCAGGTGGTTTTTCTCCGGGTACTCCGGTTTTCGCCCACCTCTGATTAACGATCGGCTCGATATGAGTGAAATAATCTTGAAAGGGCCGTAAAACCCAAACCAAAAAAAAAAAAAAAAAAAAACTCTATGATAAATGTGCCGACTTGGCCAGTATTCAAACTCATCCAATGTTTTATTCCCAGCCACCTTACATATAAAATTCAGAAAGATCCGATCAAAACTGAAGGGGCTACGGTGATGACAAGGTCAAAAATCGGCATTTTAGCAATCAAAGAGACGTTACTCTAAGATAAATGGGCCGACTTGGCCAGTTTTCAAACTCATCCGAGGTTTCATCCCCAGCCTACTTACATATAAGTTTCAGAACAATCCGATCAAAAGTGAAAGGGCTACGGTGATGACAAGGTCAAAAATCAACATTTTCAGCCATCAAAGGGACATAACTCTATGATAAATGAGCTAACTTGGTCTATTTTCGAACTCATCCGAGATCTTATCCCCAGCCACCTTACATATAAGTTTCAGAAAGATCCGATCAAAACTGAATGGGCTATGGTGATGACAAGGTCAAAAATCGGCATTTTCAGCAATCAAAGGGACGTAAATCTATGATAAATGGGCCAACTTGGCCTGTATTCGAAGTCATCCTAGGTTTTATCCCCAGTCACCTTACATATAAGTTTCAGAAAGATCCGATCAAAACTGAAGGGGCTACGGTGATGACAAGGTCAAAAATCGACATTTTCAGCCATCAAAGGGACATAACTATATAGTAAATGGGGCAACTTGGCCGATTTTCAAACTCATCCGAGGTTTTATCCCCAACCACCTTACATATAAGTTTCAGAAAGAACAGATCAAAACTGAACGGGCTACAGTGATGACAAGGTCAAAAATCAACATTTTCACCAATCAAAGGGATCAAACTATATGATAAATAGGCCACCTTGGCCGGTATTCGAATTCATCCGAGGTTTTATCCCCAGGCACCTTACATGTAAGTTTCAGAAAGATCCGATCAAAACTGAAAGGGCTACGGTGATGACAAGGTCAAAAATCGGCATTTTCAGCAATCAAAGGGACGTAACTCTATAATAAATGGGCTGACTAAGCCGGAATTTGAACTCATCCGAGGGTTTATCCCCAGTCACCTTACACATAAGTTTCAGGAAGATCCGATCAAAACTGAAAGGGCTATGGTGATGACAAGGTCAAAAGTTGGCATTTTCAGCAATCATAGGGACGTAACTATATGATAAATGGGCCCAGTTGGCCTGTTTTCGAACCCATCCGGGGTTTTATCCCAAGCCACCTTACATATAAGTTTCAGAAAAATCCGATCAAAACTGAAGGGGCTACAGTGATGACAAGGTCAAAAATTGCCATTTTCAGCAATCAAAGGGACGTAACTCTATGATAAATGGGCCGACATGACCGGTTTTCGAACTCATCCGAGGTTTTATTCCCAACCACCTTACATATAAGTTTCAGAATGATCAGATCAAAACTGAAGGGGCTACGGTGATGACAAGGTCAAAATTTGGCATTTTCAGCAATCAAAGAGACGTTACTCTATGATAAATGGGCCGACTTGGCCGGTTTTCGGACTCATCCAAGGTATTATCCCCAGCAACCTTACATATAAGTTTCAGAAAGATCTGATAAAAACTGAAGGGGCTACAGTGATGACAAGGTCAAAAATTGGCATTTTCAGCAATCAAAGGGACGTAACTCTATGATAGATGGGCCGACTTGGCCCGTTTTAGAACTCATCCGAGGTTTTATCCCCAGCCACCTTACATATAAGTTTCAGAATGATTCGATCAAAACTGAAGGGCTACGGTGATGACAAGGTCAAAAATCGGCATTTTCAACAATCAAAGGGACGTAACTCTAAGATAAATGGGCCAACTTGGCCGGTTTTCGAACTCATCCGAGTTTTTATCCCCAGCCACCTAACAAATAAGTTTCAGAAAGATCCGATCAAAAATGAAGGCGCTACGGTGATGACAAGCATTTTCCTATTGTAAGTCTATGGGACCTTGTGATTGCCATAGCAACCAAAGTTTTAGAGCGATTTCCAAAAAAAAAACGTATGTCATCAATGCCCCACCAGAGGCATGCTACAGATGAGAAATGATTGTGATCAGCCTGTAGGCTGCAGAGGTATAGCTGGTCAAAAGTGTGGACGGACGGACGGACGGACGACGGAGGGACTACCATCCTATAAGCTCCACTGGAGCCTTCGGCCCAGGTGAGCTAAAAATGTAATCCCGAGTTTAACTGTATAAAAGTGGGGTTTAATGTGGTCAATATTATATAGGCGCGTTTTCGTGATGTTTCATTTTTCAACTTGTGTGTTTTCTTTGTTTCCTTAATCTCGCCCCCGCCCATCGAGGCTTGGAGAAATAAATTGGGCTACATGATGTTTCCACGAAGAGTTGAAACCGACCGCACATGAATACTGATAAACCGCTTAGAAGGTCTGGCAAAGTGATGCGAGTCGGACCATCCATGCATATAAGCCCTATTGTTTCATTTGGCGCCAGGGATTGAGATGTCATTTCATCTCAGTGTCAAGTAAAAGTCCCACAAAATTGGAAGCAACGTCTCTAAAATGACCTAAATAGTTTTGGCGGAGACGTTAAACGTCAAATCAAACACAATGCTTTCCATTTTTTAGCTTTACTGAAAAAATACAACACAATCAAACATACATTACGATAACACACCCGTGCAAGATAGTGCATTTTTTTACATCTCAAAATGGCTACTTTTCTTATGAAAATAAGAGATAATTTTCTTATTTATACTGCAAACATTGGTTGTTGGTGCTCCTTAAGACCGTCTCAGTGAGGCAGTTCTAACGAGTACACACAACATATATCTTGGAGCAGAAATAAGAAAAAAAAATGCATTTATCCCGTGAACCCCAGTTTTCTCTCTATAAAATGGGACTTGTTCAGGTAATGGACTATCATGATCACAATGGATCCGAATCAGAATTGTTACTGGTGACATGTCAAATGACATACATACTACACCAGGCATAATAGGTGATTGTACAATGGCAAGAATATTTCAATTCGAGGCAATCTCCTGGGACATACAGATAAAAATTTAACTAAAATGACATTAATTTCCTTTATGTTTTGATTTCCCTGAATATTTCATGACGTTCACAAAAATCTGCAAAGACGGAGATCAATAAATTACGCATTCAGACAGATGGTCTTAGTCGAAGCAATGGGACTTGAAAACAGTTATCCAAATATTGATAAATGAATACGGAATGACGTTTCGTTGAGTGGAAGCGTGCAAAAGTACCATTTCGCATGCTAATGAAACCTGTATCAATAATTGAGAAGGTCTTTTCTCTAGAACAAAGTGCTATTGAGCGCCTCATACGTCGCGAAGAGTCAGGCAGTATCTGTCATACTTATCGTAAACGAAATAATATGTCAATGCTTGTGACAGCTAAATTAGGGAAAAGAATTTATTTAAATGGTCTTATTGAATTCGAAACAGTTGAAATTGTTGTGGAAAAGTATTGGAAATATTAAAATTGACGATTGTCCAAAACATATATGAGGAGACATTAATTTTTATATGTACTTGAATATTCAATATTTCGCGGATATGACGTGCTATTTGACATGCGATGACATTTAACGTCCCCGTCAACACTATTCAGGTCATTTTGGAGGCGTTGCTTCAAACTTTTTGAGACTTTAACCCGACTTTTAGATGAAATAACATCTCACGCCGTGAAACCAATAGGCTTATATGCACTGTCGACTCGCACCGTCCTTCGAAGCGGATTACCAGTACTCATGTGCGATCATTTTAAGTTCTGCGTGGAAGCACCATGCAACCCGATCTATTTCTCCAACCCCGATGGGCGGACGCGCTTTATGTCAAAGAATTTTAAACGTTCATTCTGGTGGTACAATACTTGTGTTAGACACACAAATACAACCTTGCGTTTTAGTATAACCTTTTCGTTTGTTATTCTAACATAGCGCACCTGTATATGCGATGGAATGGAACTGTGCTTTATTCTGCGATTCATCATTTTAACAAGTCAGTGAAATGATCACACTTATAAACCCCACTTCATATAGAGAGAAAACTTGGGTTTACATGGGTATACATTATTTTTCTTATTACTGCTCCAAGACATAGGTTGTGGGTACCCGTTAGAACCACCTCAATGAGGCGGTTCTAACGAGTACCCACAACCTATGTTTAGAGTATAAATAAGAAAAGTATCACAAATTTTCTTCAGAAAATGACCACTTTTGAGATATGAAAGAATGCACAATGTCACTCAGTTTCGCACGGGTGTGTTATCGCAATTAAGCGCTCGGAGGAAGAGCGTAACGCAAACATCCGCCCGTTTGTGACGTCATTCGAATTTTGTTTTCACGTTAGACAGTGTAAACGTCATTTTCTTGCATAAAAACGTTACAATATGACTAAAATGCTCGTGATACAGTCCGTAATTTTGGCGGGATTTCTTCAAAGGGTGGGAGATTAGAGTTTGAAGGAATCAACACAATTATTGTCCACCCTACGCACTCGCGATTTTATCTTTTTTACATCTGCTCTCCGAATTGTGTTTAATTACGCAACAAATCACTGCTGAAATTGATCTTTTTCTTAAACCAATTAAAACAAAAAAGTAGTTATTGCATTTAAATTGGTTTTATGATTCAATGTCGCAACATAACTCAATGTCGCAACATAACTACGCTGTCTTGATACTGTAACGATTTTGCATAGTATTCTTCATTTTCTAAATAAAACTCTAAATAAAATCAAATATCAATTTGTGGAAAGTTAATATGTATCAGATAGCCTGCTTTAAAGTAAATTCTGGAAAATAATTAAACTATTTGTTCGTAGTGTAGGCCCTATCGCAAAAGGACCGTTTTGCAAATCGCATTAGATCCTGATCAGAGGCCGCGTTTCTCAGGATTTCTATTATTTGCTTATATTACAGAAAGCTGAAAAGTTACATATATAAAAACTATTTCTAGTTCAAACATAAATTGTGGGGCCTCAGTGAGGCGGTTCTCACGAGTACCCGCAGTCTGTGATTTTGAGCTGACGCAAGAAAAGTAATGTTTACCCATATGCATCACGAAAACACGCATATATAATTTTGACCCCCTTAAACCCCTCTTTTATATAGTAAAACTGGGGCTCACAGGGGTATACATGTACATTATTCTCATTTCTGCTCAAAAACATAGATTTTGGGTACTCGTTAGAACCGCCTCGACGAGGCGATACTAACGAGTTTCCACAATCTATGTTTTGGGCAGAAATATAAAAAATATCAGTTTTTGGTGGCTAAATTTTCACTATATTTGAATAGGCGTGTTTTCGAAATGACCCCCACTTTTCTCTGTATTCAGCATGATTTAAAGGGGTGATCATGACAAGGCTTTTTGAATCTGATGAATAACAAGATATATAACAAATTGAATGGAAGCAACGTCTCCAAAATGACCTTTACAGTGTTGACGGGGACGTTAAACCTCAAATCAAACAAACAAAATAACAAATTGAAGTGGATTTGTGCAAACTAAAGAAACAAGACCATGAATTAGACGAGTTTATATGGCATCAACCGACGAAGAACATTAAGGATGAATGCATCTACGAGTGTGTCGGTAAAACCGAGCTCAGGACGACGGAAATCGGCTAAGAGAGGACAACAGCAAGTGCAAGACCTAGAGGTAGGCTTATTTTCTTGGGCGAATTTTATTCATAGATATATACAAGTAAATTTCTACTAACAGTATTTACTATGAATAATATACCTCATAGATATATACTTTAGTGCCCAATATAAAACTACTTTTCTGTCAATCATTTTTGACGTAATTACCTAGTGGATCTGTATGTTATTTAGTGGGCGTGGTTTAGTATGCATTAAAGTTAGTAAGCATATTTTCTAGTGTTTTTATTAGTAAATGTTTGATTAAAACTATGTCACTGATAGTTGAAATCGAATATATTTGGCGCCATATATTTATATTGAATTTATGTCACTGTATCATTAATTTAACCGCAACCTGATAATTTGCTACATAGCTGCAATATGAGTGTCTTCCCTTTGACATAATAATAGCTGACAAGTAAAAGCTTTAGTAAAGCTTTTCATTCACAATCTAAGTTCGATTGTCAACCCAGTTTGTTGTTTAGTTTTAGGTTTAACGTCCCCGTCAGCACCGTAAAGGTCATTTTGGAGTCGTTGTTTCCAAAATTGTGGGACATTTTCTCAATATTAAGATGAAATATGACCTCTCCATCCTCTTGGCAATTATTGCAGTTGCAGTTTTCTGTCAGACGATTTCTGCACATTAACCTCCCTTGAATTTCTAAAAATAAATGTTCTATTTGACTGGAAAACGGATATATCTATAACTAATTGATGTGGTATGAAAATATGTTTCATACGGTGGAATTTTCTTATAATATCCTTTTATGAGAATGTCTTGTTTCTGTGAATTTCTTTGTTGTATGAAAACTAAAACCTCTCTAAAAGATGTATTATTCTGTCCACCTTGCTGATTTAATCACTCGATATATCTATATCCTGACCAGATATTGATCAGACAGGCAATATTTTCTGGTCCTTTGGAGTCATTGAGTTCATTTGGTATCATTTTGAAAATAGAGTTCTGCTTTATCCGGTGATAGAGGGCGTGGCCGGTGTTGCATATTTCAGTACTGGTCATGAACAGACTCAATAAAACCGAGTCTGCTATTTTCGTTTAGTTGGTGTATTCCTTGCTTCCAAAGGATCTAACTTCAGAACTTATTTATTTTCACTGTAGCTGGTGTTGTGCCGTGTGGCGGCCGTAAAACGTCTCCTCGTACAGGTCGATGAATGTTTACTGAACATTACGTCACACGGGCCGGTCCATCTGATACCGTTATCTAGGGATGACGATGTCATCAGTGAATGCAAACATCTAATATAAAAGCTGAAACTCATTCCCATGCGCAACAATAGAACACGTTGTTTGAATTATAAAAGATAGAAAATAAAAATATGACAAAAAATTGACGAGAAGAACTAAAAACTTATTATTTCGAAATTGCATTACAAAAACAGTTTTGATTCTTCGGCAGTGTCGATAGATTCGTCACCCTCAGAAGCAGTCTCTGTACCTTCTCTCTAACGGCACTGTCAGAGTCCATGTGTTTAATGATTCACTCCATTTCATCCTCAACAGCGATGTCAGTTTTACAATAGTCCTGTTCTTGCCCCCTGTCCATTTGGGCTTAAAGAAACAGATGGGCTGCACGATGCTTCCGCGTCGAGATGAAACCGACCGCATACGAGTACTGGTAAACCGCTTAGAGTATCAAAGCCTGCCCAGGCAAAGCGGTGCGAATCGGCCCGTCCATGCTTATAAACCCTATTGGTTTCATTGGGCGACAGGGCTTGAGATGTCATTTCATCTCAATGTCGGGTAAAAGTCCCACAAAATTGGAAGAAACGTCTCCAAAATGACCAATACAGTGTTGACGGGGACGTTAAACCTCAAATCAAACAAAATAATAGTCCTGTTCAGCTTTTTCGACATGTGTTAAGCACGCATGCCATTCTTTTTCAACAATGCTTCCAATGTCTTCTTCGATCACAGCCTTTATTTATACATCTCTATATCTTCCTTGGCCAATATAAAAAATTCCCCATATCATCATTTTGGCATTCAGATCAGGAGTGAGTGAGTGAGTGTTTCAGTTTTACGTCCCACCGACAGCTAAGGTCATACGGAGACGGAACCTCGGTTTAAAGACTCATCCGAAAGTCTGGAGAAGCCCGGGATCGAACCTGCAACCCCTGGTTTACAAGGCGAGTAGCGTAACCACTCGACCACGGAGGCTTCTATTCAGATCAGGATGGTATGGTGGATGTGTTTGTTTGATTTGAGGTTTAACGTCCCCGTCAACACTGTAAAGGTCATTTTGGAGACGTTGCTTCCAATTTCGTGGGACTTTTACCCGACATTGAGATGAAATGACATCTCAAGCCCTGTCGCCCAATGAAACCAATAGGGTTTATTAGCATGGACAGGCTGTACGCGGTTCCTGGACAGGCTTAGATCCTCTAAGCGGTTTACCAGTACTAGTGTGCGGGCCGGACTAGTGTGCGGGCTCTGTGTGGAAGGTTAATGCAGCCCATATATTTCTTCAAGCCCCTATGGGCGGGGGCTAGATGGTATGGTGGAAGCCGCAGAACTGTGTGCCCGTGTCTCCTCAAAGCTGGTCAACTCGATAAGGAGGAGCTGGTTTATTTCGTTTGCAAAGTTCCAAAAGCTCAGGCTTGAATATTTCTTGTCACAGCCTGCATAAAACTGTATATTAAAGGAAACAAAAAGAACGAAAAATAAAAAAAAAATGTTATTCAAAAAATATGATTCGAACCTACGATCTTTGGGTAACTAGATCGTTAAAGTTTATGCATCTTACCAATACCGCCACATCGTATTCCTGCAACGCTGTCATAATATCAGAATAATATACAGCAAAGATTTTGTGAATTAAGCTAGGAAAAAGTTGGTAACCCCCACATAACGGTTTCCGATGGAATGGTCCGTATGACGTAGTGTTCAGTAAACAGTCATCGATCTATACATCATCATAGTTTTCTTAACTCGCATATGCGGGTAAGAGTGACTGTAGGTAAACACCGACGGCCCAGGCGGATTCGGAGCAGATATTGTTATTTGATTTTCATAACGGGAGAGATTGCGACAGCTTATGTGAGACAGGGCCATTCTGATTTAATTTCAAAATTCAATATTGGACTTGAATCTCTTCTGCAACAAGGTCTATCGGAACCCGAATTTTATGGTTACTTAGTATATAAATTCAGAAAAATATACAACCGCAATGACTTCAGCACCAAATTTCGTAAAATCATTCTTCGAAAGATTGGGTACAACAGGGATGTTATACTGCATGCATGGTTGTTAACCCAATCACGGTTGGCAACTTTGCTTCCCTCTTTAATTGCACGCCGGTGGGTCAGGCCTCAGATTCTATGACGGTTCCAACGTAAAGGCTTATTTAGAATTAGAGTGATCTAATTCAAGGTAATGTTGGTTGGTGCCTGATGCTCTGTCTCTGGTCGGGCCCATCGGAGTCTAACTGTTGGTTTTCTTTTGCTCCAGCATTTCAGTGGTTTCTTGCTGTCGAGTCCTCACCGTTGTCTCACCTCTATGGTTCTTTGATTATTTGTGTTCACGGAGATGTTGCACTGATGAGTTAGGAGGCCTTCATGCGGACTGAACAAATTATTTGTCTAAATCGCGACGGAAGTAAGGGCGAGGATTGTGGCCACGTAAAATCGATTTAAGCCCCATCCCCCCCCCCCCCCCCCCCCCCCAAGTGGAAATCTTTCCACTGACCGTTCCAAGGCGGTTCTTCTGTGGCGGTTTATTTATGTTGTTTTTTGTTACTTACTGTGTGTATCACTTGTGTCTTTTTATTTTGGATGGCCATATGGCCATTTTGTGGGAAAGTAACTGTCCTTATGGCCTTCCTTTGTTTAGGTTTCCATTATGGTCTGGTCGCTTCATGTTTGTGTTTCTTTCCCTTTGGTGTCTTTGATGGGTGGAGTAAGTTAATTGTATCGATTCCTGATCTTTGTTTTACTTCTACTTATACGCTAGCACAGCAGCTTGTTCGACGTACTGTCATTACTCAACAGTAAAAAACAAGAGGTCCATGGGCCACAATGCTCAACAGAGCTCAGGGGGCCACTGCCCACTGGCAGCAATGTATTTTAATTAACCATGGAAGCCCTGTGCCCTAGGATGCTACAGATAAAATTTGGACCCAATAAGCCTCGTGGCTTTAGATTCGATGTCGCTTGAATGTGTTGTTGCAGGACAACAGATGACAATTGACAATTTCCCATCTGTGGCAACAAATAGGCCAAAAAAGAACATTATTAAAGGAACATTGCCATGAAAGTGACAAAATATCTTGAAAGGCATTAGTCATTTTTCAATTTTCCCCATTATAGGACAATGGAAACTCATAGCTTGGCATAGCAAACAAACCAAAGAGCCAAAGTTCATAGACCAGTGCTCAGGTGGACACTGCCCAATGGCAGCCATGTATTATAACATGATATGATTTTATTATAACAATTATAAAGTCTCCCAAACAAACCCCATACCCAAATGAGCACCCATGTGGACTGTATCTGAAATATTAGGTGTTTTATAATGTAGAGAGATCAGGGCATGGACCCAATGGAGCCCTGGTTGGTGTCACTAAATGCGTCTTATCAAAAGGAACAAAGACATATATGGTTTATCAGTGGGAATATGTATGGTTCCTGAGATGTAAGGCCTTTTAAGCAATGGAGGGAATCGGGCATGGCAGATCCCAGAAAAGCCCAAGATTGTTGTCAATGAATAAGTCTTATCATAAGGATCAAGAGTATATACGGTTAAACGGTGGGGATCTGAATGGTTTTTGAGATATGAGGCAATTTTATGAAGTGGCAGGGAGAGAAATGGCCCCTGTGATCCCCAAAGACGGGGTGACTGAATGTGTCTAATAACAATGAGCAAGAATGTATGTGATTATAGGATGGGGATTTGAATGGTTTCTGAGATATATGGCCTATTATGAAGTTGAGTCTTATCATAAGGAACAGGAATAAATATGGTTATGGGGTGGGGATCTGAACGGTTTCTGAGATATATGGATTTTAATGAAGTAAAGGGGTGGGGCATGGCCTGTGACACCCCGGGGGGACCTGCATGCTGGTGTCACTGATTGCGTCTTATCATAAGGAACACGAATATATATGATTAAGGGGTGGGGATCTGAACGGTTTCTGAGATATATGGATTTTCATGAAGTAAAGGGGTGGGGCATGGCCTGTGGGACCCCGGGGGGACCTGCATGCTGGTGTCATTGATTGGGTGTTATCATAAGGAACAAGAATATATATGGTTTAGGGGTGGGGCTCTGAACAGTTTCTCAGATATATGGTCTTTTGTGAAGTGGAGCATGGCCCGGGCGCACACTGGGTGACCCCTAAGTTGGTGCCACTGAATGTGTCTTATCATAAGGAACAAGAATGTATATGGTTTAGGGGTGGGTATCTGTAAGGTTTCTGGAATATTTGGCATTTTACGAAGAGGAGGGGGTTGGGCATGGTCCAGGCACATCCCAGGGGACCCCAAATTTGGTGTCACTGAATGCAACTTATCATAAGGAATGAGAGTATATATGGTTTAGAGGTAGGGATCTCAATGGTTTCTGAGATAAATGGCATTTTATAAAGTGGAAGGGGTGGGGCATGTGCCTGGCACATCCCGAGGGACCCACAGGTTGGTGTCACTTAATGTGTCTTATCATAAGGAACAAGAATATATATGGTTTAGGGGTGGGGATCTGAATGGTTTCTGAGATAAATGGCCTTTTATGAAGTTGAGGGGTCAGGGCATATCCCCGGCATATCCCGGGGGAACCTCAGGTTGGTGTCACTTAATGCATCTTATCATAAGGAACAAGAATATATATTGTTTAGGGGTGGGGATCTGTATGGTTTCTGAGATGGATTTTAATGAAGTAAAGGGGTGGGGCATGGCCCATGGCACCCAGGGTGGACCTGCATGCTGGTGTCACTGATTGCGTCTTATCATAGAAACAAGAATATATATGGTTTAGGGGGTGGGGCTCTGAACAGTTTCTCAGATATATGGTCTTTTGTGAAGTCAAGGGGTGAAGCATGGCCCAGGAACACCCTGGGTGACCCCTATGTCTTATCCTCAGAAACAAGAATATATATGGTTTAGGGCAGGGGATCTGTAAGGTTTCTGGAATATTTGGCCTTTTATGAAGTTGAGGGGGGGTGCATGGTCCCGGCACATCCCGGGGGACCCCCAGGTTGGTGTCGCTTAATGCATCTTAGCATTAGGAACAAGAATATATATAGTTTAGGGGTGGGGATCTGTATGGTTTCTGAGATATATGGCATTTTATGAAGAGGAGGGGGTGGGGCATGTCCCCGGCACATCCCGGGGGACCCCCAGGTTGGTGTCACTCAATGCATCTTATCATAAGGAACAAGAATATATATGGTTTAGGGGTTGGGATCTGTAAAGTTTCTGAGATATAAGGCATTTTATGAAGTGGAGGGGGCGGGGCATGGCCCCGGCACAACCTAGGGGACCCCCAGGTTGACATGAAAGCATATGGCTGAGAGAAGTTTACACAAGGAACATGTTTATGTAAGTTTTGTCAAAATATCTGCAATGACTTGGCAGCAAATGCCATTTTTCAGTTTTCCCCATTGTAAGTCAATGGAAACTCTAAGTTGCCATAGCAACAAAACTAAATGGCCAAATTTCATAAAAAACACAAAACCTATAAAGGCAAATATGGTGAATATTTTCATAAAGTCTCAGCCTCCTAGAGCATATGGTTTCTGAGGACATGATTTTTTAAAGTAATTTTTTGTCTATTTTTTGCACTTTGGTTTCCATGGTAACCAATAAAAATGAGCAGAAGGCCTAAAATCATACGGCAGATAGTAGATTACCTATGGAACATTTCTATGAAAGTTTTGTCAAAATATCTGCAGAGGCTTGGTAGTAAATGCCATTTTTCTATTTTCCCCATTATAAGTCTATGGAAACTCTAAGTTGCCATAGCAACCAAACTAATGAGCCGATTTTCATTAAAAACACAAACTATCAATCCCCCTGCCCAAGGATGCTACAGATGAAATTTGGGCTGAATCGGCCCAGTGGCTTCAGAGGAGATGTCGTTTGAAAATGTTGACGAAGACGACGCAGACGACGCAGACGACACAGACGACGCAGATGACGACGGACAACTGCCTATCCTATAAGCTCCCCCGGAGCCTTCGGCTCTGGTGAGCTAAAAAAGCTAGCCGCTTCCCGTTACATATTTTGAAGGCTCGTCCGCTTCCCCTTACACTTCGATGAACGCATCGCGTTGCATGATTTTCAGTGACGTCAGTCTAAACCATGGTTCTCTGCGGGCGTTGGTGACAAACAGCGTGTAAATGTTTTTCATTTTTTGCCCTGTAAACATTTTTTCGCAAATATGTATAAAAAATATACATGTTCTTATTTTTTTCTGCTTTTCATGAAAGTATGAACGACAGCGGATTTCTAGCAAAGTTTACATGAACCCCGAAGGGGGTTCATTTACTTTGCACGCGACACACTGCGTTAATACATTCATGAACAGCAAAAAATCATTTCTTAAATGTACTTCAAACTGAACGTTACATAACATATACATCAGATGCATTCAATAAGTGCGACTTTGCAGAGTGTTCTTATTTCTTTCAAATCCCACATCATTCAAGATACCGCCCATTATAACATGTTATAAAACATGTTATACTTTTCTTGTTTAAAATATGCCCAGTCATATGAGAATACCTGTCTTCATGGTTTGCAACCAGACCTCGTGGGGAAGAGTATTGGGGCCTGGTATACTTTTATTTCCTTTGAAAGTTCGAGTTAATTTAGTCGAATTTTCAAGATAGTAAGTCGAAATTTCGAGATTCTAAGTCGAGATTTCGATACAATTTGTCGTATTTTCGAGTTAATATGTCGAAATTTCGGGACAGTGTCGAAATTTCGAGACAGTAAGTCGAATTTTCTAGTTAGTATGTAGAAATTTCGAGATACATGTATAGCTCGAACAATTTGACCTGAGACTGACCTTTATGCAAAGAATAAATTAGTCAATGTTATCGCCTAATACGCCGGCTTTCGTAAACTTCTCGTGCGTGAATGTTCGGCATCTCGTGAATTGGGAGCCATTTACCGATCTCTATGTATTGTATAATAATATCGCCATCTTCGGGAGACAGCGAAGATAAATACATGCATTCAGCGGGTATGAAATTATGTTAATAGAGTTCACCAGTCTCATGTCAATTTGTTCGTACTATACTATGTCGAAATTTCGAGATACCTATCAAAAGAAATTTAAGTGTACTAGGCTATAATGCTCTTTCGTACACACGGGTTATTTTTCTGATGACAACATCACGTGATCAATTCCTGAAATGAACACCCCCCTAAACCCCACTTTATATAGAGAAAACTGGGGTTTACGGGGGTAAACATTATTTTCCTTATTTATGCTCCAAGACATAGGTTGTGGGTACTCGTTAGAACCGCCTCAATGAGGCGGTTCTAACGAGCACCCAAAACCTATGTTTTGAGTATAAATAAGAATAATATCGCAAATTTTCATCATAAACATTCTTTTTTTGAGGTATGAATAAAATACACTATATCACACGGATGTGTTATCGTAATGATATGACGTGCTGTTTTATGACAAAACCTGTCTTCGGGGTTTAGAACCAGGAAAGATACAAACTGGCCTTTTCCACATGCGTGCTCACGGTTCTTTCAATATTATTTCACTTATTTCGAGCCAATCGTTAATCCGAGATGGGCGAAAACCGGAGTACCCGGAGGAAAACCACCTGCCTTTCTGTTTAAAACTTGAGCCTCACATGTAGCAAATGCAGGGTCTAGAGGTTCTTTATTTATTGTTCTAAGATAGTCTATAAGAAAAGCAATAATCTTGAAATTTTAGATACAGAAAATAACTGTTTATTGTTCAAACATCAATAAGTCTATCGGAAAGGCAAAAAAAAAAAAAAAAAAAAAAAGAAAAAAAACTGATATTTTAGATACATTGTACTGTGATGTACAGAAAAAAATCCTATATTGCGACCACCTTCGGGACAGTTCAAAACCTCTACAGACAATAAGCCCACTGAACAGTTCCAGAGGTGGTCACTGGGTGTGCAAAACACAAAGAAAGGATGACTGAAAACTTCTCATTAGGCTTTTTCAGATTTTGTCTAATTTTAGGTGGTCTTAAGCGGAATGGGAGCACCTGTCAGATTGTCCCGCCATTTTTCAAAGGGAGACAACTTTCGGGACTTCCTGTTCGCTTTTCTACAAGCCCTGTCCCTCTGAAAAGGGGTCTACTCTTAAAGGAAAGAATTTGCTCCTCAGGAGCAAATTGTTTCCTTTAAGAGTAGACCCATATTGACATTGGAGACAAAAATACTTGTGCAGGAGTTGCCTCCCCTTAAAGTGTTCCCATTCCCCTTAATGGCGGAGTTGTACTGTATTATCCGTGCTGCGCATGCGTGGACTGATCAGCACCTTTGTTGTTCGCAAATGACAAAAAGATTTTCTCACTATCGAGGCCCAATTAACCTTGACAAGCATGTAGATGAACCCTAGCCATTGAAGGTAGAGCTTAGCAGCCCAAAGCATGTTCCCAGCCAGCAAAGAATGTCGGGGCAACGCCGGGCCGACAGCGATACGACGTGACAACGCCGTGTCGCTATCGGCCCGACGTTTGCCCGCTGTTGTTGAGCTGTTAAAGTAAAATGTTCATGATCGAAAGAAAATATTATCAAGGAAATATATACAGCCATCTCAAGACACCATGTTAGCGTTTCAGCGTTGACTGGACAAATGTTGTTGGATTAGGCAAACCGTGTGGACGCAAATCATGTGGCGTCTGATCAAGGTCTACGCTGATTGCTTAAAGTACAGCGATTAAAGGGCTGAACGGATCGTTGTCAGTGTAATTCCCAGTTCAAGGCCATTTTCTCAGCCCACACCAAGAGACGATCGACCCTGCTTGATTCCTTAATTTCTGTTTTGGGACTTGAATGATCCATCTATAGTCATTCAAAAAGCGGCTAGACACAGACCAGTACATTTTATGCCAATGGTAGAAGTAGAATTAATTCCGGTAAAAGTACTGCAAATGTATTTAAAACTGTATTATGCCGGTTGTACCAAATGGTAGTATAGTAGTAGTAGTAGTAGTAGTAGAATTCTTGTGTTTAACGTCTCCATAGTCCCACGGACTTTCTCCATAGTGGCACTGCAATGGAACCGTCCTACTTATATATAGAACAGGTGTCCATTAAAAATTTTAAGGCGCCAGATTGTGTTTTCTTTAAATGGCTGATTTTTTTTAATTAATTCATTTTTTTGCAAACAGTGCGGGCCCTGATGCGGCGTGTGATCTGGGCCTGCACCGTTTGCCAGTTACCCGTTTTGGGGTTTCCACTACAAAATGGGTTAATTAATGCAGCTTTAAATGGTCCGTGTGCACACCCATGTGACAAAGTACATTCTTTCATATTATGATACCAGCCCCGAGTTTTATGATTAAAATTGTCACATTTTTAGCTCACCTGACCGAAGGTCATGGTGAGCTTTCGTGAATGTGAGATGTCCGGCGCCGTCGTTCGTCGTGCGTCCGTAAACTTTTCTTGTTAACACCCTAGAGGCCACAGTTTTGATCCAATCATCATCAATCTTGGTCAGAATGATCATCATGACAATATGTCGGTAAAGTTCGAATATGGGTCATGTCGGGCCAAAAAGTAGGTCACCAGGCCAAATCAAAGGACCACCTTGTTAACACTCTAGAGACCACAATTTTGGTCCAATTATCCTCAAACTTGCTCAGGATGATCATCTTGATAATATCTCGGTCAAGTTCGAATATGGGTTATGTCGGGTCAAAAAGTAGGTTAGTAGGTAAACCCACAGAAAACCCTTGTTAGCACTCTAGAGCCCACAGTTTTGGTCCAATCTTCCTCAAACTTGGTCAGAATGTTCATCCTGACAATATCTCAGTCAAGTTTGAATATGTGTCATTTCAGGTCAAAAAGTAGGTCAGTAGGTCAGATCATAGAAAAACCTTGTTAACATTCTAGAGGCCACAGTTTTGGTCCAGTAATCCTCAAACACGCTCAGAATGATCATCCTGACAATATCTCGGCCAAGTTTGAATATGGATCATTTCGGGTCAAAAAGTAGGTCAGTAGGTCAAACCACAGAAAAAACCTTCTAGAGGCCACAGTTTTGGTCCAATCATCCTCAAACTTGCACAGAATGATCATCGGGACAATATCTCGGTCAAGTTCGATTATGGGTCATGTCGGCCAAAACAATAGGTCAGTAGGTCAAATCATAGAAAAACCTTGTTAACACTCTAGAGGCCACAGTTTTGGTCAAATCATCATCAAACTTGCTCAGATTGATCATCCTGACATTATCTCGGTCAAGTTCGAATATGGGTCATGTCGGATCAAAAAGTAGCTCAGTAGCTCAAAACATAGAAAAACCTTGTTAACACTCTAGAGGACACAGTTTTGGTCCAGTCATCCGCAAACTTGCTCAGAATGATCATCCTGACAATATCTCGGTCAATTTCGAATATGGGTCATTTCGGTTCAAAAAGTAGGTCAGTAGGTCAAACCACAGAAAAACCTTGTTAGCACTCTAGAGGCCACAGTTTTGGTCCAATCATCCTCAAACTTGCTCAGAATGATGATACTGACAATATCTCGGTCAAGTTCGATTATGGATCATGTCAACCAAAAAAAAAAAAAATAATAATAAAAAATAGGTCAGAGGCCAAATCATAGAAAAACCTTGTTAACACTCTAGAGGCCACAGTTTATGTTCAGTCATCCTCAAACTTGCTCAAAATGATCATCCTGACAATATGTCGGTCAAGTTTGAATATGTGTCTTGTCGGGTCAAAAAGTAGGTCAGTAGGTCAAATCATATAAAAACCTTGTTAACAATCTAGAGTCCACATGTTTGGTCAAATCATCATCAAACTTGCTCAGAATGATCATCTCTACAACATCTATGTCAAATTCGAATATGGGTCATGTGGGGTCAAAAGTAGGTCAAATCATAGAAAAACCTGATTTAAACTCTAGTCTATTTCTTCTTCTCTAGCTTCTTCTTCTTCCTCATTGCCATCTAATTTTAGCTCACCTGATCTCCTTTTGTCCGTCGTATGTGCGTCATGCGACGTGCGTCATGCGTCGTCAACATTTACCTTGTTCATCCTCTAGAGACCATAATTTTGCTTCAGTCTTCATGAAACTTTACTAGAATGTTTGTCTTGATGATATCTGGGTCAAGTTCTAATATGGGTTATGCCAGGTCAGTAGGTCAAATCATAGAAAAACCTTGTTAACACTCTAGAGGCCACAGTTTTGGTCCAAACATCCTCAAACTTGCTCAGAATGATCATCTTGACAATGTCTCGGTCAGGTTCTAATATGGGTCATGTGGGGTCAAAAGGTAGGTCAATAGGTCAAACCATAGAAAAACCTTGTTAACACACTAGAGGCCACAATTTTGGTCCAATCATCATCAGACTTGCTCAGAATGATCACCTCTACCATATCTAGGTCATGTTCGAACATGGGTCATGTGGAGTGGTCAGTAGGTCAAATAATAGAAAAACCTTGTTTACACTCTAGAGACCGCAATTTTAGTCTAATTATCATCACACTTGCTCAGATTGATCATTTTTTTCTTATTTCTGCTCGAAACATAGATTGCCGCGAGGTGCTCGTTAGAACCGCCTCATCGAGGCGGTTCTAACGAGTACCAACAATCTATATTTTTGAACAAAAATAAGAAAAATAATATGTACCACAGTAAACCCCATTTTATCGCCATATAAAATAGTTTTTAGAGGAATGTTTATGACACGGCTTTGTTACATGTAACCGTTGATGTGTAGAAAAAGCGTGTCAACGCATAAATATCTTTTTTTTCGTGAGCTGAATGAAAGCTTGCTTAAATCAGAGGACCGTTGTTCAAAACTAAGGATGTTGATAGTTAATGTATCGTTAAAACTTTGACAGTTTGGGACCAATTGTACAAAACTAACGACGTCGTTAGTCAACGTATCGTTAAAACATTTATCATTTAATATGACAAATATGTTAATATTTTTCGCTGAAAAATGTGAGCAGCTTTTGCAGATGCCAAAACTGCTCACATTTTTGCGGGCAAGCATACTAGAATTTAAGATATTGTACTTTCTAGAACAGTTATTATTTTCCCACTTACAAGCTCATTAAGCTAACGATGCTTTGAACATCTGGCCCCTGTTGTTCAAAACTTTCGTTGTTGTTAGTTAATTTATCGTTAAAACTTTGATAGTTTGGGACCAGCTATACAAAACTAACGACGTAGTTAGTTAACGCATCGTTAAAACATTTATCATTTAATATGACAAATGCATTTATATTTTTCGCTGAAAAATTGTGAGAAGCTTTTGCAGATGCCAAAGCTGCTCACATTTTTCAGCAAGCATACCAGAATTGTAGATATTGTACTCGCTATAACAGTTATTATTTTTCCCATTAACAAGCTCGTTAAGCTAACGATGCTTTGTACATCTGGACCCTGGTATCGCAAATGTACTAATATTTTTGCTGAAAAAACATGAGTAGCTTTTTTGCATTTAGTTTCGCACACTTTTTTCAGCAAAAAATCCCATACAAAAGATATTGTACTTGCTAGAACAGTTAACATTTTTACCACTAAAGAGGTCGTTAAGCTAATGATGCTTTGAACAGCCAACCTAATCATCACGAAAACACGCCAATATAATTTTGATCCCCTTAAACACCATTTTTACACAATGAAACTAGGATTTACTGGGGTATACATTATTTTTCTTATTTCTGCTAAAAATAGATTGCGGTTACGCGTTAGTATCATGAAAACATGCCTTTATGATTCTGACCCCATTGAACCCCACTTTTATATGAAAAAAAAATGGGGTTTACAGGGGTAAACCTTATTTTTCTTATTTCTTATTATGAAAAATTTCATTTTTTTTTTGTGATAAAATTAAGATTTGTTATAATAATAAAGACTTTATTTCAAGAGGGTAACACAATTGGTACAGAACTAATCTCCCTAACGGCCCTAAGATTTGATAGTTTTTTTTTTATTGTGAACGGGTAAGCCTGTCCTGTAGGTTACAAAGGACCACACATCTCCCAGCAGGCACACGTCGCTAGGGCAACGCCAAATCAGCGTCGGTGCAACGTCGTGTCGGTGCAACGTCACGACGTTGCACCGATGTTGATGTGACGTTGCATTAAGGTCATGACGTCACACCGACGTTGATGTGACGTCACAATGTTTCATTACAGAGTACAGATGCTAAAACAGTATAAAACTCAGATGAGATGGCAGATGCAGAACACTGACACATTTTATTATTATTTCTACATTAGTTTCGAGCATTACAAGTGAATTTTGTGTTTGTTTTATTTCTTTCTTATAGCTTATAAAAGAAATATAGCCAAATGGTCTCATAAAATTTACATTAAGAACGTCTAGAAGATATACTCGTGAAAATACTGACGAGCATCACGAAAACACGCCTTTATAATTTTGACCCCCATGAACCCCACTTTTATATGGTAAAACTGGGGTTTACAGGGGTAAACCTTATTTTTAGCTCACCAGAGCCGAAGGCTCCGGGGGAGCTTATAGGATAGGCAGTTGTCCGTCGTCGTCTGCGTCGTCTGTGTCGTCTGCGTCTGCGTCGTCTGCGTCGTCTTCGTCAACATTTTCAAACGACATCTCCTCTGAAGCCACTGGGCCGATTCAGCCCAAATTTCATCTGTGGCATCCTTGGGCAGGGGGATTGAACGTTTGTGTTTTTAATGAAAATCGGTTCATTAGTTTGGTTGCTATGGCAACTTAGAGTTTCCATAGACTTATAATGGGGAAAATAGAAAAATTGCATTTACTACCAAGCCTCTGCAGATATTTTGACAAAACTTTCATAGAAATGTTCCATAGGTAATCTACTATCTGCCGTATGATTTTAGGCCTTCTGCTCATTTTTATTGGTTACCATGGAAACCAAAATGCAAAAAATAGACAAAAATTACTTAAAAAATCATCTCCTCAGAAACCATATTCTCTAGGAGGCTGAGACTTTATGAAAATATTCACCATATTTGCCTTTATAGGTTTTGTGTTTTTTTTATGAAATTTGGCCTTTTAGTTTTGTTGCTATGGCAACTTAGAGTTTCCATTGACTTATAATGGGGAAAACTGAAAAATGGCATTTACTGCCAAGTCATTGCAGATATTTTGACAAAACTTACATAAACATGTTCCTTGTGTAAACTTCTCTCAGCCATATGCTTTTATGTCAACCTGGGGGTCCCCTAGGTTGTGCCAGGGCCATGCCCTGCCCCCTCCACTTCATAAAATGCCTTATATCTCAGAAACCTTAAAGATCCCAACCCCTAAACCATATATATTCTTGTTCCTTATGATAAGATGCATTGAGTGACACCAACCTGGGGGTCCCCCGGGGTGTGCCGGGGACATGCCCTGCCCCCTCTTTTCCATAAAATGCCATTTATCTTGGAAACCATTCAGATCCCCACCCCTAAACTATATATATTCTTGTTCCTTATGCTAAGATGCATTAAGTGACACAACCCTGGGGGTCCCCCGGGATGTGCCGGGGACATGCCCCATCCCCTCCACTTCATAAAATGCCATTTATCTCAGAAACCATACAGATCCCCACCCCTAAACTATATATATTCTTGTTCCTTATGATAAGACACATTAAGTGACACCAACCTGGGGGTCCCCCGGGATGTGCCGGGACCATGCCCAACCCCCTCATCTTCATAAAAGGCCAAATATTCCAGAAACCTTACAGATCCCCTGCCCTAAACCATATATATTCTTGTTCCTTATGATAAGACACATTCAGTGACACCAACCTAGGGGTCACCCAGGGTGTTCCCGGGCCATGCTTCACCCCTTGACAAAAGACCATATATCTGAGAAACTGTTCAGAGCCCCACCCCTAAACCATATATATTCTTGTTCCTATGATAAGACGCAATCAGTGACACCAGCATGCAGGTCCACCCTGGGTGCCATGGGCCATGCCCCACCCCTTTACTTTATTAAAATCCATATATCTCAGAAACCATACAGATCCCCACCCCTAAACAATATATATTCTTGTTCCTTATGATAAGATGCATTAAGTGACACCAACTTGGGGGTCCCCCGGGATATGCCGGGGATATGCCCTGACCCCTCCACTTCATAAAAGGCCATTTATCTCAGAAACCATTCAGATCCCCACCCTAAACCATATATATTCTTGTTCCTTATGATAAGACACATTAAGTGACACCAACCTCTGGGTCCCCCGGGATGTGCCGGGCACATGCCCCACCCCTTCCACTTTATAAAATGCCATTTATCTCAGAAACCATTGAGATCCCCACCCCTAAACCATATATACTCTCATTCCTTATGATAAGTTGCATTCAGTGACACCAAATTTGGGGTCCCCTGGGATGTGCCCGGATCATGCCCAACCCCCTCCTCTTCGTAAAATGCCAAATATTCCAGAAACCTTACAGATACCCACCCTAAACCATATACATTCTTGTTCCTTATGATAAGACACATTCAGTGGCACCAACTTAGGGGTCACCCAGTGTGCGCCCGGGCCATGCTCCACCCATTGACTTCACAAAAGACAATATATCTGAGAAACTGTTCAGAGCCCCACCCCTCAACCATATATATTCTTGTTCCTTATGATAACACCCAATCAATGACACAAGCATGCAGGTCCCCCCGGGGTCCACAGGCCATGCCCCACCCCTTTACTTCATTAAAATCCATATATCTCAGAAACCGTTCAGATCCCAACCCCATAACCATATTTATTCTTGTTCCTTATGATAAGACTCAACTTCATAATAGGCCATATATCTCAGAAACCATTCAAACCCCCCTCCTATAATCACATATATTCTTGCTCATTGTTATTAGACACATTCAGTCACCCCGACTTTGGGGATCACAGGGGCCATTTCTCTCACTGCCACTTCATAAAAGTGCCTCATATCTCAGAAACCATTCAGATCCCCACCGTTTAACCGTATATACTCTTGGTCCTTATGATAAGACTTATTCATTGACAACAATCTTGGGCTTTTCTGGGATCTGCCATGCCTGATTCCCTCCATTGCTTAAAAGGCCTCACATCTCAGGAACCATACATATTCCCACTGATAAACCATATATGTCTTTGTTCCTTTTGATAAGACGCATTTAGTGACACCAACCAGGGCTCCATTGGGTCCATACCCTGATCTCTCTACGTTATAAAACACCTAATATTTCAGATACAGTCCACATGGGTGCTAATTTGGGTATGGGGTTTGTTTGGGAGACTTTATAATTGTTATAATAAAATCATATCATGTTATAATACATGACTGCCATTGGGCAGTGTCCACCGGAGCACTGGTCTATGAACTTTGGCTCTTTGATTTGTTTGCTATGCCAAGCTATGAGTTTCCATTGTCCTATAATGAGGATAATTGAAAAATGACATTAATGCCTTTCAAGATATTTTGTCACACTTTCATGGCAATCTTCCTTTAATAATGTTCTTTTTTGACCTATTTGTTGCCACAGATGGGAAATTGTCAATTGTCATCCGTTGTCCTGCAACAACACATTCAAGCGACATCGAATCTAAAGCCACGAGGCTTATTGGGTCCAAATTTTATCTGTAGCATCCTAGGGCACAGGGCTTCCATGGTTAATTAAAATACATTGCTGCCAGTGGGCAGTGGCCCCCTTGAGCTCTGGTGAGCATTGTGGCCCATGGGCCTCTTGTTCTTATTTATGTTAGAGCAGAAAAAGAAAAATGTCCTAATTTTTCATCTTAATTTTTTCATTTTTTCGGCGATAAAGGTTTCAATGTATTTGTATAGGCGTGTTTTCGTAATGAGCTTCCCAGACAAATGAACATAAGTGTCACGCGTCGAAACTGTCATTCAGATTTAGCGTATACCAACATAACTATAACCATAGCTCTGGGAATGACAACTGGTGGTATCAATTTTTTACTTATAAGGGCCATGTGTCGATCTGTCAACTCCAATTAACGAATGCCCATTGTAATTGATCACCCTTTTAGATAGAGAAAATCGGTGAGGGATTTCCTATTTGCCTCGGTAGCTCAGTTGGATGCCCGTCTGACTGGTAATCAGGAGGTCGCGGATTCGATATATGACGGGTCGGTAACGTTCGTTCGTGCGGATTGATCGTGGAATCTTTTCTACGGTAAATTCTCTCCCTTCAGCTGACTTTAGAAGGGCAGTTGTCAGATTCTGGCGTAAGAATGTTCTGTATACTGGTTATGTAAAGTATGTTCTATAAAAGGGTTATCCTTTGGAAGCAAAGAATACACCATGGATCTTAAAGGTATACGGAGTGTACAGTTTTCTGGACCAGACTAGCTAGTTTCGGCCAACTGGGTCTCATCAGTGACCCTCAAATATTTTCAAGGTTCCGCAATGGAACTAGAGCTGTCAGTGAAACTGACTAGGGCCCCGGCAGCGCTATCAGAGGAGTAGGAAAATTTGTGGACGGACAGACGGACGGACAGAGTGATTACTATAGGGCACCCACACTTTCAGTGCGGGGCCCTAATTAATGATACCAAAGAACAAGAAATGTAAACTACACTATGATGAAGGACAGGGAGACGTTTTACAGCTGCCACACAATTCCTCAACATCAGCTGTAGTGACGTTATGCATGTTCTATAAAAGGGTTATCCTTTGGAAGCAAAGAATATAGCATAAACCTTACAAGCCTGCCAAGGAAAACTGTGGACAGGTAAACTGACAGCTCGATTTAACCTAAAAAGTGTTGACTTGGTCGTTAAGAAACAAACGCTCAACAGTAGATTGTAGGTCTTTGGTTAGAGAGGTCTCAGTGAGGCTGTTATGTTGAACACCGAGAATCTTTGTTTGGGGCAGAAAATACGAGTTGTCACCGCTTATCCCTGATACATCACGAAAACATGCCTATATGATTTTGACCCCCTTCAGCCCCACTTTTACATGGTAAAACTGGGGTTTACAGAGGTACAGCTTATTTTTCTTATTTCTGCTCTAAAATGTAGATTGTGGGTACTCGTTAGAACCGCCTCGATGAGGCGGTTCTAACGAGTACGCACGATCTATATTTTCAGCAGAAGTAAGAAAAATATCACAATTTTTCACCTTAAAATTGTCCCTTTTCTGGTGATAAATATTACAATGTTTTTGTATAGGCGTGTTTTCGTGATGAGTTTTGTATGACACCTGCTGTAACGATGGAGCAGATCAGCATGTGCATCCGCACAAACTGATCAGCACCTCAGCATTGCTGCTTGTCAAGACTTTTTCTTGCTACATGCACTCTATTTAGCTGATCGGGTCGTTTTTGTCTTGTTCTTGGTCAACATCAGGGGCCAGTTTTTTCAAAGCATCGTTAGCTTAACGAGCTCGTTAGTGGTCAAATTGTTAACTGTTCTAGCAAGAAAAATATCGAAAATTTTGGTATTTTTGCTGAAAAAATGTGAGCATTTTTCCAGCAAAAATTTCAGCATATTTGCAATATTCAATGATCAAAGTTTTAACGATACGTTAACTAACGACGTCGTTAGTTTTGAACAACTGGCCCCAGTTGTTCAAATTTAACGATGCCGTTAGTAAATACAGTAAAATTTCTATATTAAGACCACCTTTGGAACTGTTAAAAAGTAGACTTTAAGACCACTTTTGAACAGTCCCAAAGGTGGTCCCTGACCAGAAGACATAGCGTGCAGGAAGCACGATAAACTGCATTCTTCTAAATAAGCTTTTAGGCTGAAGTAGTCCTAATTTTAGGTGGTCTTAATAGCGGAATTGCACTGTATATCGTTAATTTCGATCGTTTACTATGACAAATATGCTAATATTTTTCCTGTAAAATGAGAGTAGCTTTCTACTCACATTTTTTCAGCCAAAAATACCACTGAATTAGATATTGTACTTGCTAGAACAGTTAACATTTTGATCATTAACGAGCTCGTTAAGCTAATGATGCTTTGACCAACTGGGCCTAGGTCGGAATTCGAAGACAGGACACCAAGATCCAGTTGCCTTCCTTTGTTTAGGTTTCCATTATGGTCTGGTCGCTTAATGTTTGTATTTCTTTCCCTTTGGTGTCTTTTATGGGTGGAGTTAGTTAATTGTATCAATTCCTGATCTTTGTTTTACTTCTACTTTCAAAGCATCAATAGCTTAATGAGCTCGTTAGTGGTCAAATTGTTAACTGTTCTAGCAAGTACAACATCAAATAGTTGTATTTTTGCTGAAAAATGTGAGCTGCTTTTGCATTGCAAAAGCTGCTCACATTTTTTCTGCAAAAATATTAGTATATTCGCCATATTAAATGACCAATGTCTTAACGCTACGTTAACTAACGACGTCGTTAGCTTTAAAAAACTGGCCCCTGGTGCCAAGTTTTCTCGGATCGGGTCTTATAATTGTGTAATCGGGTTATTACAAACAGAAGTATGCATTGCGATAATACATTCGTATAGCATAGTGAATTCTTTCATATCTCAAAAATCGTATTTTATTTTGTCTGATAAAAATAGCCACCAGAGGAGATGGCATGTCACGCGACCAAAAACCAATATGGCCTTCATAAGACTGTTATCAAATAGAAAGTGCACCATAATTAAAACCTACTGGTAAGCCCATAGCATATTTTGTATATGTAATTGTTTATTGAGACTATCTTCGTCAAATGATACGATCGCTTCTCATCATGATGACGATCCAAGATTTCCAGTGCACAAAGTACATGTATACTGAGTTGTGGTTCTTGCACATGATATGCCTTTTCATCCTTGTGCATGTATATACATGCACAAGTGTGGCAAGTACCAGCAATATATCTCAAAGGTATTGGAGTTAAAGCCATCACAAGATTATACTGTCAGGGTAGATATCTCTTAAACCGACGCACTCAGAATTGTGGTTCTTGTGCATGACACGCCTGCTTAACCTCATGTATACCTGTACCAAGTACCACCAATATGTCTCAAAGCGTATTCGAGATATGGTGATCACAATGTGGTCGTACTGTTATATTGAAAGGGGAGATAACTCAAATACCACAACACCAAGAGTTGCGATTCTTGCACATGACATACCTTCTATACCTTGTATTGAATTGTGCCAAGTTCCTTCAATATATCTCAAAGGATATTGGAGTTTGATCACAAGGTGACCATACGATTATATTGGAATGGGAGATAACTCAAATACCCAAGCACCCAGAGCTGTGGTTCTTAGGCATGACACACCGTCTCCACGTTGTCCACAATTGTGCCAAGTATAGTAGTCGCAGATAAGATTGACTAGGCGGAGCTATTCAGGTATTGTCAATATATGTCAAATTCACTGAGTCCACTAGAAAATTTGGTAGAGTGCCTTTCGCACGCTTTCCACAAGCGGACGAAATGGTCATATACGCCACAGCTATGCTTGTGTTACAGTTGAATTCATACAATCGGGTGACTTGGTTTACCTTTTTGTCAATGGAATATTAAGGCAGGTACAAACGATAGCTCCGCCTAGTCAATCTTATCTGCGACTACTATACCAGCAATAAATCTCAAAGGGTATTGGAGTTATGGCCATCACAAGGTTATATTGTCAGGGGAGATAATTAAAAAAACCAGGGCACCCAGACTCGCGGTTCTTGCACGTGACACATCTGCTTAACCTCATGCATAACTGTACCAAATACCATCAATATATCTCAAAGAGTATTGGAGATATGGCCATCACAAGGTAGTGATTCTATTTTATTGGAAGGGGAGAAAACTAAAACAACATTGCACCTAGAGTTATGGTTCTTGCGCTTGACACGCCGTCTCAGCCTTGTGAACAACTGTGCCAGGTGCCATCAATATATCTAAAAGGTTATTGGAGTTATGGCCATCACAAGGTAGTCATTCCATTTTATTAAAAGGGGAGATAACTAAAACATTATGACAGCCAGAGTTCTAGTTCTTTTTTGTTGGAAGGGCAGATAACTCAAAACATGGCAACCAGAATTGTGGTTCTTGCGCATGACACGCCGCCTCAGCCTTGTGAACAACTGTGACAGGTACCATCAATATATCTCGAACGGTGTTGGAGTTATGGCTATCACAAGGTAGTCATTCCATTTTATTAATGGGGAGATAACTAAAACATTATCACAGCCAGAGTTCTAATTCTTGCGCATGGCACGCCGTCTCAGCCTTGTGAACAATTGTGCCAAGCACCATCAATGAATCTTAAAGGGTATTGGAGTTATGACCATCACAATGTTGCGTCTAAGGACGGACGGACAGATATACGGACGCCAGGCTGATCGCTTTATCCCTCGAACCTATTGTATGAAAGTTTTCTTACACAGGCCGTAGGTGCCCGTTAGGTCCACCTCATTGAGGCGGTTCTAACGAGTTCCCACAATCCCACAAACAAAAGCAGGGAAAATAGTGAATACCCGGTAAACCCCACTTTTCCCTGTATAAATTGGGGTTTAGAGAAGTGTTCATTATACGAATTTGTTACCGATTGAACTCTTCTTAGAATCGCCGCATTTAAGCTGAAACGAGAAAACACATACGTATAGGTAAAAGTCTGATTGATTGATTTTTTGGGTTTGACGTCACGTCAACCCTTGAGTTTGACGTCACGTCAACCCTTGTTGGTCATTTTGTGTCGTCACAAAGAGAAAGGGAGAAAAAGGTTAGAAAAGACAGTAGAGGAGACAAATGATAGGAATGGTTGAAACAGAAAAGAAACAACATTTCCCGCTCTACCCTTACCTGCTGCAAGGACACCAGGCCTTGTCAAACTCTAAGCCAATCAATGTCAGTGGGACGCCCCAGTAATGCAAGATACACGTAACCTTTGTCTCTCCCAAGCACACCCAAGGTAAAATTCTGAACTGAGAAAGGAAAAATAAAGAACGTCACGATAACAAGTCCATGAAACGAAGACCCCTCTAAACCCCACTTTATGTAGAGAAAAGTGGGGTTTACAGGGGTATACATTTGCTCAAAAATATAGATTTTGGGTACTCGTTAGAACCGCCTCATCGAGGCGGTTCTAACGAGCACCCGCAATCTATGCTGAAAGCAGAAATAAGAAAATGCTATCAATTTATCCAAAATTTATAGTTTCTGCCACCATGTTTGTCGCCATTATTTCACATGGATATGCTTTCCTAATGGATCTCCGCAAACTTTGATTTCTATATATTAAGTTGGACTTCCACGGTGTTGAAATACGCGGTTGTTCTACAATTTATGCTTGTTTGTCACAATTAACGTAATCAATTTAGAACAATAGAAATAAATGGATTTTTGTTTGTCTTTGCATGCGTGTAATGGAAAATTTAAAGCTCTTCGGACTTTAATGGTTATTTTAACCTTTAAACCCCGAGTCAGTACAAAGTGTACTGACGATAGAAGGAGTTTCATTAAATATTGGGAGCCCCGGCCATCGGGGCTTGCAGAAGTTTTGTTTGTTTGATTTGATGTTTAACGTCCCCGTCAACACTGTAAAGGTCATTTTTGGAGACGTTGCTTCCAATTTTGTGGGATTTTTACCCGACATTGAGATGAAATGACCTGTCGCCCAATGAAACCAATAGGGTTTATTAGCATGGACGGTCCGCCTCGCACCGCGGTTCCTGGACAGGCTTAGATCCTCTAAGCGGTTTACCAGTACTAGTGTGCGGACCGGATTCATCTCTGCGTGGAAGCATCATGCAGCCCATATATTTCTTCAAGCCCCAATGGGCGGGGGCTGTTGGAGAAGTAGATTGAACTGCATATTGCTTCTGCGCAGCGCTTAAACCGACCGAACATGAGTACTGGTAAACCGTTTAGAAGCACTAAGCCTTAGCTGTTTTTTGGCGGTAGGGCTTGAGAAGCCATTGCATCTCAATGTCAAACAATGACAATTTTCAGGTAAAAAAATTCTGCTATTTCGCATATTTCTGCTCTAAACATAGATTATGGAACTCGTTAGGACCGCCTCGGCGAGGCGGTTCTAACGAGTATCTACAATCTATGTTTTTAGCAGAAACAGAAAAAATGTGCACCCCTCTAAAGCCCAGATTGCTATATAGTAAGAGGCCCATGGGCAACTATGCTCACCAGAGGTCATGTGGTTTATACCATATACAGGCATGGCGCCCATCGTGGTGGGTGAATACAATCCCACGAACAAACTTTTCATTTTCTCATCCCATAGAGGCTTTTCATGTAATTTGGTTTCAATCCGCACAGCAGTTTTAGTGAGGGAGAAGATAAGAATACTGAATCTGAGCCATCCAAAACAGAGGTCAGTAATGACCTTGACCTTTGGAATTGATTAACTTCCATTCAGCTGATTGCAAATAATATTTCTGATGCGACAGGTTACCATGCTATCAGTTAAATCAACTGTCTTGCCTTTTTCCATGCAAATGTCTAAGTGACCAACTTTGACTTTGATGTCAACCAAAGATCATCATTTGAACAAATTTGGTAGGGCCTAAGTCCCCGGTCCTGGATGCCAAATTTATTTCAATGTTATCGGCCATTTGGTTCCGGAGAAATGTTTTAGAGTTTTTATTTAACATAAACGAGCATGGTGGCCATATTTGCCATGTGATCCAGTCCTTTCGAACACATTTCATTCCCACCTACCCACAGAGGCTCCACATGTAATTTAGTTTCAATCAACCCACCAGTTTAAGTGCAGAAGATAAAAAAGAACTGATTTTGAAGCATCAGTAAATGACCTTGAACTTTGTAATCGATAAACTTTCATTCAGCTGACTACAAAAATCATTTCTAATGTCAAAGGCTATCAGGCAATCAGGAATTAAACCGCTCTGCCTTTTTTCCATACAAATGTCTAAGTGACCAAATTTAACTATGACATAAAAAGGTCAATGTCAACCAAAGCTCATCATTTGAAAAAACTTGGTAGGACCCGAGTCCATGCCAAGTTTCAAGGTCATCGGATATTTAATTCCTGAGAAGAAGATTTTTAAAGGCTTTCGTCATATATTGGCATGGCGACCATACTGGTCATTTGACCCAGTCCTTACAAACAAATTTTCGTCTCCCCACCCCCTTCCCATAGAGGTTGTATATGTAATTTGGTTTCAATCAACCCAGCAGTTTACGCGAAGAAGAAAATAAAAATACTTTATGTGAGCCATCCAGGACAAATGTCAGTAAATGACCTTGAACTTTGGAATTGATAAACTTGGATTCAGCTGATTGCAAATGTCATTTCTGATGCCATAAGCTACCATGCAATAAAAAAATCCACTGTTTAGCATTTTTCCATACAAATGTCAAAGTGACCAAATTCGACCTTGCCGTAAAATAGGCCAAGGTCACCTAAAGGTCATTATTTAAACAAACTTGGTAGGGCCCTCGAGTCCCCGATGCTGCATACCAAGTTTCAAGGTCATCGGCCATTCAATTCCTGAGAAGAAGATTTTAAAGGTTTTTACCATATATGGGCATGGCGGCCATATCGGTCATGTGACCCAGTCCTTACAAACAAATTTTCGTTCCCTCCTTCCCATAGAGTATGCATGTGTAATTTGGTTTCAATCAACCCAGCAGTTTAGGTGAAGAAGAAGATATAAATACTTCATCTGAGCCAGCCAGGACAAAGGTCAGTAAATGACCTTGAACTTTAAAATTGATAAACTTGGATTCAACTGATTGCAAATATCATTTCTGATGCCTATGCAATAAAAAATCCACTGTTTAGCCTTTTTTACACAAATGTCTAAGTGACTAAATTTGGTATTTAAACAAACTTGGTAGGGCCCCGAGTCCCCGATGCTGCAACCAAGTTTCAAGGTCATCGCCCGTTCTGTTCCTGAGAATAAGATATTTAAAGTTTTTTTTTAACGTATATGGGCAAGGCGGCCATATTGGCCATGTGAACCAGTCCTCACGAGCATACTTTCGTTCTCAACGTGTAATTTGGTTTAAATTAGCCAGGTTGTTTCAGAGGAGATGTCGTTTGAAAATATTGACGACGCAGACGCAGACACAGATGACGGACGACGGACCACTGCCTATACTATAAGCTCCTCCGGAGGCTTTGGCTCTGGTGAGCTAAAACAGGGTTCTAGGGTTGTCGTGTTTTCGTGATTGCAAAAAAAATTGAGGATACATATATATTTTATTGGGAGTTGTATTCAGAGTTTCGATATTTTGCTTGACAATATAGAACTCGTGCAGAAAATCATGTTATATTATCCTAGTTGTGAATAAAAAAAGCCCTTGGAGCAATAGCTAATGGTTTTATGGCATGTTTGAAAGGCATATTATTCCATTTGCAGACAGTTATTTTGTCACAAAAAATGCATGTGATGCAATATCACGTATAAAAGTAGTAATGAATGCGTTTGTATGCAAGTTTCTGAGTCCCATGAGCCAGCAGTTAATTACTAACTTACAAATCGGCTTGTATTCTTTGTGGAGCGCTGTTGTGTAGTGGTAAACACCTTATTTGCATTATCTGCTGGTTCCTAGTCTGAAGATTATCAGTGTTGGAAAAACAGGTAACCAGACCCCCTGACCTTTAAAGGTCAGGAATGGGGGTGGGGGGGGACTGGTTATCTGTTTTTCCAATACTGACAATGTGCAAGCTGGGAGCCAGCAAATAATGCAAATATGGTGAATAGCATCGGATTTGAGATCGAGATGTATCCGGTTCGATCCTTTGAGCAAGAGACTGTGGCGTCTGATCTGGGCCTGCACTGTTAGCCAAGGTACCCTTTTAGGGGTTTCCTGCATGCAATGGGTTAATCAGGATGGAATGATCGCTGCAGGCATATAGGTGGCGTTGATTTGACATTGATGGGATGTAGACTACTAGTACTACGATAAAATCAGTCAAAATATTAGTTTATACTAATTGTTTGTTATTTTAGTTCGATTGCGATGAAAGCTTCAAGCTTATTGAATCGCTCTCGAACACTCATGCCGGGTGTTTTCACGCGCGCGCGAGAGAGAGGCAGTGGCTTTTACACCACTGCTACCCATTTACACCTGGGTGGAGTGGGGCAGTGTCATTACGTGTCTTGCCCAAGGACACACCTCGATACGGGTGGCCGGATTCGAACGCACAACCTCTCGATCATAAGTCGAACGCGCTAACCACTGCGCTATCGAGGCTGACAAAATATTCATGTAAAAACTAATATAATTTCCTTATTCTATTGGTTTGTTTGTTTTGTTTGATTTGAGGTTTAAAGTCCCGGTCAACACAGTATAGGTCATTTTGAAGATGTTTCTTCCAATTTTGTGGGTCTGTTACCGTACATTGCGATGAAATGACATCTGAAGCCCTGCCGCCCGATTACCAATAGGGTTTATATGCATGGACGGTCCGACTCACACCACATTTACTGGGCAGGCTTATACGCGGTTTACCAGTACCCATGTGCGGTCGGTTTCAGCTCTGCGCTGAAGCATCTTATAGCTCAATCTTTTTTGTTCAAGCTCCCATGGGCGGGGGCGCTTATTCCATTGGTAACTTACATGCTCTAAAACAATCATCCAGCACCTAAACATGTTCCTTTTGAAACCCTGTTGGATACTGGGATAAATGGGGTTAGTATCAGTTATTTTATTTAAAATCAAATATTTGAGTGTTGAGTGTGGGTATTTGTTAGAACGTTCCCGAATGAACAGCTATCTATGTTGAGACAAATAAAAGCGCGCCAATGTGCACGCACGATTATGGGTACTCGTAAAATTGTCTAAAGAGCATCTTTGGTTATAGAGCATCTAAAGAGCATCTTAGATATTAAGTATGGGTACTCGTTATAGAACGCGTCACTGGGGCGGTTGTTAAGTGCATATTGAGGGTTATTTGGAAAAATATCACATTTGTTTCTCGAAACAAATATCATTTCTAGACCCATGACGGAAAAGCTGTCTAAGGCATGCTATCTGGTGGACATCATTTCGATCATAGCAATCATATATCACTCATTCATTTATCTTATTTCAGACAGTTTGAATACAGACAAGATAACTGCTATTACAATGTCAATAGCAATACGACAGCTTCTGTGTTATGCCATGTGCTATTTCTGTTTTATGTTATTTTATACATCTGCTATATGTCATTTCTAAAATAGAGCGAAAAAAAAGATACAAATAAAGAAAATATCATCGCAAAATAGAAGTGAAGTCAATGATCTTGAATCGATACAACTAGCCACAGCTCCCACCAAATACATGAATTAACTATAGACCCTAATGGGAACACCAATAGCGGAAAGCTCAAGCCGCTAAAAGAAATAAACACCCTAAACCACACTTTGTACAGAGAAAACTGGGGTTTACTGGAGGGGATACATTAATTTTCTTATAGCTGCTCAAAACAAAGTTTGGTCGTACTCGTTAGAACCGCCTTTGTTAGTAAAATTTTCTGTATACAGTCCAACCTGTATTAAGCAAGCACCTATGGGATAATCAAAAAGTGCTTTCTTAAGACAGGTGCTTGCTTAACACAGGTGAATTTTAATACATTTTCCTTTTTCGGGAACTGAAAGGCTGCTTGCTTAAGACAGGTTGCTTGCTTAATAGAGGTGGCCACTAAAACAGGTTTTACTGTAATTGAATAGGCGTGTTTCGGTAGTCTGGCTCCAGACCCTTCCTTTACTTTCTCTTCTCTCTTTCTTTTTTCTTTCGTTTGAAAGGGACATAAAGCGTGCATAGCTTATATTATACATGAAAGAAACGGTTTTTGTTCAGCCAGAGGTAACTTGAAATTGGATTAAAGAGGAACATGATAAAAAAAAAAATAAAATAAAAAGAATGAGAGAGACAACGGCTGTTGCCTGTCTAGTGTTTCGGTAATGAAGACAGTCTGAATTGAAGGTATAGCTGGTTCAATTTGGCATGATACTGACCTCTATGCAAAGAATAAAATAGTCAGTGTTTTCACCTAGTAGGTCGGTTTTCGAAAACTTCTTGTGAATTTTCGGCATCTCGAAAAAGGCGACCCATTTACCGACCTCTATGTAATGAATAACAAATATCGACCTCTTCGGAAAATGGAGAAGGTAAGTACATGTATATGCATTCAGTCGGGTGTGAAATTATGGTAAGAGAGATCTCCAGTCTCATGTCAAATTGTTCGAAAAATATCTACTGTGAAAGAGCTGATAATTCAAGCATGGGTTCTGTCACATAATATGTATACTATATCCAGGATGTTTGTACCAGGTAATGATTTTTCTGAACCGATATTCTCCGAAATATTCAAGTATCACACGGGTTAATACATACGCACATGCTGCGTAGCGGTCGCATTGGCTTCGTAGTTTGGACGCATAGGCTTCAATGAAAAGTGGCGGCTGACAGTCCGTCGCTGCTGGTAAGAAACTGTTTTTACGTTATTCTAACTGTTGTATAGCATTGTCCAATACTAACATCTGCCATACGCACCACTTTATTAATTTGCGGCTTCGTCTGTTGCAAGAAAAGGTTTGAAAAACGGAACATGGAAAAATAGACCCCAAAAGAGATATGCACAGATTCACCTGTATTTTCACTTTGGTCTGGTCTTCTGTGTAACTACACCGTTTTGGCTGGTGTTCTGGTCGATAAATTGTGAATAACGATAATGAAATCCAAAATATAATATGCAACTTTCGTCACATCTTTTGGGAAAAAGAAAAATCTTGATATGTCGATACAACGCACGTAGCTTCGTTAGCGATTACAACGCAGAGGCTGCAAACTAAATTTGAAAGCCCTGTATTATGAAGAATAATAGCAGATGATATTAAATTAATATCGAGAAATAAGTCAACCAGCGTTAGTTGGTGATGCTAAAGACATTCTGTATCATTTATACCGAACACACTTTGACACTCTATCAAATCTTCCTGTGGACGCAGCATATTTGCTATATATGACAACACCTGAACTGCCCCTCTCTGTCCATTTTACCTGTCACTACTATACGTATCACAAGAAGGGAACTATACCGTAGCGGAAGTGGAAGTAAGTACCAAGACTGCTGATATAATAGTCGTGCATCTGACAATTAGGCCGACTTCATCTCGAACCACAGTACATCAAGAAGCAACGACAGTATTAGCTGAACATAGATGGCTCGTACTATTAGCAAATCATGTGATCAGTATCTGCGCATCTCAATAAAACCAATGATACCATGCCATGAGAAATGGTTAGTCCGGTTTTCCACGCATGAGCACTCTTTAAAATGGAGGTAGCAGTCTTCGTTTTTGATTGGGTGTTTATAGATTTGCATAACTATGACCCTTGCTGTAGGCGTGAAAAAGGAAAACGGAACAGCAACCAAAGTAGCCAAAGCTAGCCATTGGCTCCAGATGAATTCGGCCCTAGTAGGTTCGTATCCCTAACGAACGGTGGTGTGTCAGTCCATTTTTGGTAGAGAACCCTCTCATGTGACTTGCGCATGACTCCGTAGAACCTTTTTGTGTGTGTTAACAACATCATTCAGGTGATTTTTGAGACATAGCTTCCGAATTTATGGGAATTTTACCCGACACTGAAACAAAATGACATATCAAACCCTACCGCATACAAAGCGTACTTGCAATTGCTGAATAAAATGGCACGTTTACTTTCTGAAAAGGAAAAAAACACTAGTTTTTGGTCGATTATTTATCAACTAAGTAAAACAGAGCAAGTAGCTCCGAATTGCTTTAAACCACGTGATAATCACTGATTTGTCGGGAATTCAGGGGACTTATTTATAGAAAACAGCAGCGTTTATTTTATCGCAGAGAGGTCAGAATTTGCGCAATATGGTAACCCATAGAATATTGACCGGAATTTCAAACAGTATAGTTCCAGATTAAATGCCGCTGAATGCGGCGTCTAATCAGGGTCTACACTGTTTGCTCACATTACATGAATTGAAGGATCAAACGCAGCGTCTTATCAGGGTCTTCACTTTTTGCTTTAAATTGTAATTTAAGGGTTAAACGAAACAGTTTAAATTCATGAGTATGCATCCAGCCGACAGACTTTCTTAAAAAAGTAAACCTTTAAGCCGGTGCCGTCATAGGGGTTTGAAAGGGCCATAAAGCAAAACAAATTTTCGACCGTATTTTCATAAAGCATAACCAGTGACATCACTTTGAAATTTAAAGCCGCTTTAGATGTTATGATGTGGAATTCGATGTTGATTTGACGTTATTTTAACGTTATATGCCTGCTGGGTAGCCGTGTAGTTTAATAACATTGAAGGTACCCATACATATATCAGTGATTTTTTGTGTACCTGTTGGATGTAATTAGAGATGGTGATCGGAAAATAAGTCACAGAAAACAAGTCACGAAAATAAAGTCACAGAAAAAAAGTGAACGGAAAAAAAGTCACAAACAAAAATATAGAAATCTTTCACTAAGATGTGATCAGTAAATAAAAATAGTGACAACACCTAAATAAAAAGAAGTTCAAAGGGCTGTTGTTCCTTCCAGAGACATGTTAATTCATACTTTCGACCGTAAGAAAACTTGAATTGGAAATTGTCCCCTGTTTATACTGTCTGCTGCATCTTTTTAAAGCTTTTTCTTTTCTTTTTTTTTTAATTAATATTTTTGCGTAAAGTCAAACAGTGGACCCAGATCAGACTAGAGCAGCAGTCTGAGATTGGTCCAAATGACTTTTAAAGTAAGCTTAAAGCAGACGACAATTGTTGTGATTGACATCTAAGATAGCTATCTTCAGAGCTGCTGCTTCCCTCACTAAAATCCTGATCACAAATTTCAGTGGACTCAAACATATAAATTCAAGTTCCCTGAAAGTGTGGCCAGTTCTTGCTCATTTTGCTCCATTTTAAGCTTCTGTTTTAAACTTCAACAATAGTTTAGACAAATATAGCAAGAAGCGAAAAACAGATGGACAAAGGCATTATGCACGCTTATCAGACAACGAAGATATAAAAAAGATATGAAACCTTTTTACTAAACGCTATAATAATTGGTCTTGTTCTGGAAGCCAACACTAAATCTGTTTTTCTTTAATGGACTTATGACTCCAATTCTCTTACAGCTCAATTTAAGCCATGCATACTGATTGATTAATTCTGGCTGAGACAGCCGTTTTATAGTAGGAATATGCAATATTTTTACAGGACTGTTCTGCTACCGATTAGAAAGATTCCAAGAAGTTTACTGTCCAATAATGCAAAGGAATTTTGAATAAATATGTTATACTTTGGAAGCATAGAATACACCGAAGAAATGAAAAGTATGGAGTGTACAAGTATTTCTGGGCCAGACTAGCTAGTTTCGGCCAATTAATCAATGACCCTCAAATGTTTTAAAAACTCCACAATGGAATCAGTGATCCCAAGGGACAAAAAATACAAACTGCACTATGATGAAAGGCATGGATACTTTTTACAGCCGCCACATATTCCCTTAGCACCAGATGTAGTGGCGTCAAATATGTTCTATAATAGGGTTATCCTTTGGAAGCAAAAAATACGCCGCAGCACTGATAAGTATGGAGTGCACAAGTATTTCTATGGCAAACTAGTTAGTTTCGGCCAATCAGACCTCATAAGTCACCCTCTCTTAACACAAGCAATGGTGTCATTAAGTATGTTCTATAAAAGGCTTATCCCACAAGATCAGTTGTGGGGACGATAAAAGATTGTAAAAGGTTAAAAGCTTATCTGTTCATTGTTTCCAACGGACACAAAAGGGTCTCATATGTCGTCTTCAACTACAAGACAATGTTTTTGGTTGCTACTGACTTGTATCTTAATCAGATAATGATATTTTTCACATGCTTTTTATGCCTCCTACCCGTAGGAGGGCATATAGTTTTTGCACTGTCCGTTTGTGGGTTTGTGGGTTAGTCCGCACTTTTTTTTGTGATGCAAACAACTTCCCAATTTCTTCACCGATTGAGCTGAAACTTTGCCCATGCATTCCTGGTGAGGTGCAGGGGTGCCTAACACAATTTTCACGTTGGTCCACTCATTTACGTCGGAGTTATGCCCCCATTATTTTCTAAAAAAGCGTTAAAAACCTTGTGATGCGACATACTTCAACATTTATTCACTGATTCAGCTGAAACTTTGCACATGTATTCCTTGTGAGGTGAAGGGGTGCCCAACACAATTTTCACGTTAATCCTACCATCTGTGACGGAGTTACGGCCCTTGATTTTCTGAAAAAAAAAAAAACTCTCGAAAACCTTATGACCCGAAATTCTTCCACATTTCTTCACCGTTTGAGCTGAAACTTTGCACATGCATTCCTTGTGAGATAAAGGGGTGCCTAACAGAATTTTCACGTTGACCCTATCATCTGCGAAGGAGTTACGACCCTTTATTTTCTGAAAAAAAAAACGCGTTCTTAAACCTTGTGACGCGAATTTCTTCCTCATTTCTTCGACAACTTTGTTAAATTTTTGCATATGCATTCGCAATAATATGTAGATGTGCCTAGCACAAAATTCATTTTGCTCGGATGAAGCGTTTTGGAGTTATGGCCCATGCTTTTCTAAAAAAATGCGCTAAAAAATCTTGCGTTGCAAACTACCTCCACATTTCTCCACCGATTGAGCTGAAACTTTGCACATGCATTCCTTGTGAGGTGAAGGGGTGCCTAACACAATTTCCAAGTCGATCCAATCACTTGCGACGAAGTTACGGCCTTTGATTTTCTGAAAAACGCGTTCGAAAACCTTGTGGCGCGAACTACTTCCACATTTCTCCACCGATTGAGCTGAAACTTTGCACATGCATTCCTTGTGAGGTAAAGGGGTGCCTTACAAATTTTCACGTTGGCCCACTCATTTACGTCGGAGTTATGGCCCCTTATTTTCTAAAAAAGCGTTAAAAACCTTGTGATGCGACATACTTCAACATTTCTTCACTGACACAGCTGAAACTTTGCATATGCATTCCTTGTGAGGTGAAGGGGTGCCAAACACAATTTTCACGGTCATCCTACCATCTGTAACGGAGTTACGGCCCTTGATTTTCTGAAAAAAAAAACGCGTTCGAAAACCTTGTGACGCGAACTTCTTCCACATTTCTTCACCGTTTGAGCTGAAGCTTTGCACATGCATTCCGTGTGAGATAAAGGGGTGCCTAACACAATTTTCACTGTGATCCCATCATCTGCGAAGGGGTACCTAACACAATTTTCAAGTTGATCCTATCACTTGCGACGAAGTTATGGCCCTTGATTGTCTGAAAAACGCGTTCGAAAACATTGTGACGCGAACTTCTTCCATATTTCTACACCGATTGAGCTGAAACTTTGCACATGCGTTCCTTGTGAGGTAAAGGGATGCCTAACATAATTTTCACGTTGATCCTATCATCTGCGAAGGAGTTACGGCCCTTTATTGTCTGAAAAAATAAAATGCGTTCTTAAACCTTGTGACGCGAACTACTTCCACATTTCTTCGACAATTTTGTTAAATCTTATGCCCCCGTTTGAGGGCATACAGTTTTTGCACTGTCCGTTTGTTTGTGGGTTTATGTGTGGGTTTGTGGGTTAATCCGCACTTTTTTTCCTCAAATTGGCTCCCATGGGGGGGCATTGCTCACTTATAGTGACAGCTCTTGTTTATATCTAATTTATCTTCAACACATACAGTAACGAGTTATTTCATTTCAAACAACGTCTTCCTTAGCAATCATGCTATTACTGTTTATTAGGTGTTTGCTGACGTAATGACGCTTAAGAAACTTTTTGTTCGTTCCAATTTGTTTGAAACGGTATTTTGTGTCATATACACGTGTACATGTTACTATTTTGTAGAAGAATGGTAATTTATTGTACATGAGGGCAAGTCCATAAGTAACCAGCCTATCCAATTTCGAGTTGACTGAGACAAACAAGATTTCCATGCCCCTTATCATGTCATTCATTCATAGGATATCGAACGTCAAACATGGATAGCGAGGCAAAAACAAGCCTTTCCTGCTGTATTTCGGTACTTGTATTTGAAAGGGAAAACAAAACCAATGTTTACGGGTTTTCCGTTGCAACGTATGCACAAGTTAAATTCTGGGTTGGGGAATTCAAATGGTTGTGGCGGCAGTTGTGGAGTGAATCGGAGACAAGGACCCTGGATTCTTCAGTTCTGGGCTGATGGCACTGGAACAGCGTTCATCCAAGTGAATCATTCTAGAGGGCAATTATATCGAAAAAGACTGATCGATCTCACTCAGAAATAAGTTAGGCTGTTTTTTAATTGACTCGCCCTCGTATTTTCTGCCATATTTGCAAGACAACACTTTTGGACTTCCTGTCCATTTTTTTATGAACTAATCCAGCTGAAAACGGGAAAGAACGAAAAATGAAAGATTGGGCATTTTTTCCTTTAATAGCAGATCCATACTGTAAAGTGATATAGAATAATTTTGAAGGAGTTTCCTTTCTTTCTACTGATACTGCGATCGGTCGCATTTGGCCATTACTCGCAGGTGTATATTACATACACTCCAGGTTTTGCAGGATGAAAGCCTATATAGGAATCATGCAATTACGGTAGGATTCTGTACCCTACACAGGGGATGGCTCTCCCTGCACAGGGGGCCTCCAGTTCACGTCCCGATCCGAAGGACGGTGCACTTTATGACATTCATCCCTGCAAATGCCAATGGAGCGTGTTCAGACAGCGAAATTTTATCGCCACTGCCGGGGATCGAACCCGGGATCTCTAGCATCAGAGGCAAGTGCCCTAACCACTGAGCTATCACGCTTCAACAAGTCGTCTGAAGGTGTGTCCGTTCCCCTTAAATATAAACAGTTAAGACGCTAAAATAAGTCTAATCTCGTCGAACTAACAAGGAATGCATTGTAAGAATGAAACCTAAACCTGACATGACCAAATACTTGAGCCAACAACACAAAATGAATCAACTTTCATTTGAAATATAAGAAGAAACTCATGATCGCGCAAGTAACAAAATTCTTATATCTTGTATTTCTTCCTCTTGCACAGAAATTCAATCGCATTCGTCATTATTTAAATTGCAGTATTTCGCTGGATCGATAAAGCCATGTTTGCAAGCCAATATAATGTGTATAATAATTAAGAAGAAACAATTAGGTGATGTTTACTTAGCAATCACTTTTCAAATCCATGGATATTTCAATATTATGTTTATAATCATGCGAACAATAAAGGAAATGACAAATTTGACAATTATATTTACACCCAGCGGCGTTTATTTCATATACGTATGAACTGTGATATTGGATAATAATAAATAAATAAATAAACATATAAATAAATAAATAAATATCCGGTCACCCGTATTGATCTAGGCATACAGCATCAGATAAAATGGCAATGTACAGATGTGGTTTAAGTCAGAAATGCCATATTTTCATGAAACTGTCTTAGTTAAAGACATAATAGGTTTCGAACAGGATTTTTTTTCGGACAGATGAAAGTTCTCGTTTGATCTATAACTCATTGTTTGATGTTTTTTTTTTTTGTTTGTTTATTTTAAGGCAAAACACGTTACACTTAGCATTTATTTTATTTTCCACACTGCGCACGAAATGAAAGTTAAACTGGTTGTTCATAGCAGCCAAGATTGACGCCGACTAACTTCTGTATCCTTGCTGTGTAATCGTAGACTTCGCCGTGCGCAATGGTCATGAATCGACACAACTGAATTCAGCCCAAATTATCAACGAGAGAAGGAACGGTTTACATAAGGCAATGACACTGCAACTGAAGCATTTCAAGTAGGAAGCCAGAAGAGCTGTTTCTCTCCCTCCACCCTAACCCCACAAAAAATTGTCAAACGGCTATCCAAAAATAAATATATATTAACAGTCCATACATGCACCGACACACATTGACAATAACAAACCACTCTATGGACTTAGTGTTTTTGAGGGAGTCAGATCTGACTCCTATCAAATTACCCTGAATTTTGCTATCACTGAACCATATCTATTAACACTCATTACTTGTTGTTTCAACCCACAGCTTGTAACTACCCTGTCAAAAGTGAATGGCTTGAAAAGAGTACTGGTATACAGAGTGAAGGCTTGGCTGAGACTTGAGACTAAACCTGTTTACTTTAACCCTTAAATTTAAGTGTGTTTTTAAGCAAAAAGTGTAGACCCTGATCAGACACTGCAGAACACTGCGTCTGATCTGGGTCTACACTTCTGGCAAAGCCCAACCCATGATTCCAGCACAGATTCTAGAGATAACACTCTTATGCATCGATAAGAATAGCGTGTAAATTTTCTATAAATAGCCACGAATCAGCAAACCCTTTTCCAAGCAGACCACGGATCCCACGAATCAGCAAACCCTTTTCCAAGCAGACCACGAATCCCATGAATTAGCAAACCCTTTTCCAAGCAGACCACGGATCCCACGAATCAGCAAACCCTTTTCCAAGCAGACCACGGATCCCATGAATCAGCAAACCCTTTTCAAAGCAGACCACGGATCCATTGAATCAGCAAACCCTTTTCCAAGCAGACCACGGATCCCACGAATCAGCAAACCATTTTCCAAGCAGACCACGGATCCCATGAAACAGCAAACCCTTTTCCAAGCAGACCACGGATCCCACGAATCAGTATCATGAAAACACACTTATATAATTCTGACCCCCTTGAACCCCACTTTTATATAGTAAAACTGGGGTTAACCCTATTTTTTCTAATTTCTGCTCTAAAAGATAGATTGTGGGTACTCGTTGGAACCGCCTCGATGAGGCGATTCTAACATGTACCCACAAACTATATTTTGAGCAGAAATATGAAAAATATCACAATTTTTCATCTTAAAATTTTCATTTTTTTCGAAGATAAAGGTTACAATGTATTTGTATAGGCGTGTTTTCGTAATGCATGGATTGATAAATGTTAAGATTCGTGAGCGTTTGTGGAATTCTATCTTCTATTTTATTTACTGCTGAAGAAGGTCATTTTTTTTTTCAATAAATAACATGGAAACGTCATCATAATGCTGCGCGCCAGTAACCATGTGCTTTTACACGTGTGGTCATATGATTTTAATGGCACTGCTGTTTGTGTGTTTGATTTGAGGTTTAACGCCCCCTTCAACACTGTAAAGGTCATTTTGGAGACGTTGCTTCCAATTTTGTGGGACTTTTACCAGACCTTGAGATGAAATGACATCACAAGCCCTGTCGCCAAATGAAATCAAAAGGGTTTATAAGCATGGACGAGCCGACTCGCACCGCTTTGCCTGGACAGGCTTAGATCCTCTAAGCTGTTTACCAGTACTCATGTGCTTGTCGGTTTCAGCTCTGTGTGGAAGCATCATGCAGCCCATATATTTCTTCAAGCCCCGATGGGCGGGGGCAGTTTATGGCATTGCGTTATCCACTATGCTAAATTAGGTTTATGTAACATGCTACCATCAAGCAAGAACATCTGGAGTGTAGCAGCCCACCGTTTGATATAACACAACTGGATCGCGTGGAGCAGCCTAAGGGAGATCGTTCCTGTTTCTACAGACAATGATATCGGTTTTAGCGTATACAAAACCGCCAAAGAGTAATTGTAGTCAGTTTCATAAGGGCCCCGTCAAGCGATTTTGGTACTTATCGCCTACGCGAGCAGCGAAGGTTCAGGTGAGCCTGCGCATCCGCGCAGTCTCGCCAGAACCTTCGCTGCTCGCGCATACAAGCAGTGAATCAAGAGGAAGCCATATCCCTGGCCCCTCTGAATGGCTGGGCATGCGCAGTTAAAACTTGTCATGACAGAATGCTCGAAGACACAAATTCGCTTGGCGGGGCTCAATTATGCGGCTGATCTTTATATCTTTATTCTCTAAATATTGCCTAATTAGGGGGTTTCTTCAATATGCGTTTCGATCGGAGCAATCATATAATTTCTTCATTAACTTAGCTTCAGGGAATTTGAATAGATATCTTAAGTTGCGTTATTATATCAATCGTTGCTTGGCAGAAGCTGTTTTACTGTTTGTGCGAATCCTCAATTGTCGAGCCCCGAGGTTATAAAACTTTTTTCGTGCTCAACTCACTTGAGCATGTAATTTGTCCTGCTCACAAATAACATTCTCTGCTATCTGAGAACGAAAAATTGCTCAACTTCTTAGTATTTTAATTTTTATGAGCACCACAAGTTTCATGCTCAGCTGAGTTGAGCATGAAAAAAGTTTTATAACCTCGGGGCCGAGTTTCTTACTAAATCAAACTTCAATGACTGGAAAACCGATACTAGTTTACCATGCCTGACTCATACTCGCAGCCGCCGCCCATGGGGGCTTGGAGAAATGGATTAGGTGGCATCTTGCTTCCAGGCAGAGCCGAAACAGACCCCACAACCGCTAGAAGGACTAATCCTGCCCAGGCAAAGTGGTGCGAGTCAGACCGTCCAATGCATATAAGCCTTTTGGTTTCATTGGGCGGCAGGTCTTGAGATGCCATTTCATCTCAATGTCGGGTAAAAAGTCCCACAAAATTGGAAGCAGCATCTCCAACATGACCTAAATAGCGTTGACGGGGACGATAAACCTGAATTCAAGTTCAGTCCCTAGAGAATTATCCCCATAACTCCAGATAAGTAATACAATAATAGAGGATCTTACATTCGTGCTCATGTATTATTGAATTTATTAAACAAGTTGAGGAAAAGGGATAAAATGCGAGGCTTTGTCGAGCATTTCATCCCTTTTCTTCCACGAGTTTAATAAATTCAATAATACATGAGCACGAATGCAAGATTCTATTTATCATATGACATTTAAAACGTATTTTATTCACGATTGTTTACAAAAATATCAAGCCATTAGTAAACGCTACGTCGTTAAGGACGTCGTACATGTAACATTACGGGACACATCTAACTTATTTGCATATTTAATCCACCAGTGGATTATCGAAAATATTACATGATGTTATTACACTCTCAGACGCGACGGCATATGATAAATTACGATAACACATCAGAGTGCATTATTTTTATCACCAAAATGGTACATTTTCTTTTAACATAGTTTATAGGAGCTCGCCAAAACCGCCTGTCAGAACCGCATCATTGAGAGACGCTTCTAACGAGTACACACAACCTATGCTTCTTTGGAGCAGAAATAAAAAGAGTGTTATTTCATATCTCCAAAATGGTTTTAATTTCCTTATGAAAATTTGTGATATTATTATTCATACTCATGGGTTAAAACATGGGTTAAAGGTGCTCGTTAGAACCACCTCATTACGAAAACACACCTATACAAATACATTGTAAATATTTCCGCCAAAAATCTAAAATTTTAAGAAGAAAAATTGTGATATTTTTCTTATTTCTGCTCAAAATATAGATTGTGGGTTCACGTTATAACCGAGGCTCATCTAGTCGGTTCTAACGAGTACCCACAATCTATATTTTAGAGCAGAAATAAGAAAAATAATGTACACCCCTGTAAACCTCAATTCTACGATATAAACGTGGTGTTTGAGGGGGTTGAAATTATATAGGCGTGTTTTCGTGATGTAACGAGTATCCACAGCCTATGTCTTGGAGCAGAAATAAATAGTGCATTAGTTCATATCGCAAAAGATGTGATGAAAAGGTGTGGTGTTATTCTTATTCATACTGAAAACATAGTTTATAGGTGCTCGTTAAACTCCCACAACCTATGTCTTGGAGCAGAAATAAATACAGCATTATTTCATATCTCCAAAATGGTTAATTTTCTAATGAAAATGTGTGATACTCAAAACATAGGTTATAGGTGCTCATAAAGGCGGTTCTAACGATACCCACAACCTCTGTCTAGGAACAGATCTAAGAAAAAATAATATATACCCACGAAAACCCCCGTTTTCTGTATATAACAAGAGCTCCGCAAGCGGGGCATTATACGCCCATGGCAAATTCATATTTGGTGGACTGAAGCCTGAAAACAGTACTCACTGCTCCATCATGGTGTAACTATTTTTCAAGTTTCAGCCTTAATAAATGGAAAATGATTACATGGCCAAATCTGCCACACCTTAATTCAGTAGTAATTAACCTCGAAACTTTACACACATCTCCAAATCACAGTCTTGCTATCTACCAAGATTCAGGTTGATCGGATGAAAACTGTAGGAGGCATTATCCCGAAAAGAAAACGCTTATGGGCAGATGGACGGACTGGAGGACGGACGCGTTTCTGACGGACGCCAACTCCATAACATAATGCGAACGTTTTTATCAAAATGAGCATATTTTTCAGGTTGATCAGATGTTATCCGTAAACAAAATTTTTAACAAAATTTTCAAAGGGTCATAATGTTATTAATATTTGGTGTATGGTTAACCTCAAAACTTTAAGCACATCTCCACCTCAGTCTAACTATCTACAAAGTTTCAGATTAATCAGATGAAAACTGTAGGAGGAGTTATACAGAAATGATAATGTTTACCTAAATTCCCAAAGGGGCATAAGTCTATAAATATTTGGTGTACGGTTAAACTTGAAACTTTACGCATATCTCCACATCATAGTCTTGCTATTTACAAAGTTTCAGGTTGATCAGATGAAAACTGTAGGATGAGTTATCCGGAAATGAAAATGTATACCAAAATTTTCAAATTGGCATAACTCTATAAATATTTGGTGTATGATTAACCTCGAAACTTTACGCACATCTCCACCTTGTAGTCTTACTATTTACAAAGTTTCAGGTCAATTGGATGAAAACTGTAGGAGGAGTTGTACGGGAATGAAAATGTTTACCCAAATTTTCAAAGGAGCATAAGTCTATAAATATTTGGTGTACAGTTAACCTTAAAACTTTACGCATATCTCCACATCATTGTCTTGCTATCTACAAAATTTCAGGTTGGTCAGATGAAAACTGTAGGAGGAGTTATCCGGAAATGAAAATGCTTACCGCAATTTTCAAAGGGGCATAACTCTATTAATATTTGGTGTATGGTTTACCTTGAAACTTTACGCACATGTCCACCTCATAGTCTTACTATCTGCAAAGTTTCAGTTTAATCAGATGGAAACTGTAGGAGGAGTTATCCGGAAACGAAAATGTTTACCGCAATTTTCAAAGGGGCATACCTCTATTAATATTTGGTCTATGGTTAACTGTAGGAGTTGTCCGGAAACGAAAAAGTTTACGGACGGACGGACGGGCGGACGCCGGCCCCATAACATAATACGACCGTTTTTTTTTTTCAAAACGGGCGTATAAAAAGGGTTTACGGGGTGCTCATTTCACGGACTTGCTTACGTGATTGATAGAGATAACAAGAGAGATGCTTTATTATTTTTCTTTCATATGTATGTTAAGTACATACAAGATGCATTTACTTTATCTGAAACAAATAAATCGATATTCACAATGGGAAAAATAACATTAGCATGTTAGCATGTTACTTTCATATTAGCAACCCCGGATACTTTTAAGAAGCTCGAAAAAATAACCGATTATTGTCTTCATTATGTCACCGCCCTCTGACCTCGAACTACCACAGGTATATGTAAGGAAAATAATGAATATCCTTCTTGTATAGTAAGTGGGGTTTATCAATTTTAGTAAGGAGGCCTTCATGCGGACTGAACAAAGTACTTGTCTAAATCGCGACGGAAGTAAGGGCGAGGATTGTGGCCACGTAAAATCGATTTAAGCCCCCCCCCCCCCCCCCCCCCACCGTGGAATTTGTTTCCGCTGACCGTTCCAAGGCGGTTCTTCAGTCGCGGTTTATTTTTGTTATGCTTTGTCTTTGGGTGTTTGTGTCGCTTACATTGTTTTATTTTGGATAGCCTATTGGCAATTTTGTCCTTTTGGCTTTCTGGTGTTGATGTTTCCATTGGGGTCTGTTGTTTCATGGTTGTGTTTCTTTCCCTATGGTGTCTCTGATGAGAGCTATGGGTTAATTGTATCGATTCATGATCATTGCCTTCACTTTTATTTTAGGTTGATGTTCATTACATGGACTTATTAACCTGATGGTTTAACAGATTTTATACTCTGAAACGAATAATATTTTCACTGTGTAAATAGGTATTTTGACATTGTGAAAATACCATGACCATGTTATTTGCACAGCAGCAGCCCGGACTACTTTTTTATGGTTTCGTTTTTTTTTTCAGTGGATGCGCCCGTTGAGCAGATCTTTCGTTAGGAGTACGAGTAATCCTGTTTTTTTTTTTTTTTCAGTGCGACCCGGCCTATTTGGCATTAGGCCAGAAAAAACAACAACGACAACAAAAAAAAAAAAAAAAAACTATGATCTAAATAATGTCGCTTACAGGCCATTTTAAACCCATTCAGTACCAGAAACCCCAAAACGGGTACCCTGGCAAACAGTGATGGCCCAGATCAGACACAGGCCCTCCACGATTTGCTAAAAGTTGTCATTTTCAAAAAAAAATAAAAAAAAAAAAATGATGAAAACACAACCTGACACCCCTAAATTTTGAAATGAATTCCTGCTATATATAAGGAGAAAGATTCCATTTGGTAAAAAAAGGGTTAAGCATACCTATTGATAAGGAGGTGAAATTTTGCCCGGCAAAAAGCAAATCGACTAATTGTTTTCCGATGAAATTGTGAAATTGTAGCTGAACGTCCATTAATTTGACGTTTTGTTTCGAAAGGGTCATTCGTCCGAGTATTTAACTCTTATCATGCTGTTCATGCTTCTTCTGAAGAAGCCATCTGATCAGGATCTACACTGTTTGGACAGTGTAGATCCAGATCAGATGGCTTCTGAAGAAACCATCTGATCAGGATCTACACTGTTTAGCATTCAATTTATAAATTTGTAGCAATAAATGACATCAAGTTATTTGATTGGTTGATAGACAGAAATGGGTGTGGCTTAAATGAATATTCAGCAAGATAAGGGTAAAATATCGCTTTTATTTCATATATTTCGGCAAATATTTCTGTTTCCGGACATCTTCAAAATTTTGATCCCATTAGGGACAGACCATTTGATTTTCTGGGGGCTGGGGGGGGGGGGGGCCCAGGTTTTTCTTTAAAAAAATATTATGGGTTTACTTTCATCAGAAAAAAATAATATGGCTTAAGGTTTAAAAAAAAAAATGCTTTTGAGCATTGGTGAAAAAAAAAAATATGTGTTTGCTAAAACAAATGGGAAAAAATAATATGTGTTTGCGAAAAATGAGAAAAAAAACAACAACTTCCTTTGACTAATAACTATTCAAAAATTATTGTCTTTTTGTACTTTCTTGGAAAAAGGAACTGCTTTTCTTTCCTTCTCCTTGATCTGATCTGACTTGTTTCTGAACAAAGATGTGTTGAACTCTATTTTTAATAGGTAGTCATATCCAAATGTATTGGTATGAATTGCAACACTTAAAATAGACATATAGTGAATCTGAACTGACAGCAGAAGTATGATTGGATATCGGCTATAATCAAGCGCATGTTTAATACTGTATTGGCTCTGTGGAGGCCGCACTTTCTCCTAGTGCCTTGAGTGGCCTGTGTCTGATGATTGTGGCACTCCCTGGATCTGTATTTTATAATTTGTCTTTTATAAGTTTGGGATATAAATTCCAAAAATTAATAAATTATATGGAAAAATGACCATCAGTGGCATTTTTAGCTCACCTGGGCCGAAGGCTCCAGAGGAGCTTATAGTATAGTGGGTCCTCCGTCGTCCGTCGTCCGTCCGTCCGTCCACACTTTTGAGCAGCTATATCTCTGTATCCTGCAGGCTGATCTCAATCATTTCTCATCTGTAGCATGCCTCTGGTGGGGCATTGATGACATAAACATTTTTTTGAAATCGCTCAAAAACTTTGGTTCCTATGGCAACCACAAGGTCCCATAGGCTTACTATGGGAAAATGCTTGTCATCACTGTAGCGCCTACAGTTTTGATCGGATCTTTCTGAAACTTATATGTAAGGTGACTGGGGATAAAAACTCGGATGAGTTCGAAAACCGGCCAAGTCGGCCCATTTATCATAGAGTTAAGTCCCTTTGATTGCTGAAAATGCCGATTTTCGACCTTGTCATCACCGTAGCCCCTCCAGTTTTGATCGGATCTTTCTAAAACTTATATGTAATGTGGCTGGGGATAAAATCTCGGATAAGTTCGAAAACCGACCAAGTCGGCCCTTTTATCGTAGAGTAACGTCCCTTTGATTGCTGAAAATGCTGATTTTTGACCTTGTCATCACTGTAGCCCTTTCAGTTTTGTTCGAATCTTTCTGAAACTCATATGTAAAGTGGCTGGGGATAAAATCTCGGATGAGTTCGAAAACCAGCCAAGTTGGTCCATTTATCACAGAGTAACGTCCCTTTGATTGCTGAAAAGCCGATTTTTGACCTTGTCATCACCGTAGCCATTTCAGTTTTGATCGGATCTTTCTGAAACTTATATGCAAGGTGGCTGGGGATAAAGCCTCGGATGAGTTCGCATACCGGCAAAGGTGGCCTATTTATCATAGAGTTAGGTCCCTTTGATTGCTGAAAATGTTGATTTTTGACCTTGTCAACACTGTAGCCCCTTCAGTTTTGATCGGATCTTTCTGAAACTTATATGTAAGGTGGCTGGGGATAAAACCTCGGATGAGTTCAAAAACCGGCCAAGTTGCCCCATTAACTATATAGTTATGTCCCTTTGATGGCTGAAAATGTCAATTTTTTACCTTGTCATCACCGTAGCTCCTTCAGTTTTGATCAAATCTTTCTGAAACCTATATGTAAGGTGACTGGAGATAAAACCTAGGATGAGTTTGAATACCGGCCAAGTTGGCCCATTTATCATTGATTTACGTCCCTTTGATTGCTGAAAATGCCGATTTTTGACCTTGTCATCACCATAGCCCCTTCAGTTTTGATCGGATCTTTCTGAAACTTATATGTAAGGTGGCTGGGGATAAAATCTTGGATGAGTTCGAAAACAGGCCAAGTCAGCTGATTTATCGTAGAGTTATGTCCATTTGATGGCTGAAAATGTTGATTTTTGACCTTGTCATTACCGTAGCCCCTTCAGTTTTTATCGGATTTTTCTGAAACTTATATGTAAGGTGGCTAGGGATGAAACCTCGGATGAGTTCGAAAACTGGCCAAGTCGGCTCATTTATTATAGAGTAACATCCCTTTGATTGCGTGGAAGCATCATGCAGTCCATCTATTTCTTCTAATAAGCAATAATACTTCTCAGAAAAATTATGGCTTAGCACCAAATCAAATCAGAAGCAGCAGAATATTCAATTCTGTACTGAAAGCTCTCCCCAAAGCAAGTACAGCTTTCATAAAGACCAATTATTTACTGTAGTGCAACCTATACCAACCCCTAATTTCTTTATGATCCATCAAAAGAATGGCCAAACACAAGTTTAGACCATATCTAATAATATAGTCATGCATAATTTATGTTCAGTGACAAAGAGTCTTTAAACTTTGCGAAAAAGTTATCGCTTCCAGATTCTACGATGAAAGCCGAACAAACCATGTTTTGTGAAAAAGCGCAAAGTTTACCTCTTTCCAGAATGGAACCAAGAAATCGGCTTGCATAAGTGATTCTTCTCAGATGTCTTTGGAATATTTTAATCCTAAAATGCACTAAATCATGTCCTATTAGCACCCATGCTAGAATTTTTTGCTGTTCTCACACCTATACCCCCCAATTTCAGTAAATATTGGCATTTTGAGGATATTTTGGAGACAAAACTTTGATGAAAATGATTGTAAATGCCTTAATGCCATGAGAAATGGCTGAATATATCTGTTCAAACCTTGTAACATGAACCCAACCAATAAGAAATTACAATGGCTGAGAAAACTCATTGCAATATTGCAGCGGGCTGTTCGGAGAGACAGGTTTGAAATTTTGCAATGGCTTGAGAACCTTGCCTAATGCCAAGTTACCTCAGTGTTATATTTTATATGGAGTATATTCTTTTTCTTGTGTTCCTGTTTATACATTGACTGCAAGGCTGCTTTCCAAACAGACCAATGACAACTGATTTACATGGCTTTGAAGTACCCCCCTCCAATTACATGGAACAGAAGCAAAAACTGATAAAATACACCCAGTTAGTCCTAAATTAGCACTAAACTTACAATTTGTACAGTTTCTGTGACAAAATACATGCCAGGAAGATCCATTTTAAGGTACAGAATTGGAGAGAACCTATTATGTATGAAAATATTATGTAATGAATGAAAAAAGGGCAGGGGAGCTCATTTTTCTACTTTCGGTTTAGGTGGCACAACAGTAAAAAAAATCCCCTTACTCACAATGTAAATTGGGGCATATTCCATTCTCTACCACATTTCAGCAAGTCTTATGCTTCCATTATGAGGCATATAATTTGACAGGCTGACCATTTACCTTCCAGAAGCAGCTAAAAAACGTGGGTGCTGTGCGGCATATTTTGGCCTTTTGGGTAGCCAGTGTCAACAAACCCATACCGCAGCGAATAAATCCAGGCATTTCCAGTGGCCAGTCAGCACAATTTTCTGGTTCAATTTAAATCAGCTGCTTTTCACAATAGCAAAAATCTACTAATATTTCTTCTAATAAGCAATAATACTTCTCAGAAAAATTATGGCTTAGCACCAAATCCAATCAGAAGCAGCAGGATATTCAATTCTGTACTGAAAGCTCTCCCCAAAGCATCCCCAAAGCAAGTGCAGCTTTCATAAAGACCAATTATTTACTGTAGTGCAACCTGAAGAGATGTATATGGTTAACGATCATATCTATCGTTCAGCCACCAAGTTTGCTGTATGTGTTAAAGAAGACCAAGATATGCTTCCTACGCTAAAATGTTTACTTCACAAAAGACCGTGCAAAGCACGGTTTATTGCAAATTCAAGTTCTTGTACCCTTCTTAATTTACTTCATGTCTTAATGTAATCAAAAAGCATGTGGTAAAATATTGCGACAAAGTCTATGAAAGATCAGAGAGCAATCTGTTTTGGTCTATAGTAGACATTCGAACAAGGTTTTAAATAGATTAAAACCAAAACGTTTTCGTGCGTTTAGTCTGTCTACGTATGATTTTTCCAATATGTACACTACATTACCTCAAAGTCTTATAAAAGAAAAATACTGATTTAATTGAAAGAACATTACATAGAGAAGAGATCCCCATTATCAGGCTCGGCTTCGAGCCTGATAAACTTGATATCGAATGACACGAATCTGGTATTCTATTTATCAGCTTAATCCCTTGTACACTCTTTAAATATGCAATTTACGATAGGTTATCGATAGTCCTCAGTTCGTCCCAACATTCATCGGTCCATATATTTAGTATCATCTGATCGTAATTTTTCCTATGGTATTTTTTATGTATTTTTTCTCCATTTTTCCAGTATTTAAAACGTTTTTGCCAATATTTCCAGTAGTACGGGTCATCCGTAAAAGTGCAACGTCACGTTGACCTGATAAAGCTCCCTTGTTCTGAGATAGCATATCTTTATCAGGTAAACGTGTTACAATACAATTTATATAAGGGGTAACTGATAAACCCTACTACATCATGCTTATGATATGCCATGAAAGTTCCTAATACTAGACCGTACATCACCTCACTACAGTATTAAGTTGATCTCCTAAATACTTCTTGCAGTCTCCCGTTTAATGCAAAGTTCTCGACACTGACATTTAGCCCAACCTTTAGTTCAACCATCACGTCTAAGAAGTGCAAGTAAAAGCTCTTTGGTTTGGACTCAAGCATATGATTTGTCACTTTGCAATCTATTTTCAATGGTTTTTAGTGTTAGTTGAAATCCCCTCAGACCTCCTCCACGTCTTCTCACCACGGATATCCTATCTTATCATATGACGTCGCGTCTGAGAGTGTTATAACGCCATGTAATATTTTCGATAATCCACTAGTGGATTAAATATGCAAATAAGCTAGATACGTCCCGTAACGTTACATGTACGACGTCCTTAACGACGCCGCATTTACTAACGGCGGAATATTGACATTTTTGTTAACAATCGTGAATAAAATGCGTTTTAAATGTCATATGATAAATAGAATCTTGCATTCGTGCTCATGTATTATTGAATTTACTAAACTCGTTGAGGAAAAGGGGTAAAATGCTCGGCAAAGCCTCGCATTTTATTCCTTTTTATTCAACTCGTTTAATAAATTCAATTATACATGAACACTCATGTAAGATCCTCTATTTCTTCCAGATGTAACAGTAATATATGCCATATGTAGGGCATCCGCAACTATTATTGACATTCATGCCGTAAGCGCAAAGGATTAAGCCTTTTACTGTGCGCTGACCTTCTCGGCCTACCTGTACAGAATGTCTTGTTTGAAATAGCAGGCGCTTTAATGGGAAATAATTTTTAAACCAATATAACTTTTTTATTTTTCAATTTCACAAAAATGTTCCGTTTTAATCTAATTGTCCGTTTAAATACTTTCAAAAAGATATCAAATAAGTGGAACTTTTATTTAATAAGATGGCGGCATTTTCATTTTCAAATTAACAACCCTTAATCCTTATATGAAGCATACAAAACTGTGGAAAAAAACGACAGTACCCTACTTTAACGGCTAAAAGCTTCACTTTCTGTTAATATTGCTAACAATCGCCTGTATCAGACGCAATATAGTTACAATATTGTGCATTTTGATAGCAATAATAATATTTCAAAATTATATTTAATAACGGCATTTTGCGATTAAATTTGGAGCTTATTCAGAAAAAGCTTTATCGTCTACACACGCGTGTAATCCCAAAGCGTGTCATTCTCCATCGACCGTGAAATGAACTCATCTTCGCCTGGGCATCTCCTTGGAATGTAAATCAATCTAAAATGAAGTGTCTGATCTGCGTCTTATTTATTTATTTATTTATTTATTTATTTATTTATTTATCAATCTAAAATGCGGTTTCGGATCTGCGTCTTATTTATTTATTTATGTATTAATTTTTCATGACCCGATTAGATTTTATTATACTTAGTAAGCGATTTAAACAAACATTGCTAGTAATAAGATTACAATTGAAAGAAAGAAAGAAAGAAAGAAAGATGCCGTATGTGCAGGCTAATTTGACATTTCGCTGTTCGCATTTGTGACATTTATTTCGCTGTTCGCACAATGTTTTGATTGAATAAAAGAACACAAAAGAGATGTTTGTATTTTTCTTTTTCGTAACATACGTTTGATTATTAATTCCGTCTGCGTGGATTGTTGGTTAGAACCAGGTCATCCCGATTTATTTATTTTTATATTAATGTATATATTTCAACTGTTAAATGATTTATTAAGATCAGGTGTACCCCTTTTCTGGTTTTCCTTCCATCATACCGGGTTTGCAAATAACAGGCACGTGTTATAGTTTCTAACATCTTTTAAGAATATTGAGTTATCTATCTGAATGGAACAATATTCATTAAGTTAACAGGGCTTAACCCATGTTTACTGCATGAAGCCCCCACCCATCCGGGCTTGAAGAAATATATGGGCTGCATGATGCTTACATGCAGAGCTGAAACCGGCCCGAACACTAGTATTGGTAAACCGCTTAGAGGATCAAAGCCTGTCCAGGAACCGCGATGCAAGAAGGACCGTCCATGCTAATTAACGCTATTGATTTCATGGGGCGACAGGGCTTGAGATGTCATTTCATCTCAATGTCGGGTAAAAGTCCCACAAAATTGGAAGCAACGTCTCCAAAATGACCTTTACAGTGTTGACGGGGACGTTAAACCTCAAATCAAACAAACAAAACAAAACTGCATGAAAGGTTTAACATATGTGTCTGCTTAACCTCTTACACATATGCTTTTGTATTGGAAAAGTGAGAATGCATTTTATCCTGCAAACGATTCAAAATACAGTACTAAAGTATAAAATATATTTTTGCTCCTTACGATAAGGCGCATTCATTGGGGGACCGTTTTATGTCCAGGTCACATGACCAAAATGGCCGCCATACCCATATATGGTAACACTCATAAAGCTCAAAGCATCCGGCGGGTCGTGCACTTCAGCTGAAGCACTGGTTTCTATTCTAAAAATAAATCTGTCACTTTACACATACATGGCGATCGTCTCTTAGTGCCGTTACTTATGGCATGGTATTCAGCGTCATATTTTTTTCCGATTCAGGCATGGCCTAAGCAAACAAGGCCAAAAATGAATGTCGCATAACGTCATATATGGGGATTCTATTTTTGTCACGAACTAAAAATAGATGTAACTAGTGTTCGAAACCTAGTTAGGGAACCCCTCTCAAACTCGTTTACCTGTCATCATAATTGTTCGTATTTTTGCATAAAATGTATTCATTTGTATTGTTTTAAAGAAAAATACCGGCTATATGTATTTTATTTTTGGAAGCATTTTTTCCAGATAGCTCAATAATGCACCTTTAAATGACCAGTAAAACCCTTTTCCACGCAGACCACGGATCCCATGGATCAGCAAACCCGTTTCTAAGCAGACCACGGATCCCACAAATCAGCAAACCCTTTTCCAAGCAGACCACGGATCCCACGAATCAGCAAACCCTTTTCAAAATCCCACGAATCAGCAAACCCGTTTCCAAGCAGACCACGGGTCCCACGAATCAGCAAACCTGTTTCAAAGCAGACCACGGATCCAATGAATCAGCAAACCCTTTTCCAAGCAGACCACGGATCCCACGAATCAGCAAACCCTTTTCCAAGCAGACCACGGATCCCACGAATCAGCAAACCGATTTCCAAGCAGACCACGGATCCCACGAATCAGCAAACCCTTTTCCAAGCAGACCACGGATCCCACGAATCAGCAAACCATTTTCCAAGCAGACCACGGATCCCATGAAACAGCAAACCCTTTTCCAAGCAGACCACGGATCCCACGAATCAGCAAACCCTTTTCCAAGCAGACCATGGATCCCACGAATCAGCAAACCCTTTTCCAAGCAGACCACCGATTCCACGAATCAGCAAACACTTTTCCAAGCAGACCACGGATCCCAGGAATCAGCAAACCCTTTTACAAGCAGACCACGGATCCCACGAATCAGCAAACTCTTTTACAAGCAGACCACGGATCCCACGAATCAGCAAACCCATTTCCAAGCAGACCACGGATCCCACGCATCAGCAAACCCGTTTCAAAGCAGACCACGGATCCCATGAATCAGCAAACCCTTTTCCAAGCATACCACGGATCCCACGAATCAGCAAACCCTTTTCCAAGCAGACCACGGATCCCACGAATCAGCAAACCCTTTTCCAAGCAGACCACGAATCCCATGAATTAGCAAACCCTTTTCCAAGCAGACCACGGATCCCACGAATCAGCAAACCCTTTTCCAAGCAGACCACGGATCCCATGAATCAGCAAACCCTTTTCAAAGCAGACCACGGATCCATTGAATCAGCAAACCCTTTTCCAAGCAGACCACGGATCCCACGAATCAGCAAACCATTTTCCAAGCAGACCACGGATCCCATGAAACAGCAAACCCTTTTCCAAGCAGACCACGGATCCCACGAATCAGTATCATGAAAACACACTTATATAATTCTGACCCCCTTGAACCCCACTTTTATATAGTAAAACTGGGGTTAACCCTATTTTTTTCTAATTTCTGCTCTAAAAGATAGATTGTGGGTACTCGTTGGAACCGCCTCGATGAGGCGATTCTAACATGTACCCACAAACTATATTTTGAGCAGAAATATGAAAAATATCACAATTTTTCATCTTAAAATTTTCATTTTTTTCGAAGATAAAGGTTACAATGTATTTGTATAGGCGTGTTTTCGTAATGCATGGATTGATAAATGTTAAGATTCGTGAGCGTTTGTGGAATTCTATCTTCTATTTTATTTACTGCTGAAGAAGGTCATTTTTTTTTTCAATAAATAACATGGAAACGTCATCATAATGCTGCGCGCCAGTAACCATGTGCTTTTACACGTGTGGTCATATGATTTTAATGGCACTGCTGTTTGTGTGTTTGATTTGAGGTTTAACGCCCCCTTCAACACTGTAAAGGTCATTTTGGAGACGTTGCTTCCAATTTTGTGGGACTTTTACCAGACCTTGAGATGAAATGACATCACAAGCCCTGTCGCCAAATGAAATCAAAAGGGTTTATAAGCATGGACGAGCCGACTCGCACCGCTTTGCCTGGACAGGCTTAGATCCTCTAAGCTGTTTACCAGTACTCATGTGCTTGTCGGTTTCAGCTCTGTGTGGAAGCATCATGCAGCCCATATATTTCTTCAAGCCCCGATGGGCGGGGGCAGTTTATGGCATTGCGTTATCCACTATGCTAAATTAGGTTTATGTAACATGCTACCATCAAGCAAGAACATCTGGAGTGTAGCAGCCCACCGTTTGATATAACACAACTGGATCGCGTGGAGCAGCCTAAGGGAGATCGTTCCTGTTTCTACAGACAATGATATCGGTTTTAGCGTATACAAAACCGCCAAAGAGTAATTGTAGTCAGTTTCATAAGGGCCCCGTCAAGCGATTTTGGTACTTATCGCCTACGCGAGCAGCGAAGGTTCAGGTGAGCCTGCGCATCCGCGCAGTCTCGCCAGAACCTTCGCTGCTCGCGCATACAAGCAGTGAATCAAGAGGAAGCCATATCCCTGGCCCCTCTGAATGGCTGGGCATGCGCAGTTAAAACTTGTCATGACAGAATGCTCGAAGACACAAATTCGCTTGGCGGGGCTCAATTATGCGGCTGATCTTTATATCTTTATTCTCTAAATATTGCCTAATTAGGGGGTTTCTTCAATATGCGTTTCGATCGGAGCAATCATAGTAATTTCTTCATTAACTTAGCTTCAGGGAATTTGAATAGATATCTTAAGTTGCGTTATTATATCAATCGTTGCTTGGCAGAAGCTGTTTTACTGTTTGTGCGAATCCTCAATTGTCGAGCCCCGAGGTTATAAAACTTTTTTCGTGCTCAACTCACTTGAGCATGTAATTTGTCCTGCTCACAAATAACATTCTCTGCTATCTGAGAACGAAAAATTGCTCAACTTCTTAGTATTTTAATTTTTATGAGCACCACAAGTTTCATGCTCAGCTGAGTTGAGCATGAAAAAAGTTTTATAACCTCGGGCCGAGTTTCTTACTAAATCAAACTTCAATGACTGGAAAACCGATACTAGTTTACCATGCCTGACTCATACTCGCAGCCGCCGCCCATGGGGGCTTGGAGAAATGGATTAGGTGGCATCTTGCTTCCAGGCAGAGCCGAAACAGACCCCACAACCGCTAGAAGGACTAATCCTGCCCAGGCAAAGTGGTGCGAGTCAGACCGTCCAATGCATATAAGCCTTTTGGTTTCATTGGGCGGCAGGTCTTGAGATGCCATTTCATCTCAATGTCGGGTAAAAAGTCCACAAAATTGGAAGCAGCATCTCCAACATGACCTAAATAGCGTTGACGGGGACGATAAACCTGAATTCAAGTTCAGTCCCTAGAGAATTATCCCCATAACTCCAGATAAGTAATACAATAATAGAGGATCTTACATTCGTGCTCATGTATTATTGAATTTATTAAACAAGTTGAGGAAAAGGGATAAAATGCGAGGCTTTGTCGAGCATTTCATCCCTTTTCTTCCACGAGTTTAATAAATTCAATAATACATGAGCACGAATGCAAGATTCTATTTATCATATGACATTTAAAACGTATTTTATTCACGATTGTTTACAAAAATATCAAGCCATTAGTAAACGCTACGTCGTTAAGGACGTCGTACATGTAACATTACGGGACACATCTAACTTATTTGCATATTTAATCCACCAGTGGATTATCGAAAATATTACATGATGTTATTACACTCTCAGACGCGACGGCATATGATAAATTACGATAACACATCAGAGTGCATTATTTTTATCACCAAAATGGTACATTTTCTTTTAACATAGTTTATAGGAGCTCGCCAAAACCGCCTGTCAGAACCGCATCATTGAGAGACGCTTCTAACGAGTACACACAACCTATGCTTCTTTGAGCAGAAATAAAAAGAGTGTTATTTCATATCTCCAAAATGGTTTTAATTTCCTTATGAAAATTTGTGATATTATTATTCATACTCATGGGTTAAAACATGGGTTAAAGGTGCTCGTTAGAACCACCTCATTACGAAAACACACCTATACAAATACATTGTAAATATTTCCGCCAAAAATCTAAAATTTTAAGAAGAAAAAATTGTGATATTTTTCTTATTTCTGCTCAAAATATAGATTGTGGGTTCACGTTATAACCGAGGCTCATCTAGTCGGTTCTAACGAGTACCCACAATCTATATTTTAGAGCAGAAATAAGAAAAATAATGTACACCCCTGTAAACCTCAATTCTACGATATAAACGTGGTGTTTGAGGGGGTTGAAATTATATAGGCGTGTTTTCGTGATGTAACGAGTATCCACAGCCTATGTCTTGGAGCAGAAATAAATAGTGCATTAGTTCATATCGCAAAAGATGTGATGAAAAGGTGTGGTGTTATTCTTATTCATACTGAAAACATAGTTTATAGGTGCTCGTTAAACTCCCACAACCTATGTCTTGGAGCAGAAATAAATACAGCATTATTTCATATCTCCAAAATGGTTAATTTTCTAATGAAAATGTGTGATACTCAAAACATAGGTTATAGGTGCTCATAAAGGCGGTTCTAACGATACCCACAACCTCTGTCTAGGAACAGATCTAAGAAAAAATAATATATACCCACGAAAACCCCCGTTTTCTGTATATAACAAGAGCTCCGCAAGCGGGGCATTATACGCCCATGGCAAATTCATATTTGGTGGACTGAAGCCTGAAAACAGTACTCACTGCTCCATCATGGTGTAACTATTTTTCAAGTTTCAGCCTTAATAAATGGAAAATGATTACATGGCCAAATCTGCCACACCTTAATTCAGTAGTAATTAACCTCGAAACTTTACACACATCTCCAAATCACAGTCTTGCTATCTACCAAGATTCAGGTTGATCGGATGAAAACTGTAGGAGGCATTATCCCGAAAAGAAAACGCTTATGGGCAGATGGACGGACTGGAGGACGGACGCGTTTCTGACGGACGCCAACTCCATAACATAATGCGAACGTTTTTATCAAAATGAGCATATTTTTCAGGTTGATCAGATGTTATCCGTAAACAAAATTTTTAACAAAATTTTCAAAGGGTCATAATGTTATTAATATTTGGTGTATGTTAACCTCAAAACTTTAAGCACATCTCCACCTCAGTCTAACTATCTACAAAGTTTCAGATTAATCAGATGAAAACTGTAGGAGGAGTTATACAGAAATGATAATGTTTACCTAAATTCCCAAAGGGGCATAAGTCTATAAATATTTGGTGTACGGTTAAACTTGAAACTTTACGCATATCTCCACATCATAGTCTTGCTATTTACAAAGTTTCAGGTTGATCAGATGAAAACTGTAGGATGAGTTATCCGGAAATGAAAATGTATACCAAAATTTTCAAATTGGCATAACTCTATAAATATTTGGTGTATGATTAACCTCGAAACTTTACGCACATCTCCACCTTGTAGTCTTACTATTTACAAAGTTTCAGGTCAATTGGAGTTGAGGAGAGGAGTTGTACGGGAATGAAAATGTTTACCCAAATTTTCAAAGGAGCATAAGTCTATAAATATTTGGTGTACAGTTAACCTTAAAACTTTACGCATATCTCCACATCATTGTCTTGCTATCTACAAAATTTCAGGTTGGTCAGATGAAAACTGTAGGAGGAGTTATCCGGAAATGAAAATGCTTACCGCAATTTTCAAAGGGGCATAACTCTATTAATATTTGGTGTATGGTTTACCTTGAAACTTTACGCACATGTCCACCTCATAGTCTTACTATCTGCAAAGTTTCAGTTTAATCAGATGGAAACTGTAGGAGGAGTTATCCGGAAACGAAAATGTTTACCGCAATTTTCAAAGGGGCATACCTCTATTAATATTTGGTCTATGGTTAACTGTAGGAGTTGTCCGGAAACGAAAAAGTTTACGGACGGACGGACGGGCGGACGCCGGCCCCATAACATAATACGACCGTTTTTTTTTTTCAAAACGGGCGTATAAAAAGGGTTTACGGGGTGCTCATTTCACGGACTTGCTTACGTGATTGATAGAGATAACAAGAGAGATGCTTTATTATTTTTCTTTCATATGTATGTTAAGTACATACAAGATGCATTTACTTTATCTGAAACAAATAAATCGATATTCACAATGGGAAAAATAACATTAGCATGTTAGCATGTTACTTTCATATTAGCAACCCCGGATACTTTTAAGAAGCTCGAAAAAATAACCGATTATTGTCTTCATTATGTCACCGCCCTCTGACCTCGAACTACCACAGGTATATGTAAGGAAAATAATGAATATCCTTCTTGTATAGTAAGTGGGGTTTATCAATTTTAGTAAGGAGGCCTTCATGCGGACTGAACAAAGTACTTGTCTAAATCGCGACGGAAGTAAGGGCGAGGATTGTGGCCACGTAAAATCGATTTAAGCCCCCCCCCCCCCCCCCCCCCACCGTGGAATTTGTTTCCGCTGACCGTTCCAAGGCGGTTCTTCAGTCGCGGTTTATTTTTGTTATGCTTTGTCTTTGGGTGTTTGTGTCGCTTACATTGTTTTATTTTGGATAGCCTATTGGCAATTTTGTCCTTTTGGCTTTCTGGTGTTGATGTTTCCATTGGGGTCTGTTGTTTCATGGTTGTGTTTCTTTCCCTATGGTGTCTCTGATGAGAGCTATGGGTTAATTGTATCGATTCATGATCATTGCCTTCACTTTTATTTTAGGTTGATGTTCATTACATGGACTTATTAACCTGATGGTTTAACAGATTTTATACTCTGAAACGAATAATATTTTCACTGTGTAAATAGGTATTTTGACATTGTGAAAATACCATGACCATGTTATTTGCACAGCAGCAGCCCGGACTACTTTTTTATGGTTTCGTTTTTTTTTTCAGTGGATGCGCCCGTTGAGCAGATCTTTCGTTAGGAGTACGAGTAATCCTGTTTTTTTTTTTTTTTTCAGTGCGACCCGGCCTATTTGGCATTAGGCCAGAAAAAACAACAACGACAACAAAAAAAAAAAAAAAAAACTATGATCTAAATAATGTCGCTTACAGGCCATTTTAAACCCATTCAGTACCAGAAACCCCAAAACGGGTACCCTGGCAAACAGTGATGGCCCAGATCAGACACAGGCCCTCCACGATTTGCTAAAAGTTGTCATTTTCAAAAAAAAATAAAAAAAAAAAAATGATGAAAACACAACCTGACACCCCTAAATTTTGAAATGAATTCCTGCTATATATAAGGAGAAAGATTCCATTTGGTAAAAAAAGGGTTAAGCATACCTATTGATAAGGAGGTGAAATTTTGCCCGGCAAAAAGCAAATCGACTAATTGTTTTCCGATGAAATTGTGAAATTGTAGCTGAACGTCCATTAATTTGACGTTTTGTTTCGAAAGGGTCATTCGTCCGAGTATTTAACTCTTATCATGCTGTTCATGCTTCTTCTGAAGAAGCCATCTGATCAGGATCTACACTGTTTGGACAGTGTAGATCCAGATCAGATGGCTTCTGAAGAAACCATCTGATCAGGATCTACACTGTTTAGCATTCAATTTATAAATTTGTAGCAATAAATGACATCAAGTTATTTGATTGGTTGATAGACAGAAATGGGTGTGGCTTAAATGAATATTCAGCAAGATAAGGGTAAAATATCGCTTTTATTTCATATATTTCGGCAAATATTTCTGTTTCCGGACATCTTCAAAATTTTGATCCCATTAGGGACAGACCATTTGATTTTCTGGGGGCTGGGGGGGGGGGGGGCCCAGGTTTTTCTTTAAAAAAATATTATGGGTTTACTTTCATCAGAAAAAAATAATATGGCTTAAGGTTTAAAAAAAAAAATGCTTTTGAGCATTGGTGAAAAAAAAAAATATGTGTTTGCTAAAACAAATGGGAAAAAATAATATGTGTTTGCGAAAAATGAGAAAAAAAACAACAACTTCCTTTGACTAATAACTATTCAAAAATTATTGTCTTTTTGTACTTTCTTGGAAAAAGGAACTGCTTTTCTTTCCTTCTCCTTGATCTGATCTGACTTGTTTCTGAACAAAGATGTGTTGAACTCTATTTTTAATAGGTAGTCATATCCAAATGTATTGGTATGAATTGCAACACTTAAAATAGACATATAGTGAATCTGAACTGACAGCAGAAGTATGATTGGATATCGGCTATAATCAAGCGCATGTTTAATACTGTATTGGCTCTGTGGAGGCCGCACTTTCTCCTAGTGCCTTGAGTGGCCTGTGTCTGATGATTGTGGCACTCCCTGGATCTGTATTTTATAATTTGTCTTTTATAAGTTTGGGATATAAATTCCAAAAATTAATAAATTATATGGAAAAATGACCATCAGTGGCATTTTTAGCTCACCTGGGCCGAAGGCTCCAGAGGAGCTTATAGTATAGTGGGTCCTCCGTCGTCCGTCGTCCGTCCGTCCGTCCACACTTTTGAGCAGCTATATCTCTGTATCCTGCAGGCTGATCTCAATCATTTCTCATCTGTAGCATGCCTCTGGTGGGGCATTGATGACATAAACATTTTTTTGAAATCGCTCAAAAACTTTGGTTCCTATGGCAACCACAAGGTCCCATAGGCTTACTATGGGAAAATGCTTGTCATCACTGTAGCGCCTACAGTTTTGATCGGATCTTTCTGAAACTTATATGTAAGGTGACTGGGGATAAAAACTCGGATGAGTTCGAAAACCGGCCAAGTCGGCCCATTTATCATAGAGTTAAGTCCCTTTGATTGCTGAAAATGCCGATTTTCGACCTTGTCATCACCGTAGCCCCTCCAGTTTTGATCGGATCTTTCTAAAACTTATATGTAATGTGGCTGGGGATAAAATCTCGGATAAGTTCGAAAACCGACCAAGTCGGCCCTTTTATCGTAGAGTAACGTCCCTTTGATTGCTGAAAATGCTGATTTTTGACCTTGTCATCACTGTAGCCCTTTCAGTTTTGTTCGAATCTTTCTGAAACTCATATGTAAAGTGGCTGGGGATAAAATCTCGGATGAGTTCGAAAACCAGCCAAGTTGGTCCATTTATCACAGAGTAACGTCCCTTTGATTGCTGAAAAGCCGATTTTTGACCTTGTCATCACCGTAGCCATTTCAGTTTTGATCGGATCTTTCTGAAACTTATATGCAAGGTGGCTGGGGATAAAGCCTCGGATGAGTTCGCATACCGGCAAAGGTGGCCTATTTATCATAGAGTTAGGTCCCTTTGATTGCTGAAAATGTTGATTTTTGACCTTGTCAACACTGTAGCCCCTTCAGTTTTGATCGGATCTTTCTGAAACTTATATGTAAGGTGGCTGGGGATAAAACCTCGGATGAGTTCAAAAACCGGCCAAGTTGCCCCATTAACTATATAGTTATGTCCCTTTGATGGCTGAAAATGTCAATTTTTTACCTTGTCATCACCGTAGCTCCTTCAGTTTTGATCAAATCTTTCTGAAACCTATATGTAAGGTGACTGGAGATAAAACCTAGGATGAGTTTGAATACCGGCCAAGTTGGCCCATTTATCATTGATTTACGTCCCTTTGATTGCTGAAAATGCCGATTTTTGACCTTGTCATCACCATAGCCCCTTCAGTTTTGATCGGATCTTTCTGAAACTTATATGTAAGGTGGCTGGGGATAAAATCTTGGATGAGTTCGAAAACAGGCCAAGTCAGCTGATTTATCGTAGAGTTATGTCCATTTGATGGCTGAAAATGTTGATTTTTGACCTTGTCATTACCGTAGCCCCTTCAGTTTTTATCGGATTTTTCTGAAACTTATATGTAAGGTGGCTAGGGATGAAACCTCGGATGAGTTCGAAAACTGGCCAAGTCGGCTCATTTATTATAGAGTAACATCCCTTTGATTGCTAAAAATGCCAAATTTTGACCTTGTCATCACCGTAGCCCCTTCAGTTTTGATCGGATCTTTCTGAAACTTATATGTGAGGTGGCTGGGAATAAAATCTTGGATGAGTTTGAATACTGGCCAAGTCTGATCGGATCTTTCTGAAACTTACATGTAAGGTGACTGGGAATAAAACCTCAGGTGAGTTTGAATACCGGCCAAGTCGGCACATTTATCATAGATTGACGTGCCTTTGATTGCTGAAAATGCCTATTTTCTACATTGTCATCACTGCTGCCCCTTTAGTTTTGAACGGATCTTCATGAAACTTACAAACAAGGAAGTCAGGCAGAAAGCTTGGAGGAGTTTGAAAACTCTTGTTTTTGAACTTGTCATCACCATAGCCACTTCAGTTTAGATCGGATCTTCTTAGCAAGTCAGGAATAAAAGCTTGAATGAGTTTGAAAACCGGTGAGGTCAGCCTGTTTATCATAGAGTTACATTCTACTTGATTTTCAGAAAATGCTTACCCTGTCATCACCATGTCCTCCCATAAAGCCTTCAGTAAAGGTTGGCACTTCCTTAAACTTTGAATCTGTTAGCTCAGGTGAGCGATACAGGACCAAGCTAGCTTGGTCCTCTTGTTTTATATTATTTATACAGTTTCATTTGGATATATTGTGGTTGTTTAAATGGCACTATTTATATTTTGGACCAAACCAAGCGTAGTGGTGTTCAATGCAAAATTCTCATTAATTCTGAATACTTTTGGGTGGCTGAATGATATGCATGAATCAAAGACATTTTCCACATATCACATAAGAAAAAAATGAGTTTAAATATGAGCCAGAAATGATACAATCAGATCCCAGCATTGGTATCAACAAAAAAAAGGCAAAAAATAAACACATGGTAGCCAAGTCAGCAGCTCTTTGCAGACAATTGGTGACTCATTTATAAAAACCTACATGCAACAGACAATTAAGGTCCAGAGGTACATTATGGGTGAGAGGAAATAATACTACAAATGCTACTGTTATATAGACACTTTTTAATATGTGAGTTTTGTTTTTGAGACAGCACAGATTTGATCCTAAGATCTCACACAGTCAGGTTAAATGCAAACAGTGTAGACCAAGATCAGACTGTTCTTATAAGAACAGTCTGATCAGTGACTTTACTATTTGGGCCCCACCTGCATCTTTTGGACACATTGTGAAATTAATAGGTTCAAATTTTAGGATAATTACAGCAACTGTTTTGGGTTTCTTTGGTTTCACAGCAGTTTTTTCTTTGGCACATTCATGAATGTCATATTTGCACATCAAGAATTGACTAGTGGTACAAACTGACTAGATGCATTTCTAATTAGTAAACTTCAGTATTGTTTAGCACACTACAGCATTATTGTAGGTGCAGAAATTACTCTAAGTGTGGATATTTTGCAATAATCAACTTTGAAAGTTTCTCAACATTCATAATTTTTGGTTGTTTTTCTTTTAAATCATGATCTTCCAACTCAGGATATTTTCTTTTTATCAAAGTTGAAAGTTTTTCTGGGCTTGCTTGAAAGAAATCTAGTATTGAAGTTTTTGGTTTCTTTTTCTGTGGTTCTTCATTCTTTAGTTTCTTAGCAGCCCTGCTTTGGACCTTCCTTTTGTTCTTTTGCTTTCTTCTTTCTTCACCCTTTTGGCTATATGTGAAACTGACCCAAAAATGCCTTAAACCATAATAAAAAAGCTTCTCGAATGTGTTATTTAGACTAGAAGACAGTCATACCGGCCAGACAAAACATGTTTTAAAAAAGTCATACAAACTTAAAAAAAATAATATGGTTCTGAGTAATGGAGAAAAAAATAATTCGGCCCTCTGACCATGTAAAAAAAAAAAAAGTTTTATTGGGGAGTGAAAAAAATATTTTGGTTTAACTAAAAAAACCTGGGCCCCCCCTAGAAAATCAAATGGTCGGTCCCTTACGCAAACACGCCTATACAAATACATTGCCACATTTATCGCCGAAAAAATGAAAATTTTATGATGAAAAATCGTGAAATTTTTCTTATTTCTGCTCAAAATATAGAGTGTGGGTACTCGTTAGAACCGCCTCGATGAGGCGGTTCTAACGAGTACCCACAATCTATATTTTAGAGCAGAAATAAGAAAAATAAGGTATACCCCCGGAAACCCCAGTTTTACTATATAAAAGTGGGGTTCAAGGGGGTCAAATTTATATAGGTGTGTTTTCGTGATGCACTCAAGCTGAAACTTGAAGAAAAGTAAGAGGCACAAATTCATTCGAGTTTACGGTAAAGAAAGGCAGCATAGATATTGCCCGTTGAAGATATTTTCCACATAATCATAGCAAAATATATAGGGTTAGTATTTTGTGATTATAGGATAGCTTTTGTCAATTCTCCATAAAAACTGTCGTGCATAAGTACCACAACTCTGGATGCTATGGTATTTGAGTTATCGCCCTTTCCAATATAATAGTATGACCACCTTGTGATCACCATACCTGCAATACCCATTTGAGAAATATTGATGGTACTTGGTGCAGATGTACATGAGGTTAAACAGGTGTGTCATGCGCAAGAATTACAATATTGGGTGCCCTGGTTTTTTTTAGTTATCTCCCCGGATAATATAACCTTGTGATGGCCATAACTCCAATGCCGTTTGAGATATATTGAAGGAACTTGGCACAATTATATACAAGGTACAGAAGGTATGTCATGCGCAAGAACCACAACTCTTGGTCCTGTGGTATTTGAGTTAACTTTCAATATAAGAGTATGACCACCTTGTGATCACCATATCTCCAATCCCCTTTGAGATATATTGATGGTACTTGGTACAGATATACATGACGTTAGGCAGGCATGTTATGCACAAGAACCACAATTCTGAGTGTCTTGTTAACTCTGAGTTATCTCCCCTGACAGTATAATCTTCTGATGGCCGTAACTCCAATACCTTTGAGATATATTGCTGGTATTTGCCACAATTGTATGAACAAGGTTGAAAAGGCATATCATGTGCAAAAACGACAACTCAGTATATCAGTACTTTGTGCATTTGAAATCTTGGATCTTCATCATGTTGAGAAGCGATCCTTAGTATCATTAGTCGAAGATAGTCTCTATAAACATTACATATACAAAATATACTATGGGCTTAGTGCATTTTAATTCTGGTGCACTTTCTATTTGTGAACAATCTTCTGATGGCCATATTGGCTTTTGGTCGGGGGATTTGCCATATCTTCTGATGCCTATTTTTAATGACAAGATTCTATATTTGTCATTCTACGCTAGCGCAAGATGCCTCTGACTTTCATCGCCATAGATATATGAGGCCGCACAAAATGTAGCCCCGTTCAGTTTTACACGAAGTTTCACTCAAATGATACTTTTGAACATCTTTTAGCGCTTTTTTATACATGCATTGATTTTATTTGAAAAGTATCCGCCGAAAATAAAATCTTTTTATTTTATAATTTATTAGGACACCTACGGTAATTGTTCAGTCGTACGTCACTACTTTGACCTTGCTATGGCGTCACAACTGTCAGTTTCAAAACAAACAGCTCGCCTTTTTGAATATAGCATTTTTAAAGTTCAAAAAATGCTTTTCAGGGTATTTTGCGGAATGCGTCGTGCTTATTTGAAGACCACTTTATTTTTGAAACTCTTAGTGACATGCAACCAGTCAGTGTATAATCCATTCCATATGTAGCAATCGGTCGCGGTCGGTTGCTTTGTTTGTTTGTTTGATTTGAGGTTTAACGTCCCCGTCAACACTTTAAAGGTCATTTTTGAGAGGTTGCTTCCAACTTTGTGAGACTTTTACACGCCATTGAGATGAAATGACATCTCAAGCCCTGTCACCCAAAGAAACAAACAGGGTTTATAAGCATGGACGGTCCGACACTCACACAGCTTAGATCCTCTAAGTGGTTTACCAGTACTCGTGTGTGGGTAAGATTCAGCTCTGCGTGGAAGCATCATGCAGCCCATATATTTCTTCAAGTCCCGGTGGGCGGGGGCCGGCGGTCGGTTGCTCACGTTGAAAAAAGTCACTCTGATTTTAGCACTGATTTCCCTAGAAACTACTTCCTAGCACAAACTTTTACTCGGCCGATTTCGCATGTTAAGTGAACTGGTATGCCTTGTACATTTCTACCAAGAATAGCTAAATCTGTGAGGGAGCATTTTTGTGCCGTTTACTCCAGAGATGCATGCCATCAAAAGGGAGACATGCAAAATCACTGTGATGCTGTTGATGGGGCGCCTATTCATTCGATTCTAATGTCACACTTTAATAGGCTAACGATATTAGCATAAATATTTTTTTCGAACATAACGTAAACAAAAAAGTAATTCCCGCTCATAACAGTGAAACAACATAAATGGTATCTGTCACTAGTGAAATGATACGATATCATTTCACTGGTGATTATGTTATTTTTATTTGTTTCAGATTTGTATCAATTTCACTGTTAAGTAAAAATAAATCATTATATTTCATGAACGAATCAAATGAGACGCAACGTGAAAACATTGAACCTATTTGCGTTGCATGTTATATATTCCTAAAACTACAAAAATTTTTTGCTGCACTGAAACTAAAAGTTTTCACCCATGATATATTATTGAATAGAAGTGGAGGCAATTGCCAGGAATCGATACAATTAACCCACAGCTCCCATCAGAGACACCAAAGTGAACGAAACACAAACATGAAACAACAGACCCTAATGGAAACACTAGTAGCGGAAAGCTAAAAGGACAGTTACTTTCCAACAAAATGGCCAATAGGCTATCCAAAATAAAATAATAAAAGCGACACAAACACCCAAAGACAAACCATAACAAAAATAAACCGCGACAGAAGAACCGCCTTGGAACGGTCAGCGGAAACGAATTCCACTGCTGGGCTTAAATCGATTTTATCAGTTACCCCCTGTATATATTGCATTGTAACGCATTGACCTGATAAAGATATGCTATCTCAGGACAAGTGAGCTTTATCACGTCAACGTGACATTGCACTTTTTTAATGAATAATTCCTTGAAACAAAACATATCATAAGAAAAACATGGTCAGCTGATACTAAATATATCGACCGCCATAAAGCTTGGACGCACTGAGGACCATCAATAACTGACCGTAAATTGCTAATTTAAGAGTGTACAAGGGGACACACTGATAAATAGAATACCAGATTCGTGTCTTTTGATATCAAGTTTATCAGGCTCGGCTTCGAGAACGCATGTAGAATCGCTCGGCAAGCCCCGCGATTCTACAAGCGTCCTCGAAGCCTCAAAGTGACTAAAGTGCGGGCTGCGGGCTGCGGGCCACAGACTGCGGGCTGCGGGCCACAGACTGCGGGCTGCAAGACATGAATAGAAAAGACTTAGTATATAATATGATATAATATCTCATAGCTCATATGTAAAATAACATGAGCTGACCCATTCAGATAGTTTAAAGGGCACTTACTTGTTGAAACCAGATTGTAAAACTTACAAGATTCATCCATTTTTTTATTTTTTTTTTGTGCACATCAAACACATCAAACCTTGTTTTTAATCTGTCAACACGCTTGCAATTAAATATAATTAACCTGGGCATCTGGTATTTCACAAATCACAGCGCTGACAGCACTGGTGGCTGCATAGGCTGAGAATAGACATAAATCATTGAATTCCTGACCTTTAAGGGGAATGCATACAACTTTATGGGAGGCAACTCCTGCAAAAGTATTTTGTCTCCCATGTCAATAGGAGCCAACTCTTAAAGGAAAGGAAAGAATTTGCTGCTGAGGAGCAAATTCTTTCCTTTGAGAGTTGACCCCACTTTTTTCCATGAGACAGAGTTTATAGAAAAGTGAACATGAAATTTTTCCAGAAAACAACTTCAAAAAGTCTAAATAAAGGATCATTATAAAAGTGATCAGGAAGTCCTGAAAGTTGTTTCCCACTGGTGAACTTTATAACGTCTCCGTCAACACTATAAAGAACATTTTGGAGACGTTGCTTCCAATTTGGTGGGACTTTTACCCGACATTGAGATGAAATGACATCTCAAGCCCTGTCGCCCAATGACACCAATAGGGTTTATAAGCATGGCCGGTCTGACTCGCACCGCTTTGCCGGGGCAGGCTTAGATCCTCTAAGCGGTTTACCAGTACTCGTGTGCGGTCGAATTCAGCTCTGCGTGGAAGCATCATACAGCCCATTTATTTCTTCAAGCCCCAATGGGCGGGGGCCTACACTGATAAACTGAAAAGCTTATCATGATTTCCATGAAATCCTACATATCTGTTCTAAGCTGAACACCGTAGCTCCCAACTAGCTTTACTGTCACTCCATTCAAAATAAGGCAAATTTAAAAATCACATTATGAAACTTAACTTGATAATAAGCTACAACACCCTGCATCCCAGTATGAAGTCCAATATCAATACCAATTATCTAGGAAAATTATTACTCTGCACAATTGCCCATTATTCCATATGGATTATTAAGGCTTTCACTGCTGTGGCTCGAGACTTGTTTGGGCCACATATGAGAAACTTGAAAGGGTTGTGAAACCAACCACTATCACCCCCCCACACACACACACCCAATAAAAAAGCCCCATATGCATTTATGCTGGAATAACAAGTACATTAACCCTTTTTGTACCGAATGGAATCTTCCTCCTTATATATAGCAGGAGTCCATTTCGCAGGAGCGAAAATATACTTTATTTTACTGCTGTATACTTAAAAACATGGATTGTAGCAAGTTAACAACTTCGTGAAATTAATATCCCGGTAAACACAACTTTCTGTAGAGAAAATTTGGGTTTACAGGGGTACCATATTATGCATATTACAAAAACATTTTATTGTAAGCACCGGTTAGAACCACCTCAAGGTTACTTTAACGAGCACCCACAATCTATATTTGATGCAGAAATCTGAAAAAAAAAAATAATAATTTGTTATCAGATAAATGTCATTTTTGCAGCCAGAAAAGAAGTGACAATGTGACACAGGTGTGTTATCCATTCCTGATGAGTTAGATCTGCCTAGACAGTTCTAATGAGTACCCAAAATCTATGCTTAGATTAACCACAAGGAAAATATGGGCAAAGTAATCCAAATATTTTGTTATGTATGGCCTCTAGAGCATTTCCCCTCTCTTTTAAGGTGAGGTATGCAAATAAATTTTTCCAGATCATAAAGCATCCTTTGTGGCTGCTGTCATCACTGTTTCTGCTTGTAGTCAGGATCGGGTAATCTTATATATAAGATATCTCATATTATAAGTAAGATAACTGATTGATAGAACTTCATTACGATAACAAGCCCGTGTATTGAACACCCCTCTAAATCCCACTTTATATACGGAAAACTGGGGTTTACGGGGGTAAACATTATTTTGTTTATATCTGCTCAAAGACAAAGGTTATAGGTACTCGTTAGAACCGCCTCATTGAGGCGATTCTAACGAGTACCCACTACCTATGTTAGACGTATAATTAAGAATAAGAAAAATATCACATTTTTTCATCATAAAAGTTAACATTTTTGAGATAGGAAAGAATTCACTATGCCACACAGGTATGTTATCATATTGAAATAGTAAAATAAAATGACTTCGAAGATAAGCCATATATATTGCTAAATGTGCTACCCTGTTTTTTATTTGGAATCTGTGTAATATAAAAGCTAGCTATAGGATAAGATCACCATCACCATCATCATCATTATCATTTCTCCAAAGGCAGAGCTATGCAGCCCCAACTCAACGCATCACTCAAGGCAGAGCTATGCAGCCCCTGCTCAGTGCATCACTCAATACTGTAACTGTTCCAAACATACTTACCGTATTCGACCTATTTACCGCACCGTGCGCTTAGTTTTTTCAAAATTGTAAGAAAATATTTGGTGAAAAATCTACCTAATAAGCGCACACTCAATACGAAAAATAATACGAATAAAAAGCTTCCGATATGATTATTTTATAGAGTTGAATTTCAGCATAGGGGTTCACCATGTATACATATGATTGTCCGGGTCAAAGATGCAGCAGAACTCATTATGAATTTGTTGGGAGGTTACTGAAAAGTGTGCGCTTATGTATTTTTTTCCAGAAAAAGCTTGGGTGTGCGCTTATAGGAGCATGTGCGGTAAATAGGTTGAATACGGTAATCAGAATCACTCAATACCAATATGCCTTTACTTAATTAATGCAGCAATGTGCAGAAACAAATTTATTTATTTATTATTCAGCTATAAGATCTTTTGCATATACCGTTTATTATGAAATGACAAAATCATGGCCCGAAGCCCGCGGCCCGCACCCTGTGGCCCGCAGCCCGCAACCTGTGACCCGCAGCCCGCAGGCCCGCAAAATAGCAACTCTGTCGAAGCCTTGCCTGATAAACTTGATATCAAAAGACACGAACCTGGTATTCTCTATTTACTTGGCCACAAAGCATTATTCACCGAAATTACATATTTTGACGCATCTCGCATGTTGCATGTACAGTAAAATTCCTATATTAAGACCACCTTTGGGACTGTTCAAAAGTGGTCTTAAAGACCATTTTTGAACAGTCCCAAAGGTGGTCCCTGACCAGAGGACATTGCAGGCCGAAAACACAAAGAAAAATTAAGTGTACCCTTAAAAATAAGCTTTTTATAGCAGAATTAGTCCTAATTTTAGGTGGTCTTAATAGCGGAATTTCACTGTATATATTTTTTGATTACTTCCGATTTTTAGTCAGTTTAGTAATGTCTGGTTTTGAAAACGTACACATTTTGAGATAAAATATTTCTTATATAAATTCGAAACATCGACTGGCACTTCATAATACTACAGGTGTATACACATCCGCCAACATTTCATAATTAACATTTGAAGAAATTCTTTCCTAAATTTTGTAACCTTTTTTAAAGAGGCTTTATATAAGTAAAGAATATCATGATTTTCTCAAAGAATCTGTCATTCCAGTGTCTTTGGCGCTTTGAACTACGAAAGAGCATAAGACGAAATTTCGACTTAATATTTCGAAAATTCGACTTAGTGACTCGAAAATTCGAGTTATTAAGTCGAATTTTCGAGATACTTAGTCGAAATTTCGAGTTATTAAGTCTAAATTTCGAGATCATAAGTCGAAATTTCGAGATATTAAGTCGAAATTTCGAGTTATTAAGTCTAAATTTTGAGATACTTAGTCGAAATATCGAGGTACTAAGTCGAAATTTCGAGTTAATAAGTCGAAATTTCGAGTTACTAAGTCGAAATTTCGAGATACGAGTCAAAAAAATAAAAGTTAAAGTGGCCCTAATGCTCTTTCGTATTGAACTTCACAGCAGCTGTATATAGATTTTTCAATACGAAAATACGCCTAATATATTGAAAATTTTACCACCAAAAAATTGAAATTTCTGTTATGTTTCAAAATTCTGCTCAAAACAGACTGTATGTTCTCCTTAGAACGGCCTCGGCCATGCGGTTCTAACGAGTACAAACAATCTATGTTTAAAGGAAAAAATAAGAAAAATAATGTAAAGCACTATAAGCCCCAGTTTTAATATATAAAAGTGGGGTTTACTGGGATAAAAATCATATAGGCATATTTTTGTGACGTTCTTATTCAAAATTTCATGAGGGCGAAAGCCGAAAGCGCTTAGTTTCACATGTGTGCAATGTTTATGGTGTGTGTGATAGAGGTTTTCGTCCCACCAACAGCTAAGGTCATACGGATATGGGACCTCGGTTTATAGACTCATCCGAAAGTCTGGAGAAGCCCAGGATCGAGCAGTTGACAGTTTCCGGCGAAAGAATGTGCACTGTACTGGTTAACCGCTTACGTATAAGCCTGCCCTGGAAAAGTGTGGATAAGTAAACTGACCCGCTCAAAAATGACCTAAATAGTGCTGACTGGGCCGTTAAACTCCAATACAAACAAACAAACAATGGTAATGGTTAGATCCAACCAAATTTAATAACTGAGTAATTCAGAACGTCAGTCTGTCAAATATACAACTACGTCGCCCCCCCCCCCCCCCGCCCAATAATTAACATGTCCGTGTAATGAACATCTCTCTAAACCCCAATTTATATAGAAAAAGTTGGGGCTATAGGGGTTTGCATTATTTTTTTCTTAAGCTCCAAGACACAGGTTGTGGGTACTCGTTAGAACCGCAACATTGAAGCGGGTCTAACGAGCACTTACAACCTATGTTTGAAGGATAAATAAGAAAAAAAAGCACAAAATAAGCATTCGAAAAAAACATCTTGGAGAAAGGAAAGAATGCACTATGTCACACGGTTGACAGTTTTTTTTTTTTCATCTGGATACTCATTAGAACCGCAGTATGAAAAATATCAGGATTTTTATCTGAAAAATTCAATGTTTTGGTGGTTGGGGTGGTTGGGTGAGGCAAAGGGGACGTGTATCTTGCGTCACTAGGGTGTCCAACTGATATTGGCTTACAGTTGGGCAAGGACTGCTGTCCTTGCAGCAGGTCAGGGTAGAGGGGGCGTTGTAATTTCTTCTGTTTCTGCACTTCCACTCATTTTCCTCTTTCTCATCTGCCCCTCACTTTTACCTCCTCTACTGTCTTTTCCATCTCTTTTCTCCCTTTTCCTGTGAGACGACACAAAATGACCCACAAGGGTTGACGTGTCGTTAAACCCAAAACAATCAATCAATGAATGTTTTGGTGGTAAATGTTTACAAATACAGTAACACCCCGCTATTAAGACCACATAAAATTGCAACTAAATCTGCTTTTGGAGGCTTATTGAAAAGATTTTATTTATTCTTTCTTTGTGTTTTTCTACACCCAGTGTCTCCTAATAAGAGACCACATTTGGGACTATTCAAAAGTGGTCTTAAAGACCACTTTTGAACCGTCCCAAAGGTGGTATAAATATAGGAATTCCACTGTATATTTGAATCGGCTTATTGGCCGAATTGGCCAAAACTAGCTAGTCTGGCCCAGAAAGCACGCACACTCCATATTTTCCAGTTTTGTAGTGTATTCCTTGCTTCCAAAGGATAACCCTTTCTAGAACATATTTAACGTCACTACAGCTGGTGTCTGGGAATGTGTGGCGGCCGTAAAACGTCTCCCTGCCCTGCATCATTGTGTAGTTTATATTTTCTTTTCCTTTGGGATCATTGATTCCATTGTGGAATTTTGAAAATATTTGAGGGTCACTGATGAGGCCTTATTGGCCGAAACTAGCTAGTCTGGCCCAGAAAACATGCGCACTCCATAGTTTTCAGTTCTGTGGTGTATTCCTTGCTTTCAAGGGATAACCCTTTTAAAGAACATATAATGTGTTTTGGTATTGGTCTGAGTCCATGTTGACTGACGATGCTCGAAGACACAATTTTATCGTCTCTCCTCAATTAATA